>LVYW01000001.1:1580696-1698285 GCA_001630435.1 Sporothrix globosa
CAAAGAAATACGAAAGCACTGGAAACCCGAAAGACAAGAGATTCACCCGCCATCGCTGTTCACTTATTTGCATTTCTCATTTATGGTCACCTCTATTGGGGGCATCAATCTACCCTTTCCTTGATATCAATTTTTCCCGTATTATAATACTATGTTTTCTTTCCAATTTATCTCTGTTTAGCTCGGTTATTGCGTCGTACAAATCAAGAGGTCACGAATGCAGTCAACAATAAGAGGGTGTAAGTGCCGGTCGCCTCTAACCGGAAAATCAGTATGCATCTATCAGCTAGCAAGTCTCCGCTTTTTGAACACACGACACAAGGACAATGACGTCGACCAAACGGCTCGTCGCAAAACGTCTTGGGTTTCCCCTTGTCATCTCGCTGTGTATTTCGAACGAAATGCAGCCGTTGACAAGCATCTTTTGGACGGTAAAGCGAATATAAACGAGAGCTTAAGCTAATCAGCCTTGCATGTCTACGAACTGATTTTGAGATATCATCTAAGCCAGAGTATGCACATATCCGAATCATGTCATAGGCCTACAAGCGTCGAAGCTTCTCGCACCTACTATGACGGACCCACTAAAAGTGAAGACCCCGCCGCCAAAAGTGCACTCTATCTGCGCCCGGAGTGGGTGCTTGGCCTCCCCGCCATTGCCCTCCTCGGCCGCCCATTGGCACGCTATTTCCATCTGTAGCGGGATGAGTTGAGCACCGCAAGAGCCCCATCACTCCTGCCCATTATGCTTCCTTGCTTCTTGCTTCTTTCTTGCCCTGTCTGGGGCCTCCTGCCGTTTCTACTTATTCTTTGTTCCTGCTCATTTTCTTGTATTTATTGCCTTCTACAGTAGAATCCTATCAACTCCTACTTCTTCCCTTTGCATCCCCCTCAAAACAGAGTCACAGCCTCACGACACTCACAGAACGGCCCCCGTCCAGCTTCGGAAGCCCACTCACCATCAGAGCTTCCCCATCAGCGATCTTCGAGGCGCTTCTAGTAGTGTTCGCTGCTCTTCGGCGGAGTCGCACCACTTTTGTATACATAGCAGCCCTCCATCTCTGCAATTAGCTTCCACCTTTTCTCTTCTTCCTTTCCTCTTTTCGCTCTCGTTCCATATTCCACGTCAAAACAACCCACGACTCCCAGCGTCGAGCCAATCTACTCGACCGTCTCCTCTCCGACGAGGCTTTCTCTAAACAGCAGAACGAGGTCTCTACAGAGAGTTTCGTCTCAACGAACTCCCAGAACAACAGGCTTGCGACCATTTGCGAGCCACCGTTCCTTTCCTCCCCCTCCTCGTTGATTTTGCCCAGTTTTACCACCACACACTTGCGACGTCTGGTCGGTTGGTTTTCACTGGGCACAAACCGTGACACATTACCAGCCATTCAGCACGCGGTCGCATTACTCTCTCTACTCGCCGTCACCGCCCTTACAACCTGGCTGACGGCCGACCGTTACTTGCCTCCCTCCCTCTCTCATTCATCCTCTTTCTTTCTTAACGTGCAACTTTAAACGACACTCACACCGTTTCTTGCCACAATGGTCAAGGAAACAAAGCTCTATGACCAGCTGGCCATCAAGCCAGATGCGTCACAAGATGAAATAAAAAAGGCCTACCGGTAAGCACGCCCCACGATGAATTACACCCGATATAATGGCACAATTTTTTTTTTCAACAATCGTACTAACATTCAACTAGAAAAATGGCCTTAAAATGGCATCCGGACAAGAACAAAGACAACGCCGCCGCCTCGGAAAAGTTTAAAGAGTGCTCGCAAGCCTACGAGATTCTGTCCGACCCAGAGAAGCGGAAAACCTACGATACCTACGGTCTCGAATTCATCCTTCGCGGTGGCGTGCCATACGAGGGCGACTCGGACGCGGGCGGTGCCTTTGGTGGCGGCGGGATGCCCGGTGGCATGCCCGGTGGCTTCTCCGGAATGAACTTTGGCGGCATGCCGGGCGGCGGTGGCGGCACACGCACATTCAACTTCTCCACGGGTGGCGGCCCAGGCGGGGGCTTCAAGTTTAACGCCCCCGACACCACGTTTGCCGACTTCTTGCGCACAACTGGCGCAGAGGGTCTCGAGGATCTGCTCGGCGGAGGCCTTGGCGGAGGTAGTTTCGGCGGCGGCATGCCTCGCTCATCACGGTCGGGCGGTGGGTCCTTTGGCGGTGGAGGTGGCGATCCGTTTGCTCGCAGCGCACGGCACCACACGCCCGAAGTCAGCACCGTCGAGCGGCCGCTGCCTGTGACACTCGAGGAAATGTTCAACGGCACAACCAAGCGCATGAAGATCAAGCGCAAGATGTACGACGAGAGCGGCAAGCGCACAACGACGGATACGGTCCTCGAGGTGCCTATTAAGGCCGGTCTCAAGAAGGGCAGCAAGATCCGCTTCAAGGGCGTGGGCGACCAGGAAGAAGGCGGCCAGCAAGACCTTGTCTTTATCGTGGAGGAGAAGAAGCACCCCATCTTCACACGCGACGGCGACGACATCGTGGCCCATGTTGACCTCAACCTTAAGGAGGCCCTCACGGGCTGGAAGCGCACAGTGTCCACGATTGACGGCAAACAAATCAACCTCGACAAGTCAGGCCCCACACAGCCCGGCTCAAACGACACGTACCCGTCACTGGGCATGCCGATATCCAAGGAGCCAGGCCAACGTGGCAAGTTCGTCGTCAAGTATAACGTCAAGTTCCCGACGACCTTGACACCAGCCCAGAAGCAGAAGTTACGAGAGATCCTGTAAGGGGGTCTATCTCGGTTGTGTCATAAGCCAGTTTTTTTTTTTTCTACATTTCGTTTCTCCTCGAAATTACCCTATCTCTTAGGAGCTATCGCCGGTTTCCTTTTAACATTTGTTCATATATTTATTATTTGGGAGGCGGTATTGCACACGCAT
This sequence comes from Sporothrix globosa, assembly GCA_001630435.1. NCBI lineage: Eukaryota > Fungi > Ascomycota > Sordariomycetes > Ophiostomatales > Ophiostomataceae > Sporothrix > Sporothrix globosa. The sequence goes on from LVYW01000001.1 coordinate 1,583,612, forward strand.
GATGAGGAAGCCCTTTTTGGATGACGAGAAAAACAGCAGGATGAGTTGATTTGTGTTGGTTATGATGTTTATGATGGACGGAGGAGCATGGGTGATATTGATTTCAGTGGGGATTAGAGAGCTACGCCTTTGCTTCCTATTTCTTCATGCTCTGTTTTTGTTGTATTGCTGATTTTCTGCATGCGTTACATCGGGAGACTGGCGTTTAGGGATGTTCTGAGAAAGAACATTTGTTTTATTCGGATCTGGGGTATGAGAAACGATAGCTTTGGAGTGCTTGTTTGAAAGCCTATTCAATGGTTTATTTGTTGTCGCAATAAAAGACACGATTTTTAATACAATATTTAGAACAATTCTGTGCTGCAGCCAATGCAAATTTATACGGTTTTATGATAGTAGTACCAGATAATCTTATGAATAAAATAATATGAATTGAAAAGTTTGATTTTATGAAACGTATTATGGAATAATAAAAACGCAAGACCCGAAAAGGAAAAGCTATAAATGTACCCAACCAAAATAAACACCGTAGATCAAAGGCCCAAATGAACAATAAATGTGCAGCCAAGCCCACCCAAACCGTATTCCCCGACTTCTTTTAGCCAACCCACTTGCGTGCGCTCCGGAACAGGCGCACCCACGGACCAAAGTTGCCCCATTCCTCGACCGAGCCAGCCGGCAGGTAGCTGCCGACACCGGCCACAATCGTACGCTCCGGATGCGGCATCATGGCCAGCACACGGCCGTCCAAGCTGCGCACAGCGGCCACACCACCGGGGCTGCCATTGGGGTTGTACGGATACGCCTCGGTGACGCTGAGGCGGTTGTCGACGTAGCGGATGGGCGCGAGGCCACGCTTCTCGATGGCCGATTGGGCGTGCGGCGACGAAAACAGGGCACGGCCCTCACCGTGCGACACGACGACCGGCAGCGACGAGCCGGCCATGCCGTGCAGGAAGACGGACGGCAGCACACCGTCGGTGCGGGACTCGTCCTCGTCAATGGTGACCATGGACACGCGGGCCTCGAACTGCTCGCTGGCGTTCTCGACAAACGTCGGCCAGTGCTCGGTACCCGGGATCAGCTCCTGCAGACGCGACAGCATCTGGCAGCCGTTGCAAACACCCAGAGTGAAGGTGTCGGGCCGCTGGAAGAAGGCCTCGAACTCGCGGCGCGCGTTCTCCTTGTGCATTAGCACCGACGCGGCCCAGCCCATGCCTGCCGCGGGAACGTCACCGTACGAGAAGCCACCGCAGGCGGCCAGGCCCACAAAGTCGGCCAGCGAGCGGCCGTCGAGGATGTCCGTCATGTGCATGTCGACGGCGTCGAAGCCGGCGGCGCGGAACGCAAAGGCCATCTCGGCGTAGCCGTTGACGCCCTGCTCGCGGAGGATGGCGACGCGCGGCGTCTTGCCCAGCAGGCGCGAGATGGGCGCCGTCAGGGGCGACAGCGTGTCGGCCGGCTTGTAGGTCAGGCGGTACGAGATACCGGGGTCGGCGTCGTCAGAAAGCGTGGCGAACTCGGCGTCGGCGCACGCCTGGTTGTCGCGCAGGCGCTGCATGGCGTGGGACGTCTTGGACCACCACTGCTGCAGCTCGCTGCGGTCCAGCTGGACCAGCGTATCGTTGCCGTAGCGAACCGTCAACGACTGGCGGGAGCGTGTCTTGACGACACCGAACTTGCGGATCAGGCCGGCGGGCGGCCCGCAGGTCGAGAAGCCAGACTTGAACAGCATCTCATCGCCCTTGCGGATCTGGAAGACAGCACCCAGCTCCTCGTTGAACAGCGCCGGGACAACGTCCTCGAGCTTGCCGGAGCGAGCAATGTCGTCGAGCATCACGTCGACGCCGCAGCGGCCTGCAAACATCATCTCCACCAGTGTCGTCAGCAGACCACCGTCCGACCGGTCGTGGTATGCCAGAACAACGCCGCTCTCGTGCAGCTGGCGCAGGGCGTCAAAGTAGTCGGCAATGATGCTGTCGCTCTTCGTGAGGTCGTCGCGAAGATCGGGCGCCTCGTGGCCGACACGGCCCAGCGACTGCGCCAGAGCCGAGCCACCGAGTGCCTGGTGGCCGCGAGCCAGGTCGACGTACATGAGCACAGTGTCGCCGACCTCCTCCGGACGCCGCAACTGCGGCGTCCAGGTCTGGGTGATGTCACCGACCACAGAGAAGGCGGAGATGACGACGGATACAGGCGCCGTGACCGTCTTGAACTCGTCGTTGCCGTCGGTCCACGACGTCTTCATGGACGTCGAGTCCTTTCCGACGGGGATCTCGAGGCCCAGGCGCGGGCACAGCTCCTCGCCGATGGCGTGTACGGCCTCGTACAGGGCCGCGCCCTCGCCAGGGTGGTTGACGGCCGCCATCCAGTTGGCCGACAGCTTCACACGCTTGAGGCCGTCGCGCAGGTCGGCAGCGCCCAAGTTCATTAGACTCTCCACGACGGCCATACGGGCCGACGCGGCTGGCGAGATGAGCGCCAGCGTCGGCTTCTCGCCCATGGCCATGGCCTCGCCCGAGCGGATGCGGCCATCGACATTGAAGCCACCAGCAGTCACAGCAACATCCGCCACCGGCGTCTGCCATGGGCCGACCATCTGGTCGCGAGCCACCAAGCCGCCGACAGTGCGGTCGCCGATCGTAATCAGAAACGACTTGGAGCCCACGGACGGCACCAGCAGCACTTGACGTATCGTCTCGGCGAGCAGCGCGCGGTCGTCCATGCCCTTGCCATAGCCCTCCCGGATGCTGGCGAGAGGGTCGAAGACGGCGAGCGTCGGCTTGCGTGAGGCCACAACACGCTCCAGACGGCGGTTCTTGGGGAAGAGAGTCGTCATGGGCAGGTCGATGGGGTCGGGGGCCGCGGTGTCGTCGCGGTCCGTGACGATCAGCTTGCTTTGGCCGTTGGCGTCCCTGGAGACAACGGTGCCGACGTCGGAGAAGCCGCAGCGCTCGCGGCTGCAGATGCTCATGAAGCGGTTGTAGCCCTCGGGGTTGACCAGCAGCACGTAGCGCTCCTGGGCCTCGTTGCACCAAATCTGCAGCGGGCTCATGCTGTTGTCGGCGCTCTCGACCTGGCGCAGCTCAAACTTGCCGCCAAAGCCGGCGTCATTGACCAGCTCGGGCAGGGCGTTGGACAGACCGCCGGCGCCCACATCGTGGATCATGGCAATGGGATTCTCGTCACCGAGCGCCACGCACGTGTTGATGACCATCTGCGCGCGGCGCTCAATCTCGGGGTTGCCGCGCTGCACGCTGTCAAAGTCGAGCGCCGCCGACGCCGCGCTGCCTGCATTGGCATTGCTCGACGCGGCGCCGCCGCCCAAGCCGATCAGCATGGCCGGGCCGCCCAGCACGATGACGTGTGCGCCATTCTGCACGTCGCGGGGGTTCTTGAGCGCGTGGCCGGGGCGCACGGTTCCCAGGCCACCGGCAATCAGGATGGGCTTGTGGAAGCCGCGATACGCGTTCTTGACCGTCTCCTCGCCGTCGTTGGACAGCAGCGTGCGGAACACACCGGCCAGACACGGGCGGCCGAACTCGTTGTTGTAGCGAGCCGAGCCAATGGGCGCCTCCAGCATAATGTCGAGACTGCTGGTGTAGTGGCCCGGCTTGCCAATGTCGACGTCCCAGGCGGTGGGCAGCTCCGGGATCAACAGGTCCGAGACCCAGAAGCCGCACAAGCCAGCCTTGGGCGTGGAGCCACGGCCCACGGCTCCCTCGTCACGGATCTCGCCGCCGGCACCGGTGGCGGCGCCCTGGAAGGCCGAAATGGCCGTCGGGTGGTTGTGGGTCTCGACTTTGGCCAAGAAGCACGACGGCTGCTCCTCTTTGGTCAGGCGCCAGACGCGGGTCGAGTAGTCGGGAGCCCAGAACTGGGCAGGCTCGGCGTGGAAGACGGCGGCGTTGTCGCTGTAGGCGGAGACGGTGAACTGGCTATTGCGCTCGTGGGTGTTGCGGATCATCTGGAAGAGCGACTTGGGCTTCTCGACGCCGTCAATGGTCCAGCGGGCGTTGAACTGCTTGTGGCGGCAGTGCTCGGAGTTGACCTGCGCGAAGCTGAAGAGCTCGACATCGTTGGGGCTGCGGCCCAGCGACTTGAACTCGGCCACAAGGTATGCCATCTCGTCCTCGTCCAGCGCGAGGCCCTTGGCCTCGTTGTACGCCCGCAGCACATCCACGGGATCCGTGCCGGGTTGGCCGAAGATATCGATCGTCTCCAGGGGGCGGCGGGCCTCCTGAGCAAACATGCGGGCCAGGTCCGGCTCGCTGCCAGCCGTCAGGGCCTCGGTCATGCGGTCGTGGATCAAGTCGCGGAAGGGCAGGTGGTCCGCCGAGCCCGCATACGCCTCGACAAACTCAATGGTCACGGCGCGGCTGCGCTCCATACGCTCGACCTGGGCACTCATGCCGCACACAGCCGCAATGCTCGTCGCCTTGGAGCTCCAGGGCGAGATGTTGCGGGGTGCAATGGCATAGGTCTGGCGCAGACCGGGCGCGGCCGCGTTGGTGGCCGCACCGGCCGAGCCTGGGGTCTTGGGCAGCGGCAGCAGCTGTTCCAGACGGTCAATCACCTCGTTGGGCGCGGTGCCCGGCTTGAGGTTGACGTGGTACGCCCAGTTGCCGCTGATGGATGCAATCTGAAGCGAACCCGCGGCGTTGATGCGTTCCGTCAGCTTCTTCGCCTCCGACGGCGTGTAGCACGACTCTCCCGTCAGGGAGAAGAACACGGAGGCCATGGCGAGCGGCGGAAAGCGTCCGGGAGGGCGGGTGTGATCGTTGGTAGGACGTGGTGGTACGGTGTTCGCGGAGATCAATGTGGCATTGTTGATTTGTTGTGTTTTTCGTCGAGACACTTTTTTGCTCTTTCCTAGTCTCGGGAAAAGAGACTAAAGGGAAGGAAAGAGCACCAGACGGAGCAGTCCAAAACGGCAAGGGCATGTAAGTGACTCCTGCCCCGCCGTAAATTTTTCTTTTCTTTTATCACCCCGCTAGTCTCCGATATCGATATGCAGAAAAGCGCGTACGTCAGCGACACGGGGTGTAGTGGTTCAAATGGAACGGTAATTCGGTTATTTTATAATCATCCTCTTATTTCGAAACCCTTCACTCTCTCGTTCCCCCAACAAGTTTCATTATTGAAAGGCTCTGTTGTTTTGAAGTCGCCGTGCTTGTGTCGCAACCATTATTATTTGCTTATGCATTTATCCAGCTGCACTAACATCTCCAGCGCTAGTACCATTGGTCTGTCAGTGGAGTTCTTAAAGCTCATAGTCATTGTCAACATATCAACACGCTTGGTCAGTCTTCACTTCATTATCAATCGCCTTTTCATACAGCTTTTCTTGGCGACTGTTGTATACGTGCGGAAGACATGATGATCTTGCGGTAGCACTCTATCCCGCTCGAGACGAGCCCCTACTGTTGACTCGCCGTTGTTTCCTTCTTTTCCTTTTCTGTTTTCTTTCACGCTCTCATCTCTTTCACCATGTCCTTTCCGGACAAGCCTGTTGCTCAGCTTCTTGGCTCAAATGGTAAGTTTTCAGGTTTTCAGTGCATTTTTCATCGCCGTCTTGCTAACAAACAGGTCCTGTCCATGCTGTGACCTACTCGGCCGGCAGTGGCACGTACATCCTGACGGGCTCGTCTGATCGGTCGATTCGGCTCTACAACCCGCAGCCGACGACAGGCACGGCTGGCACACCGTCGCTGGCCAAGACCAAAGACCATGGTTTCGTGACGAGTTCGTTAGCTGGCACAACGCCACGTGCCACCCCCATCCCCGAAGGCCGTCTTATTCAAACCTATGCCGAGCACGGCTATGAAGTGCTGTCGCTGGCCTGCGCTGCCGACAATGCACGGTTCGTCTCGTCCGGTGGCGATCGCACGGTGTTTCTGTGGGATGTCACGACAGCTCAGACGCTGCGGAGGTTTGGCGGCGGAACGGGCGGCGGGCGCGTCAACTGCGTGTGCTTTGCGGGCGAGGGCGACAGTCTGGTCGTGAGTGGGGGCTTCGATACCGTGGTGCGCGTGTGGGACACACGGAGCGGCGGCAGCGGACCCAATGTGAAGCCGATCCAGGCGTTGTCGGAAGCGCGCGACGCGATCTCGGCGCTGGTTGTGCGTGGCGCCGAGATTGTGGCGGCCAGCGTCGACGGTCGCGTGCGGACGTACGATGTGCGGACGGGGCGACAGACGACCGACGTGATCAGCGGCAGTGCGGGAGTCACGAGCCTGAGCCTAACGCGCGACGGACGGTCGTTGTTGGTGGGCGCACTGGACAGCCGGCTGAGGCTGCTGGACCGAGAGAACGGCACCTGCCTGCGGACGTATACATCGGGCAGCGAGGACAAAGAGTCGGCGACGGCGAAAGATGCTCGCCTTGTCTGGCGCAACGAGGAGTTGCGGGTGCAATCGCTGATTGGCGGACGCGAGCGATTTGTGGTGGCCGGGGACGAGATGGGCCGCACTCCCGGTGAAGCGGCTGCCCTCAAGCCGTCCAAGAATATGACGCCGGACGGTCGCGTGTGGGCATGGGATCTCCTGACGGGCCGCGTGGCCGCAACAGTGACAGTGCCGTGGGGCCCACCGGGCGCCGCGACCAGTAGCCGGTCCATTGGTCGCGACGGTCGCGAGAAGGAGCGGCGCAACGTGACGAGCTGTCTGGCATGGCGTGACGGTGGATGGGGCGACCAGTTTTGCGTGGGTGGCACATCGGGCGTCGTAACGGTGTTTGGACCGCGGTGAGGCAGGCTATTTATCCTTTGTACGCTGTATCATGTGATGCCTTTTAATGTCATATTTGTTTAGTGTAGTCTATAGATATCTGTCTCTTGCGTGTCCTTGGATATATGTTGCAGGTTGGGAAGAGGTATTTTTGTACAGCAAGAGAAAATTTACACAGAAAATAAAACATGGCGGTCAACAAAATGACAAAAGAGTCATCGACGAACAAAAGAAGACGTAGAAAAAAAGACAAAAAGACAAAAAGACAAAAAGACAAAAAGACAAAAAGAAAAAAAGAAAAAAAGAAAAAAAGAAGAGAAGGAAAAAAGGAAAAAAGGAAAAAAGGAAAAAAGGAAAAAAGGAAAAAAAAAAAAAAGCAAACACAGAAAGCAACCCATTCGCCTTTTGTTGTACTCGTTGTGCACAATGCATTATGTTGCCGATTAACCTGAAAGACAAGAGGAAATGTAATACTGCAAGTCATATAATGGCTTATGGCGGCCTTAGCCCATACCAACATACTTGAACCAGTTGGGCCGGCAGTCTTCGCGATTGAGCCAGGCCTCGCCGTCGGTCAGGCGGCCGGTGACGCAGCCCTTGCACTTGGGCGAGTTGGGACAGTTGAAGAAGGGGATGTGCTGGTAGCCAATGTCGCGGAACCAGTGGATGCGGCTCTTGTCCTCAAACAGGCCGAGGGCAATGCTGTGGACGGGGGCGTCGCCCCAGCGCTCGTAGAAAAAGCCGCCGGCGCGGTCGAGGTGGTTAAAGTAGTCCTCGTAGGCCTTGCTGCGCCAAAGGTTCAGGTCGGCAATCTCGAAGTTGGTCCAGAAGTGGCACGTCGAGTAGCCGTTGGCCTTGTTGTAATGGTCCGGGCGGCGCACACGGTCGGTCAGCCAGTCCATGGCGTTGTTGGGATGAACATGCTCCGGATGCTCGGCCAGGAACTTGATGGTCTCGGGCCAGAGGGTGGGAATGGACTGCGGCGCGTCGTACAGCGTAATGGTGAAGCCGTAGGTCTTGTTGTTGTCCTGCATGTAGCGGAAGATGTCGTAGTCGACGTCGCAGAAGAAGTGGACCTTGGGCTCGACGCGCCAGTAGAACTGCATGTGCTCGAGGGCCGGGTGGCGATAGAACATGCCGCTGTTCCAGCGGCACATCTGGTGGTACGACAGTTTGTCTGCGTATTGGATGTCGTTCTCCTTGAGAATTTTGACCGACTCCTGGAACAGGTCCTCGTTGATCCAGCCGGGCTTGGCCCAGTGCTCGTCGGGGATGACCTCGTAGTGGCACTCGGCCTTGGTGGCCGCGCTGGTGCGCCGCTTGAACTCGTCCGTGAATGGCACGTCGTTGAAGAACGTCCAGGGGTAGTTGAACTTGTGGTTCCACGTCCGCTCAAGGTCGCCCATTGCCTGCAGCATGCCGTTGAGCTCTTCGTTGCGCACGAGCGCCAGCAGCGTGGCGTTGATGCGTTCGGTGCCCTCGGGGCCCGGCAGGTAGCCCTTGGACGTGCGTCGTAATATGCCCTCGGGTTCATGTGTGGCTGCGAGGAAGAAGAGTGTTAAACAAATACAAAAGGCGGTGCAGGTAGTATGGTCGGGAGGAGGACAACGTACGATCTAAATTGGGGTCGCGCTCGTTGGAGTCGAGCTTGAAGACAGACGGCTTGCTGGGCGACGAGCCCGCAAAGTGCATAACAAGCAGGCAAATGCCAAACACGACGGCTACAATGAGCGCGCGTACCGGCCGTGCGATTGTCATCGTGGCGGTTGTGTGGGAGAGGAAGAAGGAACAGAGTTCCAATTGGCAGTCGAGTTCGGTCGAGTCGAGTCAAACCCTCAGCCGGTCATCGAGGAGAGATGCCGGCCGGGACGAGCGAATCAAACCGTCGCTGGCGTATGGGATGGTGCCAATGGTGGACGCCGTCTCCAATGTTGTCGTCTCGTCTATGTCGTCCGTCTTCTCTTGTCTTCTCGACTCGTCACGTTATATTGTCGCTGTGATCTTCGAGGTCGATGAGGACACCACTATCGTCGCGGGCGCGGACGATGGCACCGCAAGAACAGAAAGGGGGGTAGGGCTTCGTGGAAGTGCGTACAGCAAACGTCTGCTTTGTCGTTGGTGCGGCCGATATCGTCGATGCAATGTGTCGTCGTTTTGGTGACGATGCAGTCGAGATGTGCTTTGTTGCTCTTCGTTTTTTGCTCTCTATTTGCATGGCAATCTTGGCAGCGCGCGATGCTTTGTACCGTTCTTTTCCGTCAATTCGCCGAGTCGTATTGTCGTGCGAACGGATAGACCGAGGGCGAGTGATGTTGGTCGCAAGAATAAGGACAGACAGAGTCGTCTTCCGTCAAACGTTGCTGTTTGCCTTTTTCGATTGCCTCGTGCTTTTGCGCCGTTGTGGTAAGCTGGCCTTAGTTGCACTGGAAACCTGCGCTAAAGTGCGAAATCTGCTGGGCCTGAGGTCCCCTATTGCGCCTATTCCATACCCTAGACCGTTCCTGCAGCGGCGTTGCTGACTGAAATAGGGGCGGATTGATGTCATTTAAACGCGTGGCAACCGTTGTGGCTGGTGACAAATACAGTGCCGATATATTTTGTACGCAGAACATGCACTGTATATTTAATACGCGACGCGTAAAGCTGTTTTACCGATTTCCACGTGTGTGGAAGGTGAATTGGACGACGACTCAAGATAATTATATTGGAAAGAACGGGGGGGTAATTGGAAAACAAATGGAAAACAAACACAAAAGGCTCCAGTATAAAGACCTTCCTTTCCCAAGGACTGAGCCTCTCGCCGGCCGCCATGGCCTTCCTCGCGACACTGTCGAGGCAGACTGAGGAGCTGGTCGCAGCGGTGACGGCAGTGACGACAACCAGTGACCCGTCAACATTTGCAGCGCTGTGTGATGCAACACTGCGCGCGTTGCGAACTCATACCAATCTTCGCACAAACCAGTTTGAGGTCGACAGCCAGTTGGACGGCCTGACCGAGCGGTTCGCCGTGGCCGGCCGCGATGAGCTGGCCGATGCTCTGCGGGAACGGCGGACTGCACTCACTCAGCACGATCCCGCCGGGCAGCCATTGGCGACAAAATGGACACCTGATGTTTTGCACTTTTTATTGGAGCTGTCGGACCGACCGGCAACCCGGACGGGCCAGCTCGACGACCTGGATGCACTGAGAGCGTCACGGCATATGCCGGAACCGCCGCCGTTACGATGGGAGGACATTATGCGGGAGGACGGCTGGGCAAGCGAAGCAGACGTTGAGGAGGACGACTACGATGACGACGACGACGACGACGACTATGTCGACCGTTACGGCTACGACGACTATGAATCCGGCCGCGACGACGACACCACCATGTCCAGCATCGAGGCCGAGGGCCACGGCCAAGCACGGACTTATCGTGACCTCATTGCAACAGACAGACACACGCGGGACGAACTGGCGATATTACTGACGTCTATCCGCGAAAGCCAATCTTGGCGAACAGCGCATCCACCAGATGCTGCGCCCGAAAAGGACACGCCAAATAACAGAGTGCTTGTTTCGGAGTTGCAGATTGTGCGGGACACTCTCTTCATGCTGCAGGGGCTGGACACTACCCTGTTTGGCCGTGACTGCGTGCTTGTCGACGAATACCGTCTCTCGGATGTGTCTGTGTCCATGCACACGTCGCTACTGGATTCTATTGCGAACTGCGGCCGACGTCTTCTGCCACTACGGAAGCGTGCAGGGCTCGAACACGTACAAGGCCGGCAAAGGAACGACGCCGCGCCCTCCACCCCTTTACTACAAGTGTTCCAGGAAGCCATCCAACGACGGCTCCACGCATTCGACCAGGAGGTGACCTCGGTTCAAGGTCGGTTTGTGACCATGCCGTCCGACGGCTGTATGGTTAGTCTCGTGGGCGTGCTCAACGAGCTGCAGCCATCGCTCCAAAAACTGTTTGCATTGTCGGGCGTGGTGGAGAAACTCGACGCAGCAGAGCGCGGCAACGCCTATGCGTTCCGCTACCTCGAACTCCTGTTTGACGCCACGGCCATTGCACAGTACGAGGGTAGTGCTGATTTGTACGAATTTCTGGGCACGTTCTTCTTCGACTGCTTCCAAGTGTACCTACGGCCGATCCGGTCATGGATGGAGGAGGGCGTACTGGACCGGCGCGATAAGGCGTTTTTCGTGTCCGGCGGCGGGCCGATAGACGCTTCTGTGCCATTGCACCAGATCTGGCAGGGTCAGTATAAGCTGCTCCGTACGACGAGCGGCGTCCTGCATGCACCGCGGTTCCTGCAGCCAGCAGCATCCAAGATTTTCACCACGGGCAAAAGCATAGTCGTGCTGCGGCACTTGGGCAAAGACCCGCGGCGAGCCGGTGCTGGTATCGACAATACCCACATCACAGACTCTGAACCGCGGCTGCATTTCGGTACGGTGTGTCCACCAGACGCGGCCATGGCGCCGTTTGCGCAGCTGTTTGGCGACGCATTCGACCACTGGATTCAGAGCAAGCACCACGCGGCCTCGGCCACCCTACAAGCGACGCTCGTGGGCGCATGTGGCTTGGGTGCTGCATTGGAGTCGTTACACCGTGTGTTCCTCATGGCCGACGGTGCGGCAGCAGATGCGTTTGCGTCGCGTGTCTTCCACAGCCTTGACACACACAACCCGCGCTGGCTTTATCGGTACACCATGACGGAGATGATGCGCGAGGCGTATGGTGAAAACGGTGCGCTCTCTGTGACCCTCGAAAAACAAGGACTGCACCCCGACAGCGACGACCCAATGGTGGCGCGGCGCTCCGTACGTGACGGCCTAGCTCGCATCCGGCCGACCTACCGATTAGCGTGGCCAGTGCAGATTGTGATCCCAGCTGCAAGCCTTGCCGGCTACCAGTCGGTGTTTACCTTATTGCTGCAGATCCGGCGCGCCAGCGCTCTGCTGTCTCGGCACCGGCTGCTGGACGACGGTCATGGTGAGCAGGGCGACGAGGACGATAATAGCAACGGCAACGGAGGTGGCGGCCGTGGCCATAGCCTTCCATCCGGCGACCGTGCGCTCTACTTTTCATTACGCGCACGGCTGCTGTGGTTCTGTAATACGTTGCAGTCGTACCTGACAACGCTTGTTATTGCACCGCGTGTTGAGTGGTTGCGTCAGCATCTTCTCGGCCAGAACGGCGCGACCACGCTAGACGTGGATGACATGATTGCGGTACATGCGCAATTTGTGCGGTCACTCGTGGATGAGGCGCTGCTGGGCGGTAAGCTGCAACCACTGCATGCAGGCGTTCTGGATCTGCTGGACCTGGCGCTGCGGCTTGAGGATGCGCACCGGGCGAATGGCGCACGAGTGGCACGGGCGCTGCAGGAGACTTGGCGTCTGTCTGTACTTTCGGCGTCGGTGTCGGCGACACCCACATCACGTCAGTATCAGACACCGACGAAGCGGGGCGGTTGGACCGGCCCATCGCCTAGAACTGGAGCCGACTCGGTCCGCCGAACACTGTTCTTGGCGTCGCCGCGGAGGCCGAGACGCCGAGATTTTCTGGGTGACGATAACGTCGACGGCGATATCGATGACGATGACGATGACGACCATTATGATTACAATGACCAAGATGACGAGGTTGAGGGGCAGACCAACGATGACGAAATCGACGACAGTTACGAGACCAAAAACGCTACAAAGACCAACACGCAAGAAAAGGACTACAGCAGCTCCCTTCGGGCCATTCGCTCTGACCTTGGCAACACGTTGCGGTTTGTGACCAGCGGGCTACGCGGAGTAGCGCGGGCCAGCCGTGACGCAACAGCGGCGGCCAAATGGGACATGCTGGCGGAAATGCTTGGCGACGACGGCAGCGGTCGGTCCGAGCGCAGCCGGTGGTGAGAATCACGCCAGGTGACGTCCTCTGATGTTTTATGTTTTATGGTATGGGAAAGGTGGCTCTGGTGTTGAGTGTATGATGTCAAAGGCGACAGCTCAGGTTCGGAAAAGGTACTACGGAGGAAAACGTACAAGATGTACACGAAGATGCACACGTCTAGCGCTGTCTTCCTTGGTGTTTTAATTCTTGTGGGTGCTCTTCATACGCATCGTTCTGTGTATGGAACTGTTTCCCTAGGATCGCGATTGGTGTGTACCCTATGTGATACACCGTTTATTGTATGGCATTGCACTGTTCACATGCAAAACGGGTTGTACAACGAGGCACTGTGAGCAACTGTCAGAGCGTCCCAGATCAAGAGGTGGAACGATGGCGTCACGTGTGGCGACAGAAGGCTGGAGCCAGGAGGGAAGTGACGACAATAGGGAAAGAGCCAGCAGCTGCAACAGACACCACAGCGGAGGCAGGAGCGACCTGGCCGAGCTGGCCAACAAGGCTGGCGCCTCCTTCGTCTCGTTTCGGTGCATATTCGGGGTATGTAATATCGGCGCAGTCTCATCTCCATGTTTGCCCAGTATGCCATGATCGTCAATGGACATCAAAGCTACATGGCGCTGAGACGCTCTTCTGTTCATCAGAATCATTGAGCAAATTCCCTCCATTACGAACATCCTTCACTTCCAGAAGCTATCTACCAGCTACCCAACAAACAATCTTTCTTTAAGAGGTGATCGACATAAATTGACGTCGTTTGTCTGATCTAGGCATATTTCGTTGCACGAGTGGCCCCACTCTACCTTCTCGCCAGTCTCACGTTTCTTGACCTCATTTTCGGATGCTGGCGAGCCAGTTCTCGTCCATTTCCTATTATGGTGATGAAGTGACCCAAAAGGGAATACACATGCAGGCATGCGAGGTATCGACCAGGACCAACCCAGAATAAACCCTGTTTGTTCTTTGCTTTAGGTTTTGTTCTACCTGGACTCTCTGGACTCTTCTTTGACGGCGGCGCCATGCCTCCGTGCTCCGGATTGTTATGCAGCCCCTCAGCCCCACCGCTGGACTTTTGATGTTCTGGGCCTGATCGGCGATGCAACTGCGGGCTATCTCGTGCGTGTTTGCGTGTACCTGTATGTGTACCCTGTACTGTTGCAGCGCTGGCAGTGCTGCCAACAGCGGCTGTACTAGTATTATTGTTTTTACTGTGGGGTACAAAAAGTACTGGAAGCTATGCAGATGCCAACATTTTCCAACTTTTAGAGACCATCCAGCCTGTGCTCCCTGGCAGGTTTAACGAACGTTGCACGAGTTGCATCGACGAGTTGCTATAATTTGATACAGAGCAGAATGTAGCGATGTAGCCAGGTAGCGTAGCAAAATGGAAGAAATCAATTATGAAGCAATCAAAGGACAAGCGAACAAAATGACGTGGCCGCGACGAGGCCGTCGCGACAAATCGCTCCTTCCCTCCATTGAGCCGTGGTATCTGGAGAAACTATGTCGAGAAACAATGTCATCACTTGTGTCTGTCCTCTTTCCCTGCATCCCCTCCCCCGAAGACTTCTTAATGTTCGCCTTAACTTACCACGTCTTTCGTCTTTCGTCGTCCATCGTCTTGTTCATAAGCGTTTGGGCCTGCTGTTTGCCTTGTTGACGTCGGTAGTGCGCTAGTGCCTTGGTAGAAGTGGGTCCGGCCCAATGACATCATACCGCGCCGCACCCGCAGCCGCCCGTTCGCGTCGCCTGTTCACCGGCAAGTCGTACAATACACGACACAAGGAAAGAGCGGCCGCCAAGTTACAAATCAGCCTTTAGCAGTGAAGTGCTCTCGTGCTCTAGGTTGTAGGTATTTTCCTGCCACTCGGGTATTTCACTTTACTGGCTTCACAGCACTTCCAGCGTGCCTTTTCCTACTATATTCTCGACGGTGGATGGCAACTTAGTATATATTGCTAACCATTCGAGCCATGGCAAAAGAAGAACATCTCGTCGTCTTACTAACTTTCCTTACTCGAGTCTCCATCTGTATGATCCTAGCCCATTAAGCCATTTCGCTTTTGTCGGAATGTTCTAGTGTAGGGGGAGACCGAGAACAAGGACATGGGAGATAGGGACGCGCTCAGCGTGCTGGGACAGGAAGACAAACTACCTGAGCAGGGGGGCACGGTGGGACGATCTGCAGGGTCTTTCTACATTCAACGGTAGCACGCACCAATGCAAGAAGAGAGAGCCAAAAGTGTCATTGAAAGGTTGGTGTGGAGGGTGGGAGGGCAAAACGGCGTTTTTACCATGACGAATAGATTGCTCTATCCTCCAAGCTAGGACATAACCAGTGCCGACCCATTACGTCTGTGACCAGGTCCATGCTTGTTTTAGTTCTTGTTTTGTGTCTAGTCTGGTCTGGATTTGTCTGTCGTGGGGTTCTGATTATTTCTACTTTTTTGAAAGTTTCCGCTTTTACCTTTAGATCACTCTCTGTATATCTTCCCCCCGTCTCCGTCTCCCCGGTTTATGGATGGTCGACATCACAATCTCTGGGCAGAGAACCAAGTGCAGCTTGTGTTTGTTTGACGTCTACTTCTTAGAAAAACATAGGGGGGTTCAGGCGAAGACTCGTGGCAAACAATGGTGGATGGTCTCAAATGAATGTGCTTTTCTACAGTGTTTTGTTCTTCGAACACACCTCGGCATGCTACAACTATTCTCCTCCAGCTATTCAGCAACGACAAGTTGCGCTTCCATATGCTCCACAGTTCCATGGCAATGCCATCATCGGACAGGCAAGGGAGGCAGGTTGACAAATACGACAGAATACAGCAGGAGAGACAAACGGATACGGAGTATGCAAGGTGGACACAAGAACGATAGAAAACTTGCAGAGAGAAACGTACAAGAACAGAAAGGATCCCCTGTCTGCTCCCACCCATGGCATTACATCACTTCCCGTAACGAGATGTGCATCTGGTCAGGTTGTTCCTGCAAACAGTACCTGCAATACAGTGACTTTGTAATTACGGTGCATGTGCACGCGAGTTGCAGGTGCGTTATTATTATTATTATTATTATTATTATTATTATTATTATTCACAAGCACCATCGGTCCCATCTCCGGAGTTAGTTGTTGAAACTTGTCAAACTCGTCTTCTTGCCTCTCTTCCCTGGCGTCTACAGGGCGAACCATGCAAAACTAAGTGCAAAATTGCCAAAATTTGGTCTTGAGCAGCAGAAGTAATACTTGTAGCTCTACGGACATTCGTTCTCCTTTCTACGCCTAGTCTGTGGCCACATTGCTTAGAGGCCAAACAAAGTCCTCTGCCACTTGACCTCGGTACTCATCTACATCTGATATCATAGCATGGAATTGACCACGGTACTTTCTTGCTTGTTCGCCCCTGATGCGTCTGCCGTCAATTTTTATTGTCTTAGTTTCTCTATCTCTGTCTATTTGCTGCTGTTTGTTGCTGTTATAAACCGAAATCTCGTCCCAACTTCTCCTTCTCCTTTTATGCTTTACTTTACCTTCAATCCTTCCTATCAACAACTACCGTCATTATCCAAGTATATTCGTGCACACATTAGCTCCTCGCTTACTGCAACCTCGACTTGACTCCTGACCTGCATGTAAACTTCCCTGATTTGGAGCCTTGTTTCTTATGCTTTTCCTTTGAGTGCTTCAGTTGTCTACCTCTTTTCTTACTTTTCTTTCATTTTGTCTTCATCCTGTTCCCATTCTCCCCATATCGCTCCCACTAGCTCCTGCACAGCAAACAGGGACAGCTCCAAAACCCACACACCATCATCCCCTTTTTATTTCCCCGTCACCTTTCTTGCTGGTTTATCTCACCCCTGTCGCCTAGAGCAAAGAGCAACAAAGGCCAGCAACGTCAACGCAAACACTGGAGGACCCTTCTATTCTATTTCCTTTATTTCTTTCTTTGGAACAATTTCCGTTCGCTCGCATAGCCCAAGCAAAAGAAAAAGGAACCTCGTGCCCTGTTATCTCTCCCGCTTCGCCTTGCCGCAAGCTTCTTTTACACCATTGACTATAATATACCGTTTGTGTATAAGACGGCCCGGCCGCCATTTTGTCTCTCCCGATTCACTTACTTCACTTACACCAAGTTTCTTTTCATATTTACACTCTTCTCATATTTCCACTTCCCTTTGGTCTACTCCCTCTCATTCCCTCATTCTCTCTTATTGGTTGCCTTCTGCCTCCAGAGGTGATCCAATTCCTTTTATCGACCCCAGCCTACTCCTGTTAGACAATCTTCCAGTTCTACGACTTTCAAATCTCTCACCACATACACATACACACACACGTCCAACATGGACTCACAAGCATCCATTGCCGCCATCGACATGGCCGCTGACCAGCCCGGCCGTCGCCAAATTGCTGTCGACGTCCACCCCACCGACATCAGCACTGCTGAGCCTGGCATCCGCGATCCGCAGCAGGACCAGCGTCAGCACATTGCCGGGGGTCAGCCGTTGCCGCCCGATTCAGTACAAATGGCTCCCGCCGACGAGGGTGCCAGTGCATCAACCACCCGTAGTGCTCGTACCTCAAGCCTGTCCAATCTGTCTGACTATGCACGCTTCATGCTCCTGCACACCAAGCAGCAGATGGATGCCACCCCTGGCTCACCGCCTCCCGCACATCTACATGTTGCAGGTCCTGCCGGTGATGGTCCTCGTTATCGGAGCGGCAGCTTGACCATGTCCGAACGCAGCCAGGGCCAAGACCAGGCCAGCAGCACCCACAACACGAGCAGCGACAGCCGCGGTGCCAGCCAGAGCACAAGTCCTGGCCGCAGCCAGCACCACCACAACAACAGCCCGCATCGCCATGCCCACCGGACAACGTTGGCCAACAGCACGGCTTTGCCCAACGGTATATAGTCGACCTTGATTGGCGCTTGTATGGGTACTTTTACAAAACACATACCACTCTCACTGCTTTAGTTATTATGATACAAAGCGTTGTTATGGCCGTCCGCTGGCTTTCCTCTGACTGACGCGTCTTGTTTTCATTGGCGCTTGATAATGGCGCTCGTTTGGGAGGCATATTCTCTTTCTCGTTGTCAAATACGACGCATCGACAAAGCACATAGTATCGGTTCTGTTTAATGCATTTTGGTTAAAGGCATAGGAGTACTAGGCACGTACACAACGGAATATCGCACTTTTGTCTTTGAAAAATATCAAGTGACATGAGTTGAAAATCATGGGTATATGATAATGCTCCAAAGTATATTGCCATCTCACGTCCAGAAAGCAGCAAAAACCAAACACGTCCAAAATCAAGTGCAACCCTATCTAAGCCATGCTTCGTAACGCCATAAATGCCATATCTTGAGCCAGTCCCAACACGCACCACTCACACCAGTGACGGCTTCTTCTTGATACCCAGAAGGGATGCGTGGTCCTTCTTTTTCTTGATCTGCCGCTTGAAACTCGGCACCACCGCGACCTCCTTCGCAGCCACCACAGGCGGTGTTGCAGGCTTTGGTGTCGCACTGTTGCTACTGCTGCTGCTGTCGACTGTGGCGGTCTTTGGTTTTGTAGACGACGTCTTGCTGAGCCATGCCGGCTGGGTGTCAGAGTCATCGCTGTCGTCGTTCTTCTCAATCTCCTCTTCCTCATTCTCCTCCTCAACGCCCTCTACCGCGGTAGCAAACGCCGCTCGTGCTGCCGCCGCGTCTTCCAGGTCCTGCTGCCGCAGTCGTTCCTCCTCGTCTGCCGGCCGCGCCTGCAGCGCCACCGTCTCCAAGTGGTCTCGGTGGTCGGCCCGCGCAATCCGAGCGTTTCGCGTCCGGATCTCGTCCAGCGCGTCCGCCACCTCCATCTCTCGCTTCGCCTCCAGTGTCTTGGCCTCAAGCTCCTCCATGCGGTTTTGCTCCGCCGCCACCTCACCGTTGGCCTCGGCCTCCTCTGCCTCGAGCCGGTCCAGGCGCTGCTCGTCAGTCTCTTCTTGCTCTTCTTGGGTTGCGTGCCGCCACGCCTCCACGTTGCGTTTGGCGCCCGACACCAGCGAGTAGTCCTGGTTCTTGGGATCCGTCTTGAAGATGATTTCGCCGCTACACCGCGTGCACCGAATGTAGAACCGGTAGATCTGGATCCCCAGGTACTTTTCGTCCAGCGGCGTTTCTTTCCGCGCGTTGAACTTGCGTCCCTTGTAAATGTACTCGCCGCACCGTGTGCACCGCATGCTCATCGGTGCCATCAGCCGCACCACCTGCACCGCCGGCCCGGACTGCTGGCCCTTTTTCGGCTTCTTGACGCGCCGTGCGAGCGCACTCGGGTCAAAGTCCGGCGGGTAGTACTTGGAGAGGACCTTGCGTTCCGACATGGTGGATGTTCGCTGTTCGAGGTATATGTAATTTGAAGGTCGGTCGGTGTCTAGGGTCTAAAGAGTTCGACCAAAGGGGCCTTTGCGGGGTCGCGGGTTGCGGCGTTGGTGTGTCGATAGCGGTGGGATTGATGTCAAGTTGAATGATGGAAAAGAATGAGGTCAAACTTTGGCGCCGTGAAGCCCCAGCATATCGCCACCAATGGAGATCACGTGCTCATCAACAGCGTTTGAATTACGGTGTAGTTCGCCAAACACCAAGCTAACAAATATCCACTGCTCACCTACACCCAAATATGGTAATAAATATCGTGACAAAATAGAAGAAAAGAAAAAATTGCAAATAATCCAAGACCATGCCTCTCGTATCTTCTTGTTTGCTATAGCCAGTGCACCTTTCCAATGCCCGTTTCTTCCAATCTCTCGCCCACATCCTATTGAAACACCACAATGAAAATGGACTAAATTAACAAAAAAAACTAAAGAAAACAGTCATTAAAGATGACAACAATGCTAGATAGTTTGCCAGCGACCTTCCACTCTCTTCTTCCTCACGCAGACACTAGGTTCCACAGCGAGTCTTTCTCGATGTAGTTGTGGTGGATGATGTTGACTAGCCAGTAGTCGTTGCGCGTCTTCTCCAGCAAAATGTCCGTCGGCGAGCCCTTGGGATACAGCGCCGCCCACTCTTTCCAGATCCCAAACGCCTCCTCGCTCCATGCCCGGAAGCTGACCTCTTCCACAATGGTCGGCGTGACAATCTCCTTGCCCGGGAAGACACCCCATGTTACAGCGTTCGTGCTGGCCTCCTCGGCGGCCTCCGCGCCGCTGCGGCTGTCTGTCACGCGCCCACTCGCGTCCGACGACACGAAATCACCCGCTGCGTTGATCGCATAGAAGCAGACCTTGTCGCGTACCTCCGGGTCGGTGAGTCGGGTGTAAAGTGCTGCCCAGTCAGCCGACGGCAGGAAGAACTCGACAAAGGCCTTTTGGAACACAAAGCCGTGCGTTGGGCCCCAGCCAAACGTCGCGTCCGTCGAAGGGATGCCGTTCACGGCCGGCTGCGATGCCACCGTCCACCACCCCTTGGCATTGAGCTGCACCAGCTGGTCGCGGATCGTCTCCGTTTCCGGGTTGAACTCCTCCTCGCTCCAGGGAATGGCGGCAAGCTCACCACCTAGGTAGCGGATGAAGATGGCGTTGATGTCCTCGGTCTTCGTCGGCCGGCCCCACAGCTTAAGCGCCTGGTTCACCGTCATGTGCAGGCTGACACCGTAGCCGTCAATCTCACCGTACGCTGGCGACCGCGCATCACCCCAACGGCCGTTGGGGAAATCATCCCATGTGGCCTCGCGGCCCAGCACGCCCTCGCCCTCGGAGATGGCCAGCGTGTTGGACCGCGTGTTCACCGGCTCAGCCGGCACGCTGGCCTCGAGTGCCGTAGCTTCGTAGTCGGGATGTGAGGCCGCGCGCCCTGATACTATCACACGGTTGCGCGGGTCGGACCCGATTGACGATTGGCGCCGCGCTGGATGGCCGTCCAGAGGCGATGGAACAGCACCGCCCGTGCCCGTGCTGCCGTTAATGCGAATGGATGGCACGCCCTGCGAGCCACTCATCGCCACGTCGTCCACAACTGCAACATCCCCGGCTATGGCCTCCTCGTCCTCGTCCGGCGTACCTGGCGGGATCAAGTGCGTCCGCTCAAGGATAAACGACACGGCCTTTTCCAGATTCAGCGTGTAAAAGTGGAAGCCCTTGGGCCGATCGGCGCGTGTCCGGTCCTTGATCTCCTTGACCTGCTCTACCAGTTCACTGATAATGTCCACGCCCACACTCTTGACCTGCTCGTCGTCCTTCTTGACCGCGTCGAGCCGTGCCATCAGCTCGTCGGGTATGCGTGCGTGGCTGAGCTTCGTCGTCCGCTTGATCATCTGATAGTTCTGGATCGGCATCAAGCCAGGGATCAAGGGGATGTCCTTGAACGCGCCGGTCGGGTGCGCGAGCAACACCGACTCAAAGTGTGCGTACGCCGCGTAGTTGAAGAACAGCTGCGTCATCACAAAATCGGCACCAGCCTGCACCTTCTCCACCAGGTACGGCAGGTCATGCTCGAGGCTCTGGCCCAACGGATGACTCTCCTCGGCGTGGCCCTCGGGGTACGCCGCCACGCCAATGCAAAAGTAGTCGCCGTGCTGTTTCCGGATGTACCGCACCAGGTCCACGGCCCACGAAAACTCGAGCTCTCCGGAGGGCCCAGGTGCAATCCCGGCCGCCGCCGCATCCTTGTCTGTTTCGTCGCTGTACTCGGTCGGCCGGGGCGGGTCACCTCGCAGCGCCAGGATATTGCGGATGCCGAGAGCCTTGGCGTCCTCCAATGCCTTGTCAATCAGCTCACGGGTCATGTTCGTGCACGTCAGGTGCAAGCACGTCGTCAGGCCGAGCTCGCGCTGGCAAATCTCGGCCAGCTCCAGTGACTTTTGCGCCGTTGAGCCGCCCGCACCCCACGTCACATTGACGAACAGCGGGCGCAGCGCCCGCGCCATTCGGTCCAGCCGGCCCCGCAGGTTGGCAAAACCCATAGACGTCTTGGGTGGGAAGAATTCGAGCGAGAAGTAGTACGACTCGGGCGACAATGCCGCGATCTTGTCTGTTATCTTGTCCATTGCGGCAGGGTATCATCAGTCGTCTCGTCCGCGGGAGGGGACGCGACGAGGGGAAAGGTTGAGAGGAGAACAGTTATCGAGTTTGAGCCGAAATAGTTGCAATTGGCTCGAGAGGTGCGTGTTGTACGATATATGTATGTCGGGAAAGGAGAGCACCGTTGGAGCTGTGTCAAGGTTCTGTTCACAGAGGTCAAAATCGGAATGAACCAAGCGGTCTTATTCTCCAACAGCTGCACCTGCCCCGCAAAGGCTTACAGAAAAGAGCACTTGACAGTTCCTTCCAGCGCAAGCATACACGGTCGCCCCACTGTGGCATTGGACTATGTTCCTTCCTTATATAGCGTGCGATAGTTCAGATGTAGGAGCGGTGGCAATTGCACAACTTGGCGGGAAAGTGCGAACGAAAGATGAGTTGTCAATGGCCTGCAGCGACACAGTACGGAAAGTACGACCCAATCTGGGTAGAAACCCAATAGAGAGGAAAGAAGGGTCTAGATATTGCCGTTGCACAGAAACAGCGCAGCAGCACTTGCCGCGTTGTGTTCAGAAAGAGAATGTATCACAAGGAAAGCGCTCAACGCCTGTCCTTGTCACTCACAGGCGGTTAATCTGCTCGCCACACAAAGTGTTAGAGCTCTGCTAGAAATATTTGCACCTTACTCGAGCCTTCCTGACTCTATAAAACTTCGATGGCGCCAAAGGTGGAGAATGGTCCGTATGAAGAGCCGTCGCAAAGTGGCTCGAGAGGCAAGCGCGCACAGCCGAAACATGCCCCAAAAAAAATGAGAGGGAAAGTGCAAAAAAAGCTTCTCGATTTCCGTAGCAGGAGCTATGGACAGAGAGTGGCACTAGCTATTGCCCTTGATAGGTGCTTCGATAGACAATTACATTCTATAGCGAGTCACTTCACGGCCACGTAATATCAGGTGCCATACCGCTCTCCTGTCTAGAGAACGAAAAGAAGCTGGATACTGTAAAGAGTAAAACCGTGGAACTCCTTTTTCATGCCAATGAGAGCCGGGATGAATCATACCGGCCTGCTGGAGAAGCCACAGCGCAAGGGACACAGTATGGGGAAATATGGAGACCGTCGTAGTTGCCAGCCCAAGGTTCTCAGGCACCACCAACGCTGGACGCTCCTTCTTCGTATGCCACCCAATTCGCCGCCTTTCTCTTTCACCAATCAATGTGTAGCTGCCTTTTTGGTGCCGTTTTATTGTTCTTGAGCCGTTTTAGCTCCAACCTGTTCATTCGCTCCTTCCAACCTCCACTCACCTTCACATTCTCAACCTCCACCTTTTTCCCTTTTCCCTCTGAGCCCGCCTTTCTTCACCTAATTTTTCTTCGTTCTTTCCTGATCTCCAATCTGCGCCTTTCTTCCATTTGCATTTCTATTTCCAGTTTTCACCCATTCTCTTTCCTCCTTCTGTACAATCACCTGCTTTTTTCCACCGCATCTCAACAACATTCTTCCTTTTCGAAACGCCTCCACGACACACATCCTCACACGTACAACAACTCACATTCACAACACCGCCCATCGAACTCGTCGTTTTTCTACGTCCGCCACCCCTGCCGCCACCGATTTGCACGCGCACGCATTTCTTCCCCGGGGACCACTGCACTGCTAGACGAATACAAAACGACCTGATCACACGACTCGCACTTCAAGAGAAAGAAACGAACAGAGTTACAAGGGTGGCCCGAGACGGACGGGATCGGAAAATAGGACGAACCCAGGTCAGAGCCTGTCTCATTGAGCGACAGGTTGCCGCCGCCTACCGGTGCTCTGTCGCCGCCTCCCTCCTCACGACCGTCTTCACCCATTGCCTCGACTGCTGCCTCCATTTATACCTCTGGATCTCAGAGCACACGTCCGCCTTCGACGTTCTTTATCGCCCCGACCATCTCCTCTCATAGCGCTCGTTGCCTTTCTGCACGTACACCCTTTTATGCACGCTGCACTTGCATTGACCTCTTTAACTTCGTCTTGAAACCTAGTCTCCGCTTCTTGACAACATTGCCATTGCTACTTCTATTACTCTTTTGTTCGTTTTTTTTTGTTTTTTATTCTTTCATTCTCTTCTACTACCGCGCTCTTCGCCTACGGTCGTCGAAACTAGTCACACACATCCGTCATCCGTGTTACATTTTCCAACAAACACCGAACCACGTCGACTGCTTTGATTGCGAATCTGTTACTCATTTTGCCGTCTGATTTTTGGGCGCCGTTCCCTCGTCCCGCCCCGTGTACATTATCTCTCCTTCTTGCATCATTGCCCCCAAAAAATAAGGCCTAATGGATAGTCTCTACGGCCGTCGTACCAAGTGAGTTGACCGTCTGTATCAAGTTTTCGTCATTTCCATTTTCTCGCAAGCCGACTTGCTTGCTAACCACATATGTTCTTTCCGTCCCAGCTCCAACAAGCTCTCTCTTTCCACAAACACGAGCCCTTCCATCGGCAGCTTTGGCGACGCGCCTGCTGCCTCTCCTTCGACCACACGCAACACGACCCTCCCTAGGCGATTCGGCGGTGACAGCTCGTCGCATGGAGGCAAGTCCAATCCATTCAATACGGCCACCACGCCGGGTGGCAGCCGCATCATGAGCCCCGGCGGTCCTGCATCCAGTGCCTTTGGCCTGGGGTCGGGCGCATTCTCCAGTTTCGGCTCCTCAGCCAAGACGCCCAAATCACCAGGGAACCCCTTTGATGTGGGCTTCAAATCCGCAACGTCCGGCACGTCTGCTCCAGCCGCAGCAGGCGAGAAATCGTCTGCTGCCACGCCGCGGCCGACTGCTGTTGGCGGCGCAGCTGCACCAGGGGCGGCAGGAACTACGGCAGCGGACGCGGCGCCACCAGCGGACAAGAACCAGCGGTACTTGCTACGCAACGAATGGGTGTTCTGGTTCCGGCCGCCGATTAGCAAAGCCAACGGCTACATTGAGTACGAGAAGACTCTCCACCCGATGGCCACCGTCAGTTCGGTGGAAGACTTTTTCGCTGTGTACACGCACCTGAAGCGTCCATCCACACTGCCGTTGGTGGCAGACTACCACTTCTTCCGCAACGGCATCAGGCCGATCTGGGAAGACGCCGAGAACCGCAAGGGCGGCAAGTGGATTGTGCGGCTAAAGAAAGGCGTGGCCGATCGATACTGGGAGGATCTTTTGTTCGCCATTATCGGCGACCAGTTTGGGGATGCGTCGGACGAGGTGTGCGGTGCCGTTCTAAGTGTGCGCAACGGCGAGGACATTCTGAGTGTCTGGACGCGCACCGACGGCAGCCGCGTGTTGAAGATTCGGTACGTTTTGAGCCTCTCCCGCTCTCTCTAGCATGTCTTGTGTATCCACCCCACGTTCTAACTATCCTGTCCAGGGAAACCATGCGGAGAGCCCTCGGATTCCCGCTGGAGACGAAGATGGACTGGAAGAGCCACGATTCGTCAATCCAGCAACGGTCGGCCATTGAAGAATCACGACGCGAGAAGTCGAACCAACACCACAGCAGCGGCGGCACCAACAACCAGCATCACAACAACCACAGCAACCACCACCATCATAACAACCATCACAACCATAACCACAACAACTACAACCAGCATCAGCACCAACATCAAAACCACCAGTCTGACCGGCGCTCAGGGAAACTTCCGTACTCTGTGCGGGCTTCAGCGACAACATCTGGCGGCGGCGGTGATGACCAGCAATTACACGCGCACGGCACGCCGTAGGAGGGTGATCGCACGGCCGCAAGCGAATTTTTCCTGCAGAGGATGCTGCACCCACGCAAGTTTTTGTCCATGGCGCTTTATTGATTTATTGGGGGTGATTTGTTTACTTTTATTGTTCTGTCGTCAATTTTGGTGTGTGTGAGAATAGGCTAGGAAAGGAGCCAGATGGAGTCTATTAGGCGGCAAACCATAGCAAAAAGAGCAAAATTCAAAAAAAGGAAATGGGCCTTTGTGTATATTACTACTACGACTACTATTCTTACTCCCATTACCATCTTTGTTGACTGTTTTCAGGCATTTTTTCAAGCAGTAGCCCGGCAATTCATGGCTTCCATTGACGTTGGCGGCTTCGTTCTCCATTTTCACCTAACTTGTTCATCAATGTATATTTTTATATTTTTTTATATATATTGATATTTATCTTCTATGCTTATCTAACCAGGCCGGAAAATGCTATTGTGCATGCTATATTGTCCGTTGCCTTTTACATGACCTATTACGCTTTTGCTTTGCCTGCGCCATTTGTCGATGCCGTAGACGGCTTTGCCTTTGCCTTGCCTTTGCCAGCAGCAGATACGCCGTTACCGACACTACCTAGCTTCCGTCGCCGCTCCCAGATCTGAATGTACGACTCGGCCAGGTACAGCAGCTCACCGGCAACCGGCTCGACAAACAGGTCTTGAGCGACGACCCATTTGTCTTCTCCATTGTCTGCGGGTGTGGCAGCAGTGCCGTTGCTGTTGGTGGCATTCACCGCCGTCGTGGCGCCCGATCGGTCGCGCAGCTGAACTTTCCATGTGCGCCGCTCCTCGGCCGAGTCGACAGCAACATCATCGCCCCGCACACGCTCGGCCTCGTGTACGACATTGGCCACGAGGTCGTACAGGTACTGATCGTCGTCCTCAACGCCAGCAGTTCCCTCAACGTATGGTCTCATGTCGAGGCCACGTGGGTCAAAGGTGACAATGGTCGGGTTGCGCTCCATGATAAACTTGTTGACGGAGAAACGTTTCATGTGCAGGATGAGGTAAGGAGGGAGTGGGGCCTGGAGCTGGAAGCGGCGCCGCACATCGGACTGGTCGATGCGGGCAGATTGGGCGGACTGGCCATCGTATTTTCCCAGCAGCGTGGTGAGTGCCACTTGGGGAATGATGTTGCGCTCTTGCTCGTCCTGGAACAGCGGTGCCGGGGGTAGGTCGAGTGTCAGCAGCAGGAAGCGGTTGATATCCACAGTCGGTCCTGGTGGGCTAGCAGGGACGGAGGACACAGTGGTCGTTGATGGTGGTTGTGATAGTGCTGGTGGTGGTGCTGGTGGTGGTTGGCCCTGATCTTGCGGCTGCTGGCCAGAAAAGACAGGCGGTGGGGGAAGTGAGCTGGGAGGTGGAGGAAGAGCGGAATGATGTCCCGTTCCCGGCACACCAGGCGGTGCCATTGGTGGCGGCGGCATAGACAATATGCCCGAGCCTGAGGAGACACCCGGCGGCGGCGGTTGTCCAAACTGCCCCTGACCAGGCGCGCCAGTACCTGGTGGAGGCGGCTGATGGTGCAGCGGGTGGGACGACAAGCCAGGCGGTGGTGGTGGCGCCATGGAGCCGTGCCTGACAGGCAGAGGTGCGTCGATCATCATGGCATCTGCAGATGGTACTAGAAGCTGCTGGAAGCCATCGGTCTCTGCAGTTTTCGCCGCCGCCACCGCCGCCGCGGCTGCTGCTGCTGCTGCTGCTGCTGCTGCTGACGCACCCACCGCCTCGAGCTTCTCCGACTCAACACGCACCTTGCCCTGGAACACGCGCTGGACAATAGAGGATCCTGGCCGCGTGCGGCTGCCGCCGAGGCCCAGATGCAAGTGGTTGAGGAACCAGGTGAGGAAATCAACGGGATCGGCCTGGGCGGTCAGCGTGAAGCGCCGGTTGGAACGCAGGGCCACCTCTTGCAGCAGCTCGTGAGGCGATACGTGGGCTTTAAACGCGCGGGGGTTCCAGATCTTGCGCACGAGCAGACCAAAGCGCTTGACGAGCTCGGCGTTGGTGTGGCTCACCGTGCTGGCAGGGAACTCGTCGAGCAACAGGAAATTGCGCAGCGGAGGCACGTGGGCCAGTGCCTGGACAACAACGTTGAGGTAGTCGTTCTCTTTGATGTTGTTCATGCCCACAAAGCCCGGGGTGTACGGTTTGCCTGCAAGCGTGTAGCAAATCTTGCTGCCCGCTGACCGGCGGTCAAGCTGGGCCACGTCGCTGCGCGTGTACCGCGGGTCGGCCACAAACTTGATGTCGTCGAGCGAGCGGCTCAGCACCTCGTAGCCCTCGGGCAAGACGTAGACGCGCTGAGTCTGCATATTGATGAAGACGTGGTGACCGTCGTCGAGCGCGTGGAAGTAGGCGTGCGACTTGGGTCCACGGCCCTGGTAGTAGCGGCCACACACGAGGCAGGCGTAGACGTTGATGTTTGACAGAGACACAGAGCACAGCTTCTCAAAGTCAAAGTCGAGCACGTGCCGGTCGATCGAGTCGAGGTAGAGATCGTCGTATCCGGCCGTTGGTGCCGCCTGGCGTAGCGGTCCGGCCACGCTCGTGTCATCCTCCTCGTCTGAGTCATCTTCTTCTGTCCTCCCCTCCGTCCGTGTGCTGTCTTCGCTTGCTTCTACTCCGGTCTGCTCGCCGCGCGCTGTGCCTCCGCTGAGAAGCTCGTCGCGGCCGTCGTTCCTCTGCTTCTTGGGTGCCGGCGACGTCACACCCTCCATCGCGTCGAGGTCTTCGGCCGCGCGCCGCTTCGCCATATTGTAACGGGGAGCGAAAAGGGAGGGTGGGGACTGGCGAGAAATGTCGTGATGTTGCGTGGTGATGTGCAAAAAATCGCAGGCGCGGTGCGTCTCTCTCTTGGGGTGATGTTGCAGGCGTTGGCGGCAGAATTTGTGTATCGACTATTAAAGGTTGGCGAGACTCGAGCCCGGGACGTGTGGTGGTCGTGATTGAGCAACGACAGGGCCCAAATTTGATTGCTGCTGTTGGAATAGTGGAATGGTGGAAGTTGACGTTGGACTGCTTTTTGCCTTGGTCTTGTTGCTCAAAGCTTTGGTTCTAGGTCCACTGTTGAAGGTGTCTGCTGCTGTGTGGTTCCTGCTTTTTTTCCTTCCTCGCTAGCGCCGGCGCCTCGCGCCTGCCAGTTGCTCTGCCCGCCTACAAAATCAGAAAGTGCTGCCAACGGCCCCACCTTTGTTGGTGCAGCCACAGCTCTAGGTAGCTTCCTGCACTGCACTTGCGAGACTCGACTTGTTTTCCAGGCAAGAGCAGAGTCGTATGTGTGTCACATTTCTCAAAAAACAATTTAAAAAAATTAAGGACGGAAGTAGAGAGATCAATTGTTAATTGTGGTTTTTATAACGTACGCGATTTAGTATGAGTTGAAATACTCTTCCAATGGGGATATTAAGCGAGATTTTTTCTATTCGAAATTATTTAAAAAATAATTTAATATACAAGATAGAACACTTACATGACGACATAGGCACATCGCAACCTAAAAACAATGAATATGAGAAAATGAGAGTGCAACCTGACAAAAACTTCATTCTGTGAACTGCCGTCTGGCAATCTTGTAAATTGCTTTCCCAAAATTGACATCCTGTGGGTATATAAAATCCAAAACCGGCACATCCGTGCGCCGTTCACTAAAAACCCAAAGCAAAAACAAGTCCACTCCAAAAAAACACAACGAGACGAAAACACGGTGGAAGCTGTCATCTTATTTTTGCCGAGAATCATCACCACTTGAATTCCGTCTGGCGGGTCTTGGTGTCTAGCACGCCCGGTGCTAGACCGCGCGTCCCGCACGTGAGCGTCGCCGTGCGCTCGCGCAGGTCAAACTCGCAGGTTTTCACGAGAATGCGCTTCTCGGCCGGGATAGGGTGTTGAGTCTGCATATAATACGGTATGTTGGGGTCGAGTGGCGCCGTAATGTGGGAAAACGCCGACACGGGAAGGGGCGGTGACAATTGTTGTGGCGGTGCGAGCGGTGTTGACGAGGGCAGAGACGTCAGGTCTTGCGGCGAGGTGATTGGAATTGAAGTACTCATGCCGCTCTTCGTGTGCAGGACGGACGCCTGGCTCGCTCGGCGCATATCCCAGCGCGCATTGCCGCCGGGTCCGAGCGGCACGCTGCCAAACTCGACCGAACTGCTCCTGGAAGTCGATGTTTGTTGTGAGTTCTGTGACTGTAGAGGCGGCGGTTGTGGTAGAAAAGAGGCCGGCGACATCGGGCTGCCGTGGCCGTTGCTGTCGCTTCGCATGGCACTGCCTGTATCGGGGCCCGGACCTGTGCCTGGACCTGGATCCATACCAAATCCGAGATCTAAACCCATATCGATATTCACGCCCATACCCATATTGGCCTCAAGGTGGTTGTAGCGCTGCAGGGCCTCGTAGAACTCGGCTTCTTCACCTTCTTCCTCAATAGTTACTACCCACATGGCAATGCGTGCCGCCAGCTCGCTGTCCCACATGCCCTCGCGGCGCGCGCTGCTGCGCAGCAACTGAATGGCCTGGCGGCGCAGCACCCGGTCGCGTGACTTGGTGGCGACAACGTACAGAGGCGGCACAATGCCCAGATCAGCACTGAAGCTGGCCTTGATATGGCTGGTGTGGAAATAGAACCCGCGGTAGGCGTCGTAGTCGCCACTACTACCGGGACCCGCGGTGTTCGGGTCTTGGGGGTGGGTGGTGTGGTAGTGGTGGACGCACCGCGTCGGGTCGGGACAGCGGTTCGAGGCGGCGCGGCGCTCCTCGTCGCCGACGACTTCGCTTGCCAGGTCGACAATTTTCTGGAACTGCTGCTGGTACGCATCAAACATCATCTCGGAGTCGCTGAAGGTCATCACGTAGAGGATCACGCCCATGACCTGGAACATCTTGAGGACCGCGATGCCGGCCTTTTCCTGGCTGCTGACACCTGGGTGGGAGCGGCTGATAAGCAGAGGTTCAAAGGCATTGGACCAGGATTCCATGTACATCATGAAGAGTGCGCCGTGGCTCTTCATCGACGCTGGAAGCAAGTTGGGTGGCCCCTTGGCGTACTGCAGCATTATTTCCATGTAACGGAAGATGTGCTCCAGCAACATGTCCCACGACTGCCGCGCCTCGCGAAGGGACGTAAATTGGTCCGGAATGGCTTTTTGGTGTGTGGACGTCGGCAGAGGGGCATCGCTTGTATTTGCGTTGGATGACGCGGTCGGGGAGCCAGTCAAAGGCGAGGAGGGTGTCGTGTCCGACAACGTGGAGGCGCCCGCCGCCGAGGGTTCCGTGTTGCTGGGTGTCGCGGTGGAAGGTGTCTTGGTATTGCCGCTGGTGTTGTCGCTGGTATTTCTCAGGGTATTGCTGTTGGTACTGCCAGCGGACAAAAGTTGGACAACATACGGCTGGGGGAAGTGGAAAGCCATGTCGTATGACTTGGCCTGGATGGCGAGGCGGGTAAACATTTGAGTCAGCTCGTTCTCGACAGGCTCCGAGGCGGTGCTCGACGCGGTGCCAGCGTCAGTGAGTGAGGTGCGGCGCTCGACACGCAGGCGGTGGAGCAGACCGAGACCGGTCTGGATCTGGATGATGGCATGCCTGTGGTGGCCTATGAACGAGTCGAAGCAAGCCAGCAGGACGCTGGCCATGAGGCGGGTACGCTGGGCGCGCTCGTCGTCGTTGTCTATAATCCGCAGCTCGTGACAGGCGTCCGAGTATTGTCTGAGAGCGACTTGCCAGTGGACGCGGGCGTTGTCGTTCCTATCGATATCGGTATCCGCGGGCGACGTGGGTGGAGACTCCGTGGTTGCCTCGAGCGTTTTGTAGAGGGCGCCGAGGGCGACGACGGCATGGCGGATGGCTGCCTCGGAGTGACACTCAACCAGCACGAGGCGGGACCAAAAGACGTCGTCAAAAAAGCCCGACAGCTCGCTGGCGGTCTGCATGCGAAAGAGTTGGAAGTAGAGACCTTCCTGCTGCGTGAAGGGGAGGTTGATGGATGGGTGGTATATGATGGTGTACCCGGAGGCTGCAGCGATGGCAGCGATGGGTATATCAGGCGGCACATTGCGGCGCTGTTGCAACTTCTGGGCCCGACGCAACGTGATTTGCCGCGTAGGGGATGTCGCCTGCGCTTGCTTGGGTAGGGCAGCAGCAGAGGGCTGCGATTGCGATGGTGATTGCACCTGCGACTCCGACTGCAAGTGAGTGTCGGAGACAAGCCGCGGCTGCTGTACCATCTGTAGGGGCTGAGACGGCTGTTCCTGCGTTTGGTGATACGCTTGCACGTACGTCGGCTCCGTTGGGAAGCGGCTCTGCGACAACGGATAGGGTTTGGGGGCAGCGACAGTGGGGACCACTGGTGCTACCGGCGCGGCGGCCAACGGAGGAGCGACGGCCAACAGAGTCGGGCGAGGTGCAATGAGAATCTCCTCAAAAGGCCGCGAGCCGCGGGGCGGCGGCGGGTAGCCGGCGCATACCTTTTTGGAGCGCACGCACTGTGTGCATGCAGGCCGCTTCTCGTCGCATTTGATTCTTCGTGCTCTGTCAAAGTTAGAGACCTGTGAGCGCACGCGCGGGCACGCGCAAAGCGAGAATAAACGTACTTGCAGTTGCTGCAGCCAGTCTTGACTTTCGGGCGACTTGAGCGTACCCGCTTCGTTGTGTCGGTTGGCGTGTTTTGGTCAGAAGGGCCGTTGGAAGGGCCGGTTGTTGCGGAGGAAGGGGAGGCGGAGGAGGTGGAGAAGCTGTTAGGCGGGATCTGCGGCATAGCTGTCCGGGACCACCCGGTGGTGGTGCAACGGCGGGTGTAGACGGGACGTTGATGTGTGATAGAGACGGCGTGACGGCCATAGGACGGCAATGTGCAGCATGGGCGCCCAAGTTTGGGTGGCGAACCAAAGGGGCGGACAAGAGAAGAAGTCTGCACAGTGACTTTGTCTCTTGTCCCTTCGCGATCGACTCTAGATACAGGCCGCCGTTAATGCTGAGTTGGTTTTCGGTACGGGCGGCGTGGCTTTTGATCTTTTGCCGACTCCGGTCCTTTCGAGAACGTGTTGTTGGTGGTCACGTCCGGTGGCTGCGCACGGGGTAGTGAACTAAATATTTGATTAGATGTCGTTGCAGGGTGAGAAAAGATGAGGAGGTGTGGGCAAGAAAATGTACAGTGACAAGGGGGCTCGAGGGGGAGGGTGCATCAAGGGAAGGTGCGGTGGATTGTTCTTTCCGACAAGAAGTAACAATCTGACGATTTTTGTGGCGAAAACACCCCGATAGAGAAGGAGTGCGAAAGTCGAACACGAGAGCCGCAAGAGGCTACAGAGGGAAAGAGACAACGAGTCGAAGTATGCGACGTTAGCAGTTATACAAGTTCTGTCGCTAGAGTAAAAGGAAACTAGTCGCAATCGCGAACAGATTGTGGGGAACGGCGTGCGTCAATGAATCGCTGCATCGTTCCCTTCTAGCTGTTTTGCTCGTGCCTGATTTTCCCGTCTCCGTTGTATTCTTTACTCTCCCACCTTTTCTGCACGATTTCTCTGAGAGGCAGTGGCTCTTGCGGGCCTAGATTGTTGGAGCTGCCAAAGTGGAGATGATGGAGGTGCAGATTCCTGCATGGAAGGTGAGATCGAGGGTGTTCGTCGAACAGTTTCCGTATCTGTGTATCTGCTTATCTGCGTCCTCGTTGTTGCTTCGATTCGATGAGGGGAAGGAGCGAAGGCCAACGAGCATAAGCCCGTGCTTCCGTGAGGGCAGGCAACGGAAGAAGTAATGACAATCCGAAAGAAAAGTGGGAAGGAACGTGTGAAATCTGTTGCCCCGTACCAACTTGGTGTCGTTTGACGCGCTTACTGCCTGCTTACCCTTGTCATCTTCTTCCTAATTTTCACCCCTTTTCTTTCTTCTTTTTCCCCAGTCTCCTGAAATTAGGGAGTCATCTTCTGCTTCACCACCGGCCTTTTAATAATCTTCACGGAGCAAGCAGATTGGACGGGCGGAAATGCGAGTGAAGACGCAACCCGACGTACTCCTCGTGTGAAGTAAACGTAGTGCTAGGTTAAGATTGGCAGGTGAGCGTGCGGGGACTTTGCAGGCGCTGTGCCTGGAGGTGGAGGTGAGAGCGTGAGACGGCGAAGTGGTCGAACGAGACGGAAGAGTAGAAGGGCCGTAAAAGCAAAGCGTAGGGGGTAAGCGAGGAAGGAAGCGAAGCAAGACACGGTGAATGTGGCGAGGTTGCTTCTATCAGAGCTACCAACAGTGTCTCAAGGAGGTTAACGTGTCTGGCCTCTCTTTTGAAAGCTTAGGACCGGAGCTGAAAGACGGCGATTGCGGCAGATGCAACGCTGGGTAAGGGTAAGGGACGCGCTGCTCTTGACGCTGTTTCGACTGCTCTCTTGGTTCGTGTTCTGCTTCCTGTTGTCAGATTACTTTCTTCGACTCTTCTCCCTTTTTTCTCTGCGCCCTAGGCCCTTGCCCTTGCAGACCTGTCTCGCTTTGTCGCTGCGTGGGAAAGGCTTGTTTCATTTCATTTCTTCTGTCTCTCTTTCCTTCTACTTCTTAGGGTAGACTAACAGGATAAGCCGTCGTCGAACATCAAGGCCAAGGTGAGGCAACAAGGCTGGTGAGCTATCACAGTCAACAGGCGATGAAAAACGCCCCAAAGACAGTCCAATCGGAGAAGCCGCCTTGGGAGAAAGCAGTGCGAGAAAGTATCAGTGCTCCCGTATAATAAGGGCAAACTTACTTTAGGAGATCCTAAGCGGTTTGGCAGCACGTCCTAGACGGTTTCTCTGGTAATGACAAGAGATGAAAGTAGAGGAAGCGAAAAGGGGCAAAGAACATCCTTGGAACAATTGCGAAATGAACTCCAAATGAGCCGAAGTAGAGCAGAGGAAGTGAACTAATGAAAGGGTGGGTAGAAAAAGAAACAACAACACCAGAGACAAACAAAGACAAGCAGAAATACGCACAGAGACGACATACACGAGGGACACTGTAATATTAATGTACGAAAGGACAGGACAGGGGAGAAAGAGAAGGCGTGAAACGTAGGACACAGAGACGGAAGAGACAGGCAGTGTTGTGCGAGTTACCTGGATTCGACAGGAGCCGAGATGTGTCTTGTTATAATTTTGTTGTGCTGTCCTGTCTTGGTCCACCCCTTTTACTTCGCATACGATTCGGCATACGATCGCACAAAACTGCAAATGAGCGGACCTGGTTGCTTGGTTGGGTCTCGTCCAGTCTCCTGAAACCCACCGTGGGATGCGTGTCACTGTTGTGGGCACAGCTCAATGTGCCACACGCGAGCGACCGTTGCAGCAAGCGAAGCACGTTGTGGTGATGACAAGACGTACGTTCGACTGCGCCCGCATCTAGTCGAGTGCACCAGCACGGCTTCATGTCACGTTGCACGAAGAGCAGCAGTGTGCTTTTGCAACGCATCTCTAGGACAGG
Organism: Sporothrix globosa; assembly: GCA_001630435.1. Lineage (NCBI taxonomy): Eukaryota > Fungi > Ascomycota > Sordariomycetes > Ophiostomatales > Ophiostomataceae > Sporothrix > Sporothrix globosa. The sequence goes on from LVYW01000001.1 coordinate 1,618,448, forward strand.
AAAATTGAGACACAGGACGATCCAGTCTTTACCAGTGTTTCATCTTGCCTTCTTATTCTCTTCTTTTTCTGTCTTGCAGTTTTAATTTAGGCGTGCGTTGGCGGAACAAAACCGACGAGGGACGACAGGACCTGGCTTGCACATTCATCTAGTTTCGAGTTTGGTGGCTTATTTTCAGGTTTACCTTTCAGTCCCATATGCGTACTTCGTCTTGGCTGCAGCAGACGATGGCTGTGCCATCCACTTCATCGTCTGCACTTGTGCATTTCTGCTCTGTGATGGAAGAGGAGGTCGTCTGGTTCGTCAGTCGTTCAAGGGTGAAGGAACAGTGGACCCTCCCACCATTTCAGCCCTACGGCAGGAATAAAACTGGGTAGCAAAACTGGAGCCCATGCCGATTGACCACAAATGCTCCTCGTTTGAACTTTTTGCAGTCTGATACGTTATTATTGATCGAAACATTGGGTCGTACGTAAAGGAAGACCAGAGCGAGCATCGTGAGAGGAGGGCAATGAAGGAATTAACAGTTAAAGAGAGTGCAAAGAGATGCAAGAAGTCATGAAGCCGGGAAAGAGCAATCGACCCAAATCGGCAGCATCAACCCAAGTTTACAACTGCAGTCGCATCTTGGCGTGCCGATAATAATGCAAAGTTAGGGTCTGCCATTGGCCAGCCCTACGAGGAAGCAGCGACTAGGAGCAGAAGTGGAAGACGGAAGGAACCCGTCTTTCTACTTGCCTGTTCCGATGAATAGGAGAAGCAGAGAAAATCCTCTTGCCCGAGAACTTGCGAGTACGTAACGAGAAATCGTCACCTCACAAACGAGCGAGACACACATCTACCGAATACGACGTCGTTTTGGCGCACCGCTACATCCAGCACCACCATGAACTGTGCAGCACAAGCTCTGAGGCCCGTCTTCCCTACCTGTCGAATGCCTCCGTTCGTGGCTGCCGGCATCCTCCGGGCCGCCGTGTGAAATCAAGAGAGCTCGATGCTATGGCTGCGACGTCCCAGTGTATACGGAGGTTCTGTCTACTTCTTTGCACCAATGGATCACATGCAAAGAAACGTAACCACGACCAGTCCACAGACTGGCACTCCAACCGGGAACTTCATTGCAGCGGACAACCCGAGGTGGCTATGCCTGAATCGATTTGAATGCATGCAGACTTGTTGTGGCGATGAGATGATGGCAGAGTGAAATGGTAAGCTGGAACATTATTCTACGGAGCAGAAATTGTTCTATTGACAAACAGAGGTCGTTCTCAAAGAATATCCGCAAGGCTGAGTGCGGTTGGGAGTTGATACTTTAGCACAACATTAAGCCGGGCCAGGCCTTACCGCTATTAACTGCTATCCTTTAGTGGACCATACATGCTGTAGAGTACCCTAGAAGGCACTAAAATGAACTGTGGCGGGGGCGGGCATCAGCGACAGTGTCAGTTTTACACCCGAGAAAGAAAATTTGTTCACTTCATTTTCACCTCACCTCGAGCTCATTACCGCCCGCCGGATCGCCGTGACCTTCCCCACGCCGCAGCGACGGACCTCGCATGACCATGTCCGATGATGCGACGGCAGGCTTGATTTTTGCCTCGGACCAGGCCAACCACAACTTTGCACGCGTTCTCGGCGACCTCCGCCGATCTCACCTGTCCATCACCCACCGCTTGCAGTCCATCTGCCGTGATGCCGCCTTTGTGGCGGACGTGGCGGCGCGCTACCCTGAATTTTCCGTGGTCGCCAACGAGCGCTGCGGCAGCTGGTATATTCCGGTGTCTTCCAAGGCCGGCTCGGCTTACTTCAAGTCCACGGATGGCCACACAGGCCAGTGGAAGTTTAGCACGCGCCGCCTCAACTTGCACATACTGCCACTGCTTTGCAGAGACTCTCCCGAGAAAGGTGGTGGCTGCATACTAGTCGATTCCACTCGCCGGGGAAAACGCATGCCCGATGCGCTAAGCAAGACAGTTCCGCTGTGGTGTTGTGTGCTGAATCGAGCGCTCTTCCCTGCACATGAGCCCGAGGGCCGGGCCGAGGCAGAACAGAAGGATGCTCAAGCCCTCTATACACCACCTGGTGTCGTATCCGCCTCCGAGCACAGCCAGATGCTCGCACGCGTGCCCGCATTTGTCGAAGCTCTGGGTGGCCTCGGTGTGTTCCGACTCGGGGAGGAGATGGATTCGGACCCCATTGCGTGGCGCCGGCAGAATCTGCCCAACGGCAAACCCCTGCGCCCTGTTTGGGTGACGCCCGACATGCCGTGGCCTAATGTCGACCACCTGCGCGACCGCTTTAATGTAGTCCTGTGCTGCACCTCGTCACGCGTTCCGCCAACTGGCGAGGATGTTGAAGACGAAGTGGAAGCTGGCTACATACAAGGCGCTGCTGACGACACCGAGAATTGGGCGCATGGCCTGACTCCGGACCTGTTCTGGGCGAATAGCGAGAAGCTCCTCGACACCCCCGAGGCTGATCTGCCGGAAATGATCTCAGCGATTGTCAAGGCAGGCAGTGAAAGCGCAGCCTCCGAGGGTGGCGCAACATTTTCTGCGACTGTCATAACACCGCACCTCTCCGCCGGGCAGTGGACGGGCCCATCTCCACCAACAGCACCGAACGAGTCCTCTGGAGTCTGTCAAATTGCCATTGTTCGCCAGTCTACCGAGCCTGCGACTTGGGTGCGGTCACCCACCAGTCTTGAAGTCGGACTGGGCAAGCAAGATAAGATTGCTGGGCGGACGCTGCGGCACGCTCTCTCCCAAATCTGCGAGTTTGTCTCAGACTTCTTGAACAAGGACAACGGGAGCTCATCCATAAAGAGCGTCCGCGTACTGTGCCCGACCGGACGGGACATCTCTGTAGGCACGGCCTTGGCCCTTCTCTGTTACTGTTTCGACGAGTCGGGCAAATCACGGACAGCTGCTTCGCGTGCTACAATTGTCAACAAAGACGTCATTCGCGTGCGGCTGGCCCGCATCATGACAGCCATGCCTCACGCGAATCCCAGCCGGGCCACCCTGCAGAGCGTCAACAGCTTCCTGATAGACTGACTTGAGGGGCAGGGGAAAGCTGGGACCACTTGAAGGAGATAAAAGAACGTCGCGAAATACTATTCGCTAATAAGTAGCAATGACAACGATATGATGCCTGAATTTCTATAAATTTCAGAACAAGAAAAGCAATGCTCTAGACGTTATAGTCTTTCTGTATCGAATGTATATAATAAGGTCCTCTCGTTCGTCTAGCTCGTCTCGTACGCCGCTTGTATGCCATCTGCCCGCCCTTGCTCGTTATGATTTCGTCTAGTCTCTACAGCTTAGAAATCTCCTCCAGCTTGGCCGGGAACTCGTCCCAGCTCTGCATAATCACCTGTGCACCCGCATCGCGCAGAACCTTCTCCATCTCCGCACGCTTGTCCACCGCGTAGGGGCCCACATAGCCAATCGTCGGAATCTTTGCCCGCGTCGCGCTCAGCGTGCCGCTGCGGCTGTCTTCCACGGCCACGGCCTCGCTGGCCGTCTTGCCCAGCTCCTTGAGTGCATGCAGGTAGATTGCCGGGTCCGGCTTGCTCGTCGGTGTCGGCAGGCTCGTTGCTGCCGAGTACACGTGGTCCGGCGCAAAGAAGCGGTCAAATTTCACAACCTCGAGACTCGCCTTGACGCGCCGCAGCGCCGACGACGAGACAACAGCCAACAGTTGCTTGTTCTCCGCCTTGAGTGTCTCCAGCTGCGGCTCCACGCCGACGCACGGCTTCAGAGCCTGGCGCAGCTTGGCAATCACAACCTCCTCTTCGCGCAGCACATACGAGTTGGTCTCGTCAGCCGTCAGCGGGAATCCGTAGCGCGACTGCAACGACGTGAGCATGCCGCGGAAGTTTTGGCCGACAAACTCGGTGATGAGCGTCGGGCCCGTGAAGTTGGGCAATGGCGACACGCCCTTTGTCTCGCAGATCTCGTTGAGCAAGTCGGCGCAGCCCTCGAACGCAAGCTCCTCGGAGAGGACGAGCGTGTTGTCACAGTCGAATAGGATAGTGTTGATAGTCATTGTGGAGAGGTGTGAAATAGAGACGACAACGTCTGGTTGTGAATGAAGGGAAAGGTGGAAAAGTGGAAAAGTGGGAATGTGGACGTAGAGTAGACAAGGTTTGTAGATCGTTGTTGGGAAGGAAGTTAAACAAAGGAACTGCAACAGCTGGGAACGCGAGAGATTTAAACTCAGAAACGGCCGCCGGTGGCTCCTTCTCATTAAGGGACATTGAGGGAAACGGAAACCGCCAAACTATTGCTAAAAGTGGAGATGCGTCGAAACCAAATCAAGGGAAAAAGAAGAACGACGCTCAAAGATGAATATACTTCCAGGCTCTGTCCATCAAAAGTGGGAATGGCCTACAAATACGCCCGCGTTCTTTTCATGTGTGCATTCACAAGTCGTATATTGTACTACACGACGTTTTGATTCTGCTACAATTCTCGCTGCTTTCATTTTGAAGTCTTCATCTTGTTCGTCGTTGTTGCCATAGGCTGCATTGTCTGCTCTTTCCCTTGTTTTTTTTTTGGGTTTTACCTTCTCCTTGAGTGTGCCCTGGCTCCTTCTTCCGCGCCGTTCGTTATTTCCTTGCCCGAACCGTTTCTTGGCTTGGGTAGCCCGTGTGAAGTCTCTGACGTGCATTGCATGCCGTCGTATTTCCCTCTGTTCCTTCCGCCACCACGCCACAACTTGTTCCTTCTTAATTGGCCATTGGCATCCTGCATGCTCTTCTTTCCTCTTTTAACCCCTTTCCCATCCGGTCCTTCTATTATCGGCCGGAAAGTCACGAAGAAAAGCCGCAGATGTCAGTTCTGTTGTCTCTTTCTGTTTCGCGACAAGCTTCAACCCCACCAGTGTCGTCATAGGTGGGGGCCTCCAACGATGTTGCTGCAGCTTAGCTTGCTTCAAGGGCACGTCCTTCCCCTTTGCCCGAAAAATCTACAAACACGTGATAGTTCACGCTGATCGTTGAGGAAGGAGCAAGGGGAATGAAAGTGAATCACAACATGTCTCTTTCTTCATGACTTTCGTCATCTTCTTTCTTGCTCCCCACCTCCCTTTCAGCCTCTTCCAAACAATATCCCCGGTACTCGACACCATGTCTCTCTTCAATGCACCGGTTATCGCTGCGACCGGTTCGACGGCCATGTCTCCACATGGCCACCGACGCGGCCAGTGCCGCATAGTCAACAAGAACGGATCGAAATCAATTGAAGTCAATTGGTTGACTTATGGGCCGTTTCAAACCTATATCGATAAAGAGTGGCTCCAAAACGTGTCCGCCATGTGGCGTCTATGGCATTTGAGGGCTCTGTCTCGTTGACAAAACATTGATGGCTTGTCAGGCGGATCAGGGGGCCTCAAAAAAAGTTTAATTACGAGTTGGTCCCTGATCCAAATTTTCGCCGTGGCTGTATCTTTTCGAGCCGTGCGCAAGCAGCCAGCGTAAAGTCTGGTCAAACGTTTGTTTTGTTTTGTTTTGTTTTTGTACATTCACTTTTCACGAATACCACCTCTTTTAACGTCGAATTTTACCAGGTTGGCCACCACCGCATAACTTCATACATGGCCCGAATGCCACCGACATATTCCACACAAATGCAGTGACGGCCGCACGGCTAGTTTTTCCTCTCATACCCAAGACAATGGCTTATGTCCATGACGAATGGGCCGGATGGCGCGCCCAAGGCCGACATGCCCTGTCGGACTACCTTTACATCCGACCCTACGATGTCAATAATCTCGAGGAGTTTTTGGACGGCCTCGAAAGGCGATACGATGTTGTGCGGAGTTTTGCAGGCGAGCAGAACGACACGGTTCGGATATGGCACTGCTTGAACATGCTGGAGGAGGCAGATCCGCACTGGGAGAACCGGCTGCATGCTTTCAGGTCCAGGCGTATCCCCAAAACGAAAAAGAAGAAACTTGAGAAAGCCGAGTGGGAGTTGATCCAAAATTGGGATGATTTTGTGCGGTTGATGATATACAGGGGCGGCAAGATGCAGTTTCGGCCGCCTGCTGACGACGAGGAAGTAGAACTGAATGCGAAAGCAAGGACTGAACATTCGGGGAACAACTCGGCTGTGAATCCACCACCCGTTAACAAGCAACCTCTCGACAAGCAAGTTATCGAAAAGCAACTACCTATTAGGTTAGCTGCAGACGCGGCAAAATCACTTTTTGCGGAAAATAAGACGAACGAAACGGCCGATGCCCTTGGCAACTATAGCAACCCCATGACCAAAGCATCAGCGGAAGTCAATGGCACAACAGAGGATACCCCCAACAAGACCGAAGCTGCCGAGATATCAAAACTCGATAGCCAACAGACAATTGGCGATACTGCGAAGCAAGGCCGTTCTGTCGGAAAGGAAGACACACTTAGGAACAGTGTCACACAGCCCAATGAGACGACTACCACGAGCAACAAACTTGAAGGAGACGACAAAGACTACAACGACTGCGGTGACCACGATGGCCTAGATGGCGGCTATGCTGACGACGTGAACTACGAAGATGTTGATATCGAGGGGCCTGGCGACAGAAATGAGGAGGACATTGTACTCATCAACAGTGCGATCCGGTACTAGATCCCATGTTATGCATTACGCAAAAAGCCACGACACACTCTCATATCAGCGCCTCGCTTTGTCATCAAGAACTTCTTCCGCTCAAAGTTCCCCGGCCATCCTCGGTGTCCCGAGTGCCGCTGTCAGCACCTTACCAAACTCTACATGCTCTGCTCGTTCTGCGACTTTTGCCACGTGGGAGGCGACGCGGAATGCTACCATCAGCACCCCGAGCTGCGGGGCACACGGCCTGCCAAGGACAAGTACCGGCAAGTCTCGTCACCAGTGTCCGACGCCGAACCCCAGAATGAGCCATGTTCGGAGTCTGATGTGGACACCGTCAACGGCGTCTGACAGCAATAAACACATCCATCCGGCAGACGGCATAGATGACTTGGCCAGCAGTCTCGGTGCCTATGTCGTTATTGAGAAGGACACAATTCATCAAGACAGTACCGGCAAACTGTTTGTGTTCACAGGCGGAGCAGCAATCTCGACAAGTGGGAAGCCGTTTGCCACTGCCAAAATGAACTGTACTGTCGACCTGCCTGTCCGAACGAAAACAGACGAGGGACACTACAATGCACTGGGCATAGCCAAGCCACCAGCAACGAAGCAAGCTGACCAGGCAGTACAGAGCCAAGATGTGACAGACAATGTTTCCCATTTGGCAAAGAGACTGAAAACAGCATCGACATCGGTGCCGGAGTCAGCTTTTGTGCCGACAACAGTGCCCGCCATGTCGGCCCCGGTCGCAGTTGAGCAAGCGCCTGCGCCAGCATTGCCCGCACCTGAGACAGCTGGCCCTACAACGAATAATGGCGATGAAGGCGGGGCCCGTCTCAATCTAGAGAACCTGTCGCGGGTACCTCACGACCAGACACACCGTCGGTGGGCCTCTATGTCGTCTTTGACCACGTCGTCTTCGGGGACCTCGTTGACTGCATTCCGGCGCCGTCGAACCGACCAAGCCAAGAAGAAGGCTGCTGCAAAGGAGGCGGCAGCCGCAAAATCCGCTGTGGTGAATCCCATAACAAAGACAGCCGCAGCCGAAAAGGCCGTCACTGAGAACCGTATAGCCACTGACACAGTACTGTTTGACTCGGACGCTTGGAAGAGAAATAGAGAACTGCTAGTGCAGGAAAACGCTGCACAGCTTGCCCTGCTCGTGGCTGAACGACGGAAACAAGAGGTCGAATTTGCAGCACGAATCGCCGAGAGACAGTTACGAAACGCGCAACACAAGGCGACTGAAGAAGCGCAGCGTCTGGCCCGAGAAGAACAGCGCATCATCAACAAAAAAGCCAAGGCCGCTCGAAAGCGAGAGTGGCAGCGGGAGCGGAGGCGAGAGAGGCAGGAGGAAAATTAGAAGGAACAGAAACGATTGGAACTGGAACAACAGGAACAGGAACATAGTGATTTAAAGAAGCAGAAGATGCTGATGGGAAAGAAGATCGATGATAAGTGTACTCCGAAGGGCCATGGGATCTCGTGCGGCGCGGAGACGGCGACAAGGAGAAGGTAGAGGAAAGGTCACGAATGACGGAAGATGTCGTCCGGTCGTTTACCGAGAATGGAGGCCTGGATAGCGTTGAGGGTGTCGACGTCATTTTCTAGCCACACTTAGACTTCTCCAAAGAGGACGCGATACCATAGAAGCGGTCATTGTATGACAGGGCAAGCGACAAATTATGTACGATACAAAATGGGTACACAAAAGAGTCATGTATTGACTTTTGAGCTCTTTGCTCGTTAACAATCCAATCAGTATGTATACAAGTAATGGAGGAGGACAAGATAGAGAGACAAGTTGAGACACATGCATTACATCGCAAACCGAAAAACGCCGACACTAAGCATAATAATCCAGCCACCTATGTGTCGCAACACAAAATATAAAATAAAACCGGCGAATCAGACACCGAAGGACTACAGGGGCGGCAGTTCTTCGCGGCAGATGGGACACTGCAGACGGAAACGCAGCCAGCCCTCGAGGCACTTGGTATGGAAGATGTGGCGGCAGGGCGTGACCATATACTGGCGACGAGCCAATACTCCCGAGACGCTGCTCGCCACAGACGACACACCGGCCTCGTCGGCGCCTGCGCGCACGACGGGCACATCCAAGGCCTCACAGCAGATAGCGCAGTCCATGGTCCAGATGTTGGTGTTGGCAGCGATGCTGTTGCTGGCCGACGTGGAGGGCGTTGGATTCGAAGGTCTCCGCTTGGCCGCGCCAGCAGGCCCCTCGTCGGGGCTGGTTACGGGTACCTCGGCCGTCGACACGAGGCCAATAGGCAAGCCGCCAGCCTCGACGTTGTCCTCGCGCAGCACCGGGTGATACTCCCAGGCCTCGGGGACCCAACTACTGGGAATGCCGAAACGCGGGCCGAGCTCATGCTGGGCAGCCAGGATCCACAGTTGGACCCAGACCCAGGCGACGAGCGCGGCAAACGCTCGCCAGTCGGTCTGGGCGAACAGAATGTTGTCGGTACGCAGGTAAAAGTAGGCAATGGGCAGCAGGCGCAGGAGAGATTGGCCAACGATGAAGCGCCAAGCAAAGGCGCGGCGACTGTTGCGCTCGATGTTGCGGGAAATCTGGGGCAACCACATGGACAAATAGATGAAGCACAGTATGTTGGCATAGGTAGCACGCAGCGAGGCCCACCAGGTAGACGCGGCGAGACTGAGGAACATGACGACGATGCCGATCATGAGCATGCGGCCGGCCATGTTAGAGAAGGGCGCCGAAGGCGGCAGGACGGGCGTGGTAGCCGTTGTGGCAGGAGCATCTCCTGTTGCTGCTGCAGCGCCGCCAGGGCCTGGAGCCGTTGCGGGTGCCGGTAAGAGGGGAGTCGCAGCAGCGCGGGTGTTGTCGGCAATCTCGGCGTCTATGTCTTGGTCGGACGGCACGATAATCGGCGGCGATGATGCCCTTGCTGTCACTGGTGGAGTAGGTGGCGCCGGCGTTTCTGCAGCTGGTGTTGCTGCGGTTGCTCCAAGTCCCGCCGCGGTGTTAGCGGTGTTTGCGGAAGCCGCCGCGCGGATTCTGGCAATGTTGGCATAGTGCTGGCGCAGTCGCTCGCGGATCTCCATCTGTCGCTGCTGGATTTGCTGCAGCTCTAGGCGGTCACGTCGTCTACGCTCGGGCTCCTGGGCCGTATAAATTTCGGACAAAAAGTAGCCGCCAATGGTCATGGATGTAAAGGAGGCAAAGGTGACGACGAGAGACGGCAAGAAGCTCGCAGACGCCGTGAGGGCCCAGGCCGCAGCAGCGCCAAAGACGAGACCGTCGGCGAGCACCATGGCGGCCATCGTCGTAAAGCTGATGCGACCCAGCGTGGAGGGCGTGTACGTCTCGCGAACCTGGCCCAAGAATAGCTTGACCTGGCCAAAAAGTACAGCGGAAAAGGCGAGCATCAACAAGCGGGCGTCGTAAACTATGGCCTCGGACTTCTTGCCGCGCAGATGCACCAGAGGCTGTTTCTCCTGTCCAAAAAGACCACCCGCTTGGCCTTCGGCGCCAGCAGCGGCGGCAAAGTGTGGCGGGCCCTTGGTCTCGATAAAGTAGGCGCAATCGGGCGAGTAGAGCACGGCAGACATTTGCATATCCGGGACGCCGCGACGGCCAAAGATGGGCGCGCCGGTCGGGAACCGAATCTCGTGCTCGATGCCGATCATGAGGCGCGTCATGCCCTCCTGGTTGTAGCCAAAATCGTCAGGAACGCTGCGAGTGTTCAGAGTCTCAAGAGCCTCGCGGGTATCAAACGTCTGGAAGGGCACGCTGGCGTTGCCAGAGACATCTCTCGTGCCCAGCGGTCCCTTGTGGCTGTGCTTCTTCGGCAGAAACTGTGTCGCGTCCAGCGGGTGGATCTGCACGTACATGACGTATTCGCAGCGCGGTAGCGGTGTCAAGCCCTCGGGCGCGCCGTCGACGTTGGACGACCACAGCGGCGCCGACAAGGCCGGGTCAGGCGGGCCAAATAGGCGCGTGGATTCGCGCTTTGCAAGTGCCGCGTCAAGTGTGCGGTTGAGCAGTCGTTTGCTGGAATCGAAAAAGGGGCGGCCGGGCGCCAGATGCGGCAGTCCAAAAATGCCGGCAAACTTCTCGCTGGTCGTGGTCAGCAGCAGGGCGCCTTGCCGCGGCCAGTGCACGCCGTAGAGGCGCATGTCGTACGAGCTGCCAGTGCCCTCAATGTCCTCGAGCGTGACCGTGGCCGTGGTCGTGCGCACAAGGCCGCCAGTGGGCGGCTCGTCGGCGAAGCGGTCCGTTTCGTCCGCATATTCAGCCTCGTCGTCCTGGTCCGTGACGCGCAACACCATGCGGCCGTTGAAGCCCGTGATATTGCGACCCCATTCCATAGCCTGCAAGGGAAAGGGCCGTGGTCGCAGAGGGTGCTGGTCGTGCTGGTCGGGTTTGGCATCTGCCTTTGTGTCTACGTTTGCTTTTGCATTTGCATCCGCGTTTGATGCCGCAGGCTGTGCTCCATTGCCTTCCACGGCATTCCGTCGGCCTAACAAGCCGCCCGCAGCAGCAAGGGCCATTGTAGTAACGTTCTTGCCGCCCGTCACGGCGTCCGTATTGTTTGTGGGGGCTGCGCCGACCGAAGTCCGAGGCCCGCTGCCAAAGAAACCAGTGCCGCGCCCAGCCACATCGTTGGCCGCGCCCAAGTCATAGGCCTGCGCCGTAATCGCCGACAGGTTGTAGCTCGACATGTGCCGCTCGACAGACCCCGGCCGGCGCACCCACTCGCCGGCCACTGAGCTGGTGGCGTTCTGCCAGGTGAGCATAGTCTCGCCGCGGTCCCATAGACTGACACCATTCACCATGGGATAGGCGTTGCGGCTCCATTCGAGGCAACGCGCGCGGAAGCGGTCCAGATCGTCCCACGCGAGGTTGTCTTCGCGACGAAACCCTGTCAAGTTGAGCCAACCAGCCATGTCCTCTGTAGTCGTGTTGGTTTTCGTATCGGGTGGAGAGGACGTTGTGTTCGGCGCAAAGTCGCCCCACTGTGTCGGCTGGACTGCCTCAAAGGCGGCGCGCTGGCGGCCGACACGGGCCATGATCAGCGACGGCGCCGACAGGATGCCGGCCGTGGCGTCGTTGCTGGTGTTGATCCACAGGATCATCATCACGAGGAGGATGAACCTCGCGTTATCCTGTGGTTGCGGCATGGCGGCGGGTGTGGGGGAGGTCGACGAGTGGGCGGGAAGGGGGAGGGAGGGAGGAAGAGGAGAATCGACTCCGGTCGTGTGGGACCCGACTACCGAGGGCGGAGGTTGGAGGGCATCATTTGGGAGGAGGCGGGGTGAGGGAGGGCGTGAGGCGGTCGAGAATGTTGAATGCGGTGATGTCGTTTCGAGATTAGATGCTAAAGTTGAGATGATCGTCAGGCTGGGCCTCGATGCGAGGAACGATGCTGCCTATGTACATGCGATGGCTGGATGTTTATTTCTCATTTGCATTGACGTCTGTGTTCGTAGTAGACGGCGGTCGTGATAATGCAGCGTCGTCGAATGTGGAGCGGTGATGTCGAATGATGACAAAAAGGAGGTAGTTTTGGTGAAGCTGTCTTTGGCGGCTTTGGCAGGAGTGTCTCGTGATCCGGCGCGGATGGGAAGGCGCAGAAGGTCGGTCCACTTGGAGCATTTTATTGGGTATTACGTTGTATTAGTGATAAGTGCTGTATTAGCCGTTGGCTCTCTGTTGGAAAGTTGAGGAAGGCGCTACCCACCATGCTTGCCACAATTTACAGTATGAACTCTGCTACAGTCGCTATGACCGCCATGAATGGAAGGAGCTGGACCTCCGTATGTTATTATCATGAAACCAAAGCTTCTCAATCTACGACATAAATTCTTCAGCAATACAGTGAATCGTCCCCTCTCCAGAACAAACGTCATACGGCCACAACAAAGTCTCAGCGGCTACAGAAAAAACTTGCTTTCATAGCCCGTCAAGGTCAGCATCGACACAGCGACCTTGGTCTTGACCAGAGTCGTCGGCAGCCGTGGATTCGAGGAAGCCGTCGCCATAGTTGCCGAGTGCGTTGCGCTTGGTGGTCCTGATACGACAGGCGGTGCTGCGGCGGCGCAGGATGCACCAAGCGACAACTAGCAAAAGCGGCGCGAGCGTGAAGCTCAGCACAATCTGGGCGACCCCGGTGCCGTCGTAGTGCGGCGCGGCAGATGTGTCGTTCCACAGCTGCGGCGAGATGATGTTGGCGATGCCGTAGCCGGCCATGAAACATGCCCTGGCGCGTCAAGCGCTTGCTGTGGTCGGCGCAGCTCGAGACGGCCCGACCCACCGTGATGATGTACGTCATCCCACAGGTATTCGTCTCCAGCAGCACACGCCAGCAGCGGCATCGTGCGGTCCCACGGCAGCGTCAACATACCAATACAGCCTGCAAGGGCCGGCAGCGTCCAGAGCGCGTTCCAAAATGCCAAGTAGCTGGGAAAGTAGCGCAGCAGGATCGACGCAACTATGCACACGACAAGTGCAAAGGCCCCGGCGGCTACCCACATGAGTGTCGAGCTCAGGTTGGAGACGCCGCGTGTCACGTTTAGTGGATAAACATGTGCACCTGGAGCAGTATCTCGTCGTTTGGAGGGCACTCTGCCGCTTCACTATGGCGCGAGGCTGCAAGTACGTTGCAATGGCCTGAACCTGCCCCCCCCCTGGACGCCACGCGTACCGAGCCGACGGCATCGACGCGGTAGCGGAATGATGAAGACGTAACGGGTGGATCATTTGCGTAAGGCGTGCTTTGCATTGCTCGAATGTCGACGGGTCTTGCTCGCGGAGAGAGAATGTGTCTGTCCCATCGCCTCCGCCGATCTGATGGAGGACTTGCACAAGGTTGTACAAGCACCACTGTACGTTGGCCGATGCGGCAACGGCAGATTTCTGGAAGTACGTGGAACCTGCGGCTAATATTCCACCGCCAACAGGTGTGAACGAAACAAAAAACGCAAGCAAAACAAACACAAAAACACAAAACATCGGATGAATTTATAACTTGAATAAACATAGAGACAGCTGCTTCCTGCCCTTACACAACCATGCGCACTTTGAGCTTGTCGCCCTTGACGATTTCGTCTTCCTTACTCAACAGCTCTTCGACGTCCCACGTTGCCGACACGTAGCGCGCCGCCAGCCACAACCGCCGCTTCTCGGTCAGGTACACAATCACGTCCGCCGCTAGCTTTGGCGTCTCAGTCAGGTAAGACTGCCGTTCCAGGGGCAACCGCCGGCCCATGTCGGTTAACACGCCGCCGGGGTGGATGGAAAACGTCAGGATGCCCTCGGATGTGTTCAGGCCGTGGTCCACATCCAGAAACTCGGTGAACCGCTGCAGCGCCAGCTTGCTCGTCTGGTACGCGGAGGCGCCCTCGGAGAGTAGGTGCGCGGCAATGCTGCTGACGTTGACAATCGTGCCGCCGCCGTCTTTGGGCGACGTGATATGTGGCAAAAAGGCCCGCGTCACCAAGTACGGCCCGCGCACATTGACGTTGAAGGTCGTCCACCAGGCGGCCGGGTCGCTGTCGCCAATCTTGGCGCGCTTCTCGAGGAAGCCGGCGTTGTTGACGAGCACGTCGATGCGCGGGAACGTCTTGGCCACCGTGGCGGCAGCCGCAGAGACACTGTCTTCGTCTGTGACGTCCAGCCGCACGGCCACGACCTGCGGCGGCGCTTTGCCGGCGGCCTTAGCTGCGGCCGCAAGAGGCTCTAGCAGGTCTTCAAGGCTCGAGCGCGCACCAATGCCAATGCCGGCGGCACCAGCGCTGGCAAACGACAGGGCCGTCTCGCGCCCGATACCCTTGGATGCGCCCGTGATAAACACATAGCGGCCGGAGAAGTCCCGCTTGCTCGGATCGACCGTCGGATACGTGTCCTTGTGACGCTCGTTGACAAAGTGAAAGCCTGTCTTGTCAGCAGGAGTTCGACGCAAGCTGTTGGCAGCGAGATTTGACTTACCTGTATGGAGTTCGTGGCTCATTTTGGTCGGCTTTTTTTTGAAGCAGTAGAGACTCAGTTGGCGATGAGCAACGAGGCAAAACGAAACCGCGGGCGAGCAGTGCACGGCTACAGATGTGAATGCAGTCAAATGACAAAAGCAGAAAGACAGTCGGATGCTCAAGATACGAGACCAGAACGTAGAATGAAAATTCGTGAGAGCTTTGTCGTGTCTCAGTCAAGGAAAAGTCCCGCTATATCCGATGGTGCAATCCATGTGCTGCTGCATGTGCGTTATTAAGCGTTGCTGGCAGAGGCCGTTCAGTGCGAGCACTGTACTCGGACCGGAGTCTTTTGCCCACACCCATCTCCGAGTGGCGGCCAGATAATGCATATCGCGGGATAAGGATGTTCCAATAGACTTTTTGGATGCAGGCAAGATAGCCAAGACGGCAAGACACCTATTGCTACTTGCACGGCAGGAAGGGGCGTGCAAATCGGAGTGATGAATCACAAGGAAGGAGCGAGGCATGCAAGGACGACCCGTACGGTCGATTTGGGAGGTGGAAGCCACCGTCTCGGTGGGCTACCCGTTCGGCGGAATACAGAGGAGTTGACCATACGACGTCAACCACGAATACGGAAAGTAGCTGTTGATGGGCTAGTGGGGCTTCGCTACCTCCAGGCTCCCAATAGACACACAGGTCCCGTACACCTATTGGGAGCCCTACCTCCAGCTTTTATTACCTAAGCACTCAATTATGTCTTACAGGGGGCTGATATTATGGGGAAGGGACCAAATGCTTGGACTGGCCAAAAGCATCGCATCATCACAAGTATTGACCTTCACGGTGCCACACCGCAGACGTGACGACTTGAGCCGCCGCCTGTTCTACTCTGTTTACGTACTGATATACGGGGCATTCGTTCTAAACAAAAGCCTTCATCATGTCCAACAACAACGACTCGAGCCAGACGACAGTAAGTTGGCAACGCACTTTAAGCACTTAACGTCTCCATGCTGCCTTCAGGCTTCCTCCTTGCTAGACGGATCTCGCCGATGCTCTTCGTTGTCTCCCTTCTTGGTCAACTAACAAGCTACCCAGTCGTCCGACGATGCTCGCGCCGACCTGACAGCGCAGCTTGATGATCTCCTGAACTCAGTATCTAACAAGTTTGCCGGCGTTTCGAGCGAGATCTTTGCTAAGAGTACGTGTGGAGGGTATTGTGTTGTTTCTGTTCTTAATTTTTACAACACATTCTATCTCCACATCATACCAAATATCTAACAAATGCAGTGGACGAAATGTCGCGTCGGTTGGACAACCTAGAGGCGGCTCTGAAGAACAAGGAGGACGGATCGAAATAATAGCGAAAACCGACGGCCGACTTGATCACATGAAAAAAAGGCACTTATCACCAATAACCGGACGTAGCATACAATTCAAATACGTAACGATATTGTCAGTTTATTCGAGCGTATTATTGACAGCTTTATTTTGTCCACCCCTAGTTAGACAGTTCCTTACACAATGTAACTGCAGTTCAATGTGCCTTTCTAGAGATAGGTGCAAAGGAGAGGAGAGACCGTTTACAGCTCGTCCTTGGCGGCGTCGTCGGCGTTCTTCTCCGCCGCCGGCTTCTCGGTGAACTTGCGCAGGATGTTGGACTTGCTTGTCAGCTCGTCAATCTTGGTCGCTGCCAGGCCGCCTTTGCCCAGGATGCTCTCCAGGCGTGCCAGCTCCTTGGCCACAAAGCCGTCGTTGGCGCTCAACTTATCAAAGACGCGCACGTAGTACTCGGCAAACTTGGCGCCAACCTGGCCCTGCAGCGCATTGGCCGCCTTCTTGACGTCCTTGGCCGCCTCTGTCAGCGTCGCGCGGCCCACCGCAAACTTCGCCACCAGCTCGTCCAGAGCCTCGATCGTGCCCGCGGCAGCATCTAGGCCGCCGCCGACCGTGCGGTGCGTGCCCGCCTTCTCGTTGATGAACTTGATGAAGTCAGTCTCGCTGCGTCCGCCGGCGTACAGCTCGGGCTCCTTGCTGCCGCGCGGGAAGAACTTGATGGTCGGGTATGACGAGACGCCCTGGTCTTTGGCGACCTGCTTGCTGTTCTCGGCCTCGGCGTCCACCTTGGCAATCACGACACTGCTCTCGGCCGCAAAGTCTGTCGCCAGCTTCTCCCATGTGGGCGCCAGCGACTTGCAATGGCCACACCACGGCGCCGTGAACGCCACGAGCACGTTTTGCTCGGCACCAATGGTTGTGCCAAAGGTCGACTCCGTCAGCATCACAACGTCGCTGGGGGCCGCCGCCTTCTTGCGGGGCTTGATGCCCGTCTTGTCCGAGATGAAAGACGTCAGGCTGTCGAGGTCGCGGCCGCCCTGGTAGTCGACGGGGTCGCTGCCGGTGCCGTCAAAGAACTTGAGCGTGGGGAAGCCCTGCACACCGAACCGCTTGCCCAGCGACTTCTCGGCATCGGCATCGACCTTGGCAATCTGGACCTTGTCGCTGAAGGAGTATGCCTGTGCGAGGTCCTCGTAGACGGGGGCCAGGTTCTTGCAGTGGCCGCACCACGGCGCAAAGAACTCGACGAGTGTGGGCTTGCCCGAGTTGATCACCACCTTGTCAAAGTTGGACGGGATGAGGTCCAGCACAGCCGAGCCCGCGGCTGCGAGACTGGCCAGGCCCGTGAGGGCGAAAAGGGACAGACGCATGGTGTGGAAGATGATGTTCTTGATAGGTTGATGGAACTGTTTGTTGAGAGGAAGTGGCCTGAGCCTGTAGCTGCAGCGTTAGAAAGTTATGGGACAGGTGGAAAAGATGGAAAACACAACAGTAATGAATCGCATTTGCACAATACTGTATGTCGTAGAGATACGAGCTCACAAAGTACGTACCAAGATAAAAATAAAAAAAACTAGAAATACTGGGTGAATATGAAAGTGGCCGGCACTCACAGGATGGCCGTGGGCTTTGAAATCAGAGCTCGACCGAAGAAGATGCCACTTTGCAGCTTCCCGCACTGCCATAAGGAGGGCCTATAACAGCCAGGGGAGGCTGTTGCTCAGCGCCTAGGTGTTGGCAGGGGGGCCAGATAAATATGGGTCCCTATTATCGATAACCAACCTTCGTATCCCCACTCACATGTAGGTCACCAGCCACAATGCGCCACATCACCGGAACTCTTATTGGACCCATATTACTGTGGCTGACGCACAAATCCACACTGCAAGCTGCGAAATTCGAAAAAATTGCCTACGCCCGCGGGGAAAAAAAATCCCACCTGAGCCCCAAAGGGAAGGTTTGCTAGTGTAGCACTTTCTTGCCATTTCCGCTTTCCCTTTCCTCTCGCCTATTTTCGTTCTCCTTCCACCCTCACCAAAACCACGCAACTTTCGCTCCCCAAAGAAAAGCAAACCGTTCTTTTCGACCTCAAAACCGCAATCATGTCTCACGAGTCTGTTTGGAACTCCCGCCCGCGGTCGTACGGCAAGGGCGCCCGCCAGTGGTACGCAACCCCCGGTTCGAAGAGAAGAGATGGAGATCAACGTCGAGATGGAGGAAAAACATGGAGAGGAAGAGATGGAAGAGATGAAAGACACGCCATCGGCGAACAAACGATAAGGTAGAGAGATGGTGAAGGGACAGAACAAATGCTAATATTCTGCAGCCGCGTCTGCGCTCACCGCGCTGGTCTGATCCGCAAGTACGGCCTTGACATCTGCCGTCAATGCTTCCGTGAGAAGGCCAACGACATTGGCTTCGTCAAGCACCGTTAAGCGATTTCCCCCTCCTGGGACCAGAACTCAACAGCCAAAAAATCACGATCCATAAAATTACTACAAAAAAATAACGATACGGCCGTCCCTTTCCTATCTTTGTCACCTCGGAAACTTAAACCAACACAAAACGAACCTCTTTTGGAACGGAATGGAACGATGAACGTGAACCGGCGAGAGGAGGAGGACGTGCTGCATGAATGAGAAGGAGGGGAACACTATCCACTTTACGACAAGCAAGGTGTCGACGAATACCGCGACCTCACCCACCCGACCGGATTCTCTCGACATTGGCAGCACAATAGTACTGTACCTATCGACGACTGAATGAGGGCCAATATCGTGGACCAGGGGGAGAAACGAGATGAATATGGGCCAAAAACAAAAGCCAAAAGAAGAGGAGGGGAAGATTTTCTTTTGTGCTTTTTATTTCAGCCAAATGGGAGCATGACGGGCGGGAAAATAAAAGGGGGCGCAATCTTGGGATAGTTTCGCTGTCCTGTTCCCCCGAACTGTTTTGTTATTTGCTTTTTTTTTACTACAGAATAAATGGAACTAATTCTGGCAACGAAGTGGCGCGATTTGTGCAGAGGCAGACACGTACACATTACCTTACACGTAACTGTCTGTTACCATGTGACGAACTTGGAACGTAAACCTTTATTTTCTAATGTACACGGTATAGCCAGCTACCAAGGGAAAATTCATGCCGAGAGGAGATGTAGGAGATTGTTTGTCAACGATAGATACATGACGCCATGTCCGAGTCTAGAGTAAACTCGGCCTCGCCCGGTGAGGACGGCCTTGAAGCTCGCATAGCAAAGAAAGTATGAAGCACGAGTAAAGCCAAAAAGAAAAGGAAAAAGAAAAAAACATGCCTTGGGTGGTCGAGTGTTTGTCCTGTTATATGTTGCTTTTCCGTTTTTTAGACCTCCAGCCAGAACCGGTAGTCCGTCTCCCTGGATCTTTTGTCCAAGCTGTATATCATATCAACATTTTGTATTTTTCTTTCCTCGTATTTTGTTTCGTTAAATTCTTGTCCAGTTCAGCCACGCACTATTCATCTATTTGAGAATGCGGGTAACAATGCCCGTGGCCACGGTGCGGCCACCCTCACGCACGTTGATGCGCTGGCCGTTGTCGACGGCGAGGGGGTGCTGCAGAGTCACAACCATCTCGACGTTGTCGCCGGGCATGACCATCTTGGAGTCCTTGTCCTCGGTGCCCTCTGGGAAGGTCAGCGAGCAGGCCTCGTCGGCCGTGCGCAGGAAGATCTGCGGGCGGTAGTTCTCGCGGAAACCGGTGTGGCGGCCACCTTCCTCCTTGCTCAGGACGTAGAGCGACACCATGAACTGCGTGTGCGGGGTGATGGAGCCGGGCTTGCAGATGACCATACCGCGGCGGACGTCCTCGCGACGCACACCACGCAGCAGCAGACCCGAGTTGTCGCCGGCACGCGCCTCGTCGCACGACTTGTTGAACGTCTCAATGTCGGTGACCTTGGTCTTGATGATCTCCATGCCCTTGCCAACGAGCTCGACCTCCGAGTCCTTCTTGAGCGTACCGCGCTCGACACGGCCCGAGGACACGGTACCGCGGCCCGAGATGGAGAACACGTCCTCAACAGACATCAGGAAGGGCTTGTCCAGGTCGCGCTGGGGGGTGGGGATCCAGGAGTCGACAGCGGCCATCAGCTCGTCAATCTTCTGCTCGCCAATGTCGGGGCGCTTGCCGTCGAGGGCGCACAGAGCCGAGCCCATGATGACGGGGGTGTCGTCGCCCTCGAAGCCGTACGTGGTCAGCAGCTCGCGCATCTCCATCTCGACAAGCTCCAGCATCTCGGGGTCCTCAATGACGTCGATCTTGTTGACGAAGACGACAATCTTCTGCACACCGACTTGGCGGGCCAGCAGCAGATGCTCACGGGTCTGGGGCATCTGGCCGTCTGACGCAGCCACGACGATAATGGCACCGTCCATGTTGGCGGCGCCCGTGATCATGTTCTTGATGTAGTCGGCGTGACCCGGGCAGTCGACGTGAGAGTAGTGGCGGTTTTCGGTAGAGTACTCAATGTGGGCAGTCGAAATGGTGATACCACGCTTGCGCTCCTCGGGGGCCTTGTCGATGGCGCCGTAGTCGAGGAAGTTGGCCATGCCTCTGTCGGCCTGGCGCTTGGTGATGGCAGCAGACAGCGTCGTCTTGCCGTGGTCGACGTGGCCAATCGTGCCAATGTTGACATGAGGCTTGGTGCGCTCATACACAGCGTAGTTGCGGCAGAAGCTCAGGACCGGCGACGGCTTGGCGGCGCTGCGCTGCAGAGCGGCCAGCGGGCTCGTGCTGGGCGACCGCAGGACGACGCGTGCCGACCGCACGAACGGCGCCAGCGTCCGGAAGGTGGTCGCGGCCATTGTGAGGGATGTGAGAAAGGAAAAACGAAAAAAGGAGACAGGGAGAGGAGATGACGGTGCCCTAAAACAAAAAGGCGGCGTTGGTGGAAAGGGGGGAGAGGGGAGAAGAGGAGAGAGGAGGTAAGAGGAAGGAGAAAAGAGAGGCCCAAAATAGTTTGATTTTCTCGCAGCCGCAAAATTTCGACAGCGATGGCAGGCACTCGGCTACAGCATCCACTGGGCAAGAACAAAAATTTTGGAGCTTCCAAGTGCCTCATCCATTGGGAAGGTGCGGCTGGGAGGCATTGTGGGTCAGATACACGTGACGTGTTTTACGTTCGAGGTGTTCGAGGTGGGGAAGCTTAAGCATTCCGCAGCATACGATTGGCCAATTCTGCCATTTTTGACCTTCAACCCTTCTGTGTAAGTGAGCCCAATTCTTCCTGGTCAAAGCAGGACAAAATTACAGGCCACACTGGGCAACTGAGCTTACGATGTACAGCATTGACGCGGGATAACGTCGTACACTATGAGGCAATCTCATCAACGCGGTCATGAAGTCAATTCGAGCCGGCTGCAAGCTCATGCTATCTGCATAACTGTTTTCGGAATAAGGAAATATGATAATATGCCAAAGTAGATGGTAAATACTGATGAGGAAATAAAGCTGAGACTAAATAGTTGGGTGTAAGGACAATTCGCTTATGGTAATGATCAAGAGATCAAAGAGCATCAAGATACCATATGAAGACATGAAAGATATAAAGAGTGACATAATGGGAGACAGAGAGAGACGCTCAGGGCACGCTTAGGACCGCCAACGCTGTGACTCAACATCGCTGTTCCACGCATTACTGCCACCAGTGTTGTTGCCATAGCTTGGCCGTCTGGGGGGCGCAACACCGCCGCCGATGCCGACACCGGCACCCCGTTGGCTCGAGGCTGTCGTGGGACGCTCATTGAAGTACGAGCTGTACGAGCTCTCTTCGGACATCTGGCGGCCGTGGCTGTAGCCAAAGTTGCTGCTGGGGCCATTTTGACCAACAGGCGTGCCCTGGCCCATCTGCGGCATGGGTGCCGTCATGTTGCGCTGAGGCGGGCCGCCACCGTACGTCCGCGGTGATACCGGGTACGGGTTGGTCGCGCTGCGCAAGGGCGAGCTAAGGCCAGGACCAGCAGGACCTCCTCCACCAGGCGCCGCTGGGCCAGGACCATAGGAGCGAGCAGACGGTGCAGGGCTGACGCGGCCCATGTTACCACCCTCGTCCGGACGGTATGCAGCATAGCGAGGTCCTCCGTTGCCCGACAGCGAGTTGTTTCGGCCGTTGGCGTTGACATTGTTGTAGCCGAAATCTTGCGAGCCCAGCTGGCTATTGTTGCGACTATTGGCGTACGGAAGGTCCGTGGACGGCACGTCGTTGATACTGCTGCTGCTGCTGTTGTGGTTGTATCCATAACCTGCGGGCGACCGGGCAGGGGGTGGCATCTGAGGCATCGAGCCCTGGCCAGGATACATGCCCTGGTTGTTGGAGGTGGACGAGAAGCTGCCGTTGCGGCTGTTGTTGCGCATGTTGCCGTACGGCATGGAGCCGCCCGTGTTAGTCCGATTGAGCTGACCCGGGCCCGGGCCCGGGCCCTGACCATACGGCATTGGAGGACGTCCGCTGGGCAGACCACTAGGCAGACCGTCTCCCAGTTCCGGTAGTGACGGCGTAGGTGAAGACGATCGGCCCGGCTCGGCGGCGTAGCCAAGCAAAGGCGCGCGAGTCGAAAATTTTGTGCCATTGGTTGGCGTAGATGCAGCCATGGTGGACATGGAGGCCATCGTGTCAGAGCGCAAAGGTGGCATCTTCGGCCGTGGCTTCTGGTCAATGGCATTGAGCTCAAAGGTGCTGCCGTTGGTGGGGCCTTTGCCGCCAAAGCCACCGGTGGCGGTACCCGGCCGGGAAGTGTACGGCGGCAGCGTCGCCGTACTCGCCATCGTCTCGCTGCGCTGCAGCTGTGGCATCATCGGCAACTTGTTGTCGTCGCCGACGTTGGGAATGGTGGCGGTCAGCTCGGTGGGCGGCTGCACACCGTTCTTGATGGCGGCCTTCAGCTCAGCTTTCTTGCGGCGACGCTCCTCCTCGGCAAGGGCCGTATTGACCTTTTTGGCAACAATCTTCATGAGCCGCTTGTTAATCTTGCGCGAGCAGTAGCCCGAGAGGCCGCCGTCGGAGCGCGGGATGTAACTCCAGAGGAAGAAGACGAAAAAGAGGAATGCGAGCAGCAGCGAAAGGAAGGAAAAGACCCAAATGACCAGCGTGAAGAGCATGCCGGACAGGATGACGGCCTCGCGGTAGTCGCCCTCGGCCAGTGTGCGGATCTTATCGAAGAAGTCGAGGATGGTGTTGCCCACATTGTCGCCCGACGCAGATAGTTGCGCGTTGTACACAGAAAGCAGAGTCAAGGCATTGACGACTTGGCGCGGGCCCGAGCACAGCAGCACTCGGATCCAGCTCTGGAAGCTGAAGTAGGTGAAGAGCGCAATGTACTCGGCGCCCTTTTTACTCTTGGTGAGCTCGGCGAACACCAGGAAACGCTTCCAGCCTTGGCCCTTGCCCCAGCGCACACTCTCCAGGCGCACTGCCAGGCTGTCGAGGTAGCACTCGGCGACACTGCCACGGCGCATGATGCGCATGGCGCGGATGTGCTCGTACGCGAGATTGACGACGGACAGGATGATACAAATCGAAAATATCCACTTGGAGGCCGTGAAGGAGATGAGCTGCGTGGGTGTGATCTCGGACGACCAACGGTCGAAGACGAGCAAGTTGACGGCGGTAAACGTATCGACGGCGTAGACAGCGATGGACAGGCCGAGCGAGAAGTAGAGGTAGGCGTAGGCAAGGGCCGTGAAGCAGGAGGACGACTTGAAGTCGTTGAGGCCGATGTAGTCCCATTTCTGCTCGGGGCGGACATCGGCCTTGTTTCCGTGGCTTAAGAAGCCCATTGCGTGGAGATGTGAAGGATAACGAGAGGATGATAGAAAGAGACTCGACGTATGGCGAGGTAGGGGATAAGACGTAGTTGCTATATCGCGAGCATGCCGGGTGGTCGGTGTCGATGCGGTATGTAATGGTATATAGTGATCGTATATATCCTGTGATGTAATAAAGACTGGCAGAATTGGACTCGTCTCAACTCAGTTGAACATACGAAGCAAACGTGGGTATCCAAAAAAGGGAATATCGAAAGAGAAAGAACGGAGAAGAAACACAGTTTCTGTCGCAAAAAAAAAAAAATAAAGGATTGATATGTGTCGACTGTCGAAGCCAAAGTCGATGTCGATGTCGATGTCGATGTAGAGAAAACAAGAGAAACTCGGACCGGCCGTCAAACAATTACACTCACAAAGGAGTGAAGCAACAAAACAACAAAATAAAAAATCGAAATCAGGGCGGAGAGTAGCGAAAGGAGGTTGTCTCTTCGTCTTTGCAAAGTCGATTCAGGACAAAGACGTCGTCGACACAACGAAGCAATCTGAAAGTCGAAGCGACGATGCGTGGAGAAAAGAGAGGAAGAAAGTGAGTGAGAGGGAAGCGGTTGAAAGGATGAGAGGGGTGGGCACAGAGCGAAAGAGTGTGCACGCACAGTGAGAGAGAGGAGAGAGAGGCGCTGGTCAGGGCCGAAGTGGCCAGGGGGGGTTAAACGCAGAAACGCCAAGAGTTGAGCCAGGTGTAAGGCGATACCAGACCCCCGTCAGTGTCCGAGGATGAGGAGGGGCGGGTACGAAAAGCAAATGATGAAGACGGGGGAAAAGGCAAACGACCAGCGTCCACAATCCCGTGGTCCAGGGCAAGTTGTAGTCCGAAAGACAGGCGATCAACAGTGGACCTCTGGGTTGGTCTGAAGGTGGAAGCCCGGTCAAAGAGGTAAATGCAGCATGCAAAATGAAAAATGCGTAATGCAAACGCGGACTCAATGCAGACGCGGACGCAAAGTATGAGATGGACAAAGGAACGTGGGAACGGCCATGCAAAGGGTAGAATACAGCTAGTGTGTAGAGGGTCGTTCTTTTTGCTTTGATAATAATGGACGGTTTTGCGGACTGTTGGACGAGGATGTGCAGTAGATCACGGTGGCGGGCGTGTGATCGACAGAAGGGAGGAAGGGAGGAATTACGTCGCCGACAGTACTCCGAATTGAGGAGGGAGTGGGAGAGGAACGGGACGCGAGACTGCCGCTGAAGCAAAGCGAGTTTTCGGTATCGAGGGTGATTGTGAGTGTGCGCAAAGTAATAATAAATAAGAATAGAATGCAGAGGACGAGCCTTAAGAACGGCTTTATGAGTGTCGACGATGCTTGTTCTCTTATGTCGTCCCAGACAACTGTAGACAAGCGCCCGATCGACAGGAGAAAAGAAGTGCAGAGAAACAAAGATAGCTCCGAACGAGAGACAGGGCAGGCACAAGAGAGTGAATGGCTCTCCGTGCTCGGATTTCAAGACAGCCGACCATAGACGAAAATTCAAAAGCTGAGTTGGAGGCCGATATGGTAACAATGGGCGTTTACCGTTGAATCCGGACGAAAGTGGTCACTCTCTGAGAGGCCACAGCGGTGGTTGATTGGATGTGAGACGATGAGAGGACGGAGACAAAAAGAGAAGTAGAAAAGAAGGGAGGCCCCGGAGGGAAGACGTGAGCCGCAAGAGACGCCGGAAATGCGACCAGCGACAGATGAACAATGGCGCAACAGAACAGGGACGACACACGCAGACACCATCGCAACAGACAAAGTGCCAGACGAGACAAGCAAAAGAGAGAGGATGAGTAAAGGACCCAACAGATTGCTCGTTGGCCTCTCCATGGTGGGTTTGGAGCAGGGGTTTAACAGGGGTGTAAAGAGGGCGGGACGCATGCAGGAACGGGTCCAGATACATAATACGTCGTGTTACTCCGTGTGTCGTACAACAAACGGATGTACGAAGAGCACAAGCAATTGATAGACACAAATAGGTGAAGAACAGGCAACAGACGATCCCCGGCATTCAAGAGACGCCTCGTCCAGCAGTAAGGAACAAAGACACACAGCACATAATGAGACGTCAAAACAAGAAAATGGTCAAAACAAGTCGCAAAACTCGATGCCAGCAACCCAAGGGTTCGGGGCCAAGCTCAAGGCCCGCGAACCATTGACCACGGTCCCGACGGCGCCATTTGTCCTGCGGTGGCGGCGAAGGGAAGGAGAGAAGTAAACCCGTAGAAGTGGAAGAGTGTCTTGCGGCCTCTGACAAGTGCCAAGGTGGGCATGTAAGTGTGCGACTTGTAAGTAAATAGGAAGGACAAACGAAAGAAACGAGCGAAGAGCAGAAAGAAAGAAAGGAGAAACGGATAAAAGAGGCCGGCGTCTCAATTCCTGCGGCCTGCAGCGAAGCGCGTGTCAGGGGGTGGATTGGAAGAAAAGAGGAGAAGAAGAGAGGGTTCGTCAAGAACGCTGTTGTCTGCAACAGAGGACGGACCTGACGCTAGTCCTATTTTGGGAATCTGCGACTGGTTGAAACATCCAATGCAGGTTGCTGATTGGCCAGCGCCTGGTCCCTGAGAAGAAGGAAGGAGGGACCGGGGAGTGGGCCCTGGCGGGAGATTTGGCAGCCGCCCTATTTATTGGAGAGAGGAAAAAAGGGGGCCACACCGCGACCAGGGACGAAACAGTGTGGGTGAGCACTGGCAGGCCAGTCAGGGCCGGAGAACGGCAAAGAGCGGCCTTTGGCAATGGGAGACGCAACCAAACCTTGAAGTGAGTGCAAGGCCCGGCGTCGCGCCTGCCATCTTGAAACACGCGAAGGGACAGCTAAAAACGGAAAGATGGAGGGGACAACACGGATAAAAACAGGTTATGCAGACCAATGAGGAAGTCGTGGATCAGAGAGTGAAATATTGAATAAAGAGAAAACAAAAGTCGAGAGGAAGCATTCGATCGGCCACACGGACATGCCAGCCGTAAACAAATGCATACGTCGCCCGGCACCTAGGCCAGACCCAAAATGGACAGTCAATACCACTCTCAGCTACAGGCCAAACTGCATTAGTCGACGACGGCGGAGCACCGGCGGAGCACTGCAAATTGTGTCGTATCTTGTGATATTGCGCTCCAGCAACATGGGCAATGGCACGGTACAACAGTGAAAACCACAGCGAAGGATCAATGTAAGGCTCGGATTAGTTTTGCTTGTATTTTCTACTTGTTCCATTGTCATCGAACGCAATACGTCGCTTTGAACTCCCAGCCTATCCTCAAAGAACGTCGTATCGCAAGTACTTTGAGCACCTCGTGCCTGTGCCGGTGCCTGTAATCTTGCCTCCCGGGTCTATGCAGCCACGTCCACCTCCTGGGGCTCACGCAACGCCGTTTCGTAGTCACGAATGTCCTCGGGGCGCGGCTTCGGCCAGTGGGCCTGCTCCGACGCCAGGAACCCGTGGTACACCGCCGCCAGTTCAATCTGTTCCTGTGTCGTTAAGCCCGCCTCCGAGCCCGCCCGCCGCTTGACGCTCTCGGCCGTCTCCTTGAGCGACACGTTGTCGTCCTCCTCACTCACAAACTCGTACGACCGCCACTCCGTGTTCTTCCAGGCCGTGCCCCGGCCCGGGTCCACGCCCTCGTAGTCTTCTGTGAGAAAGTGGAGGAACCCGCCGTGCGTCACTACCACGATGCGGTCGTCGGCGCCCAGGTCCTTGGCCAGGTCCCGCAGGATCCGCCGTGCCGACTTGGCCCGTGTCGCCAGCACCGGCAGCGCAAACGCGTACGGGCTGCCGGGGCCCTTGTTCGTCCAGCCAATGTGCAGCCGCGACAGATCGACCTTGTCAGCAGGGAACAGGTCGGTCTGCTTCTCAAGCACCGCGCGCGGTGTGCCGACGTCCGAGGGCATCGCCGACACCTCCTGGAGCTCGGGCACCGCCAGCACGCGGACGCCGCGCTGCGACACAGGCGCAAACGACAGCAGCGCCGTCTGCAGCGTGCGGCGCAGTGGCGAGGACACCAGCAAACGCACCTTGGCGTGGTTGTCGGCGCCGTAGACCTGCTGCAGCGTGGCACACTGCTCCTCGCCGAGCGGCGTCAGCAGCGGGTCGGGCATCTTCAGGTTGTCTGAGCACAGGTTGTGGAAGCCCTGCGCATGACGCACAAAGTCGATGACAACCATGGTGGGAGTTTGAAGTAACGTCGGGCGAAGGCTGGTGAAGTGTGGGGTACTGTAGAATTTTTCCGGGGGATGCTGAGGTGGGTGTCACGGTGAGGCGGAGGTTATTGTCACGAAGATTGTCGTGGATGCGTTTTGGCAGGAAACTACGTCGCAGTAAGGAGGAAATTCGGGATCGTGGAACAAAAGACCAAACCGGACGGAACGAAGGAAATAAGAAAATAAGAAAAATGGAAACAGTGAGACGCAATGCGGACGAGCATTTCGCGTTCGGGCAGGAATGACCGACACCTCCGAACGACGGCCGTAAAAACACCGCTCAGGCTGGCAGGAAGGTGCGAATGTATGCGCGAAACGCACAGCCGCCAAATTGCCTCCGGACACGGCGTCGTTACGGTCACCCACGTGCAGAAGTGAGTCAATTGCAGCATGCCAATTGGCAGCCGAATGGCAAACAAAACGTAAAAACATACTATTTGCGGCCGATCGAGGCCTAGAGACTTAATGGGAAATTCCACCGTTCAGGAACGGCAGCACAGCCAAAACTAACACTGTAAGTCGTAGTTTCCTTTTTCGGTCAGTCCGCCATCTCTCGCCATCCACTTGCACTTCCACTTGTGTATACTGCGAAACACATCTGCACCTTCCTCAATGAATGATGTCCATAGTTATGTCGGCAGGTACGCCTTGGGACTCTGTTGTTCGCCGCCCCTATTCAAAATCGTCTTCAGGCCTTCAAACATGTACTCCAAAATGCCCTTATCCGACAACGGCACGACACCGCATCCCATGCTTCGGTATCGGCTGCACCACTGAAACAGTGACCCGTTGCTTCTGAACCGTCGGCCATCCCACTCACTTGCTGCGCACGGCCACTTGAACAGTACTTGGCACCGGCTGTCGAAGCAAATACATAGCGAGTTCTCGCTGGAGACGTGCGTTTCGTTTGTTGGTCTTGGTGGTCGAGCCCCTCTTGGCTACGCCGCTTCCACGAATTGTCACAGGCCGCGGCACCCGGGCCATGCTGATAGTATCCGGAAGGACGCCGATACACGCGGTTCCTGTGTCGGCACGGTGGCGAGGTGCGATCGACGTTCTCGCGGCCGGTGCCCGACGAAGAGAGAATGCGTCGTCCCCGCCCGGCCGCACTCGTCTTCTTTGGTACACACAAGTGTTGACACCGCCGTCGAGACCACCTACCAGCGTTTGGGGCGGGGGCTTGATGTACCCAAATTTCACGCGCCGTGCCCGGTCCAACAACACCATCTTGTGGCCCGTGGGCAGATCCGGCGCGTTTGGGTCGTGGGCGTGGATGCGGCGTACGTTGTCAAGCAGCCGGGTGATGTCGCGGTTTTCGTTGGCGAGGTACCGTCCGTCATCGCGAAAGCGATCGCCGATGTCGTCGTCTTCGTCCTCATCGTCGTTACCGTCCCGTGCGACGCCGCCTCTCTCGGTCCAGCGTTCGAGAACCCGGCGAGCCGCTCTCTCTTCAGCAGCGGCCGCTCGAGTCGCGTCCGTGACCTGTGGCACATACGTGTAGTCCAGCTGGTCGTCGAGAACGACATCGAACGACTGCTCTTTGCTCATTTTGTGGATTGCGAGGGCGATAGCTAATAAGTTGGTTGAGGTGGTGCAATTGAAAACAGAATAACATCTGAGATACTTTTATGCAGTTGATATTTTTGGATTTTGTTTTCAAAAATCATAAAAAATCCGGGTCAATCAGAAAGGTAAGGAGGGCGTTTGCATCCAATTTTAGTTTTGTAATTTAGGACGAAAAACGAATCTGCTGCTTTTGTTATTGAGGAGCCAACAAAGATGAGGCCGTGTTGACGCACCAAGAATGCCCAATCCGGATGCTCTTTGTTTTTTCGGAAACCCAACAGACCACTGACAAGAACAAGACCAATCAACCACAAATGCATCACTGCCGGTCTTTCGCTGCCGCTGCAGATGCTGCAGCACCGCCCATCAACTTGCTATACGGTGTCTCGCCAGGGAAAAAGCTGGTTGGCACCGCCGGAATGGAAATACTACTAGACAAGCCCAGCGTCGTGAGATCGGCCGCCATGGTCGGCGCATTCCAACCCGACGGTGCCGATGCCACGGTCATCGTCGTTATAGCATAGCCAGCCAGCGATCCTCCACCTGCAGCTACACCTCCTTTCAGGCATGCGCCCTCGCCATATGCATTTGCGCATTTGTACAGCTCGCGCGATCCTGTCTCCGTCCACACCGCAAAGTCGCTCACCCGGATTCCAAAGCAAGGCTTTGCGTCCGGACACACAATATTGACAGGCGCACGCCGATTTCCGTCGCTGCACGAACCGTGCCAGCCAGTGAAGTTGAGGTCGCGGAAGAGAACGCCGTCGCCCGCTGCCTTCTTGAGCTGCGACCAGTTGGCATCGATGTCGAGCGTATAGGCGTTGTGACGCCCGACAAAATTGCTGAACGAACAGTCGCGCACAGTGCCGCCGCCACCGTGGGACTTGATCATGAACATCTGGTTGCAGTTGGCTGAGTAGACTTTGTCAAAGCGAATGTCATGAATGTCTACGGTTTGCGTTACATGTTAATCGTCATGATCTACCCGACTGGGATATGACACCTGGGTGATGCGGATGGTCTTACCGATAGCGCTTCCGCCGAGACTCCCCATGGCACATCCTGGATATTGTTAGCTACCACGGGAAAGATGTATCGACCAGCAGATCTCGTCAGACTCACCGCCTGACCAGTTGCAGTATATGTTCTCAACGAGCATGTGCTGTGACGGGTCCTTGATTGTCACACACTCGTCACGGTTCGACACCTCGATGTCGTGCAGCCACACGTTGGAACCGGACACGTCGATGCCGTCTAGTCCACCTTTGCTACCGCCCCGGATGATCATGTTGTATATTTCTCCATTGGTCACCGTGTCCATAAACAGGTGGAACAGCGGCGAGTCCACGAGCGCAATATCGTGGACCGAAAAGTCCTGCATGTGCGCCAGGCGCAGGATCCGGCAGCCGTTCTTGTTGTTCTTGTGATACTCGAAACCGTTGCCTTGGATGGCGCCTTGCGACGTGCTGCTATAAATCTCGACGTCCTTGCCCTTCTCGATATAGATCATGTTGCCGCCGGCGGTGCCCGTTCGATAGATAATGCCGTCCAGCTGCAATGCCCAACCCTGGCCACCACTGAGGCTCACCCACGTCGACATGCCATACTCACCAGGCGGTACATAGATTGTGCCGCCTGTTTTGCAAGCAGCAAATGCCGCGACGAGCGCGGGACCAATGTCGGACGACTTGCTGGCCGTGGCGCCGTGGTCGAGAACGCTGCACACTTTGACTGCGCGCTTGGCGGCTGTTGATGTCGTCGGTCCAACACGGCCCAGCAACTGCGCATGGACAGCATGGGGCGCAACAACGAGGTTGAGTGCAACAATAAGTGTGAAGTTAAAGGCCAGCCTGGCCAGTGGCCAGTGAGGCAAGCCGGAAGGAAGCATCGTTGCAAATGAGATCCACGAACAAGTGTCAAATTCGAGATCGGACTGCAGGCTTCAAAACGAAGGCGATATCACAAGATTTGATGACTACGACTGCCAAATAAAGTAAATCTCAAAAAGACCGAACGAGATATTGCGAGTCAGTCGTTCAACAAGTCGACTCGTGGCCGTCGCCCACAGTCGCCCACGTTCCGAGCTTTGCCCTCCATAGCTTGTGGGTCTTGAAGATGCGGAGAGGCCTTGCTAATTAAATCTTTGTGTCTACTTTATAGCCATGGGGATCCCTATGGCTCAAGTGCGGGATATATACGTCACTCTTATATCCACGGAAGGAGAATTTAATATTTTGGAGTGACTTTTCCCGGTGGAAACGACACCCGGGACGACAAGCCGATTCTAAGGTAGGCCAAAAACGGGATCCTAGAAGGCACTTTAGAATACTATTTCAACGTGTCAAGATAACTTTCGTGAACAGAAATATTGAGCAATGAAAACGTATTGTATTGGGACTGGGGTATGTATAAAGTCGTCTGATGAGCTCGAGAGTGACACACAGAGAGAGAGAGAGCGGCACGCACATCAAAGAGACTGGAAACGACTACCATTACGAGCAGAAAATCGCATAGAAAGCAAGACAGATACAAAGACGCACTTGTGGAAAACACAACAACAAGAGAGAGGCTAAGAGGCAAGAGCCCCAATAAAATAAGTGTCAACTAGCCCCCAGCGCACGTCGCACTCTAACACGCCACTCCCCTCATAGCTCAATCAGAGCCTCCTCAACCACGGGCTGCTGTGGCACGTGCTGCGGCGCCAACGGGAAGCTCTCCTGCGCACCAAAGTCGCTGTAGCCACTATTGGGCACCTGCGGCCAGGAGGCTTGAGGGGGTTGCTGCTGAAGAGGTTGCGGCGGGCCCGAGGTAAACTGCTGCGGCACTTGCTGGTGCTGCGAAGCTGGGTGAGACCAATACGGGGCAGTCGGTGCCTGGTGCTGCTGCTGCTGTTGCTGCTGAGGTGGCTGTTGCTGTTGAGTGGGGGCCTGCTGCTGCTGGACTGGAACCGAAGAAGTGGTGGCCGGTGTTTGGGGGACGGAGGCCAGATACGCGGACGGCTGTCGCAAAGTCGGGTAGGGCGATGTTGCGGCAGGATCGGACGGTACGGTGGCCGGGCCGGTCTGCTGCGGCTGTATGGGCTGGGATGGTTGGGCCTGTTGCTGCTGAGGGGGCACCTGGCTCGGTGTGGCGTTGGTGTTGCTAAAGTAGTACGAGGCGTTCGGATCGGCAGAGGGAGTCGAGGCAAGCGGTTCGGGTGGTGCACTCGGTGCGCCGGGAGCCGATGGGTCGTTGCTCAGGTATCCTTGTGGTGCCTGTGGCTGCTGTTGCGGTGGCTGCTGCTGGGGTTGGGGGTACCCCTGGGGCACTTGGCCAGGCGCGACTGAGTTCCGCCAGCTGTCGGATCTCTGCGGTTGGCCAGGGTATGGGCTGGTAGTAGACGGCCCGGAGATCGACCCGTGCTTGTCGTACCCGCTGTACTGCGGTTGGAGGGGCTGCAGGCCGCCATAGCCGCCCGGTTGCGCCATCTGTCGTGCATAGTCGGGTATCGCAGCGGCTTCGCCAGTGTAAAAGTTCTCGGCAGGACCGCCAGCACCCATCGGCGGTGCCGAGGACTGGAGTGAGGGGTAGGGCATGGGCGGTGGTTGTTGTTGCTGCTGTTGTTGTTGATGCTGTTGTCGAGGGCCAGGGATATTGTAGCCGCCGAGGCTGTGCTGGTTATAGGCCTTGGAGAGGCGTTCCTCGAGCATGCGGTCGTAGTAGCGGACGACGGTTGACAGCTTCGCATGCAGATCTAGGAGGGTATCATGCTTGCTCATTGTCTCGCCGTACGTCCGTGCGAGCTTGGGTCTCAGCGTACCGATGCTATCGTAGAGCTCCTGGATCTGGGGTTCGCGAAGAATGGTGCCTGGCGGTTGCGTCTGCAGGCGGTCGACGAGCGTGGAGAAGAGGTTGATGTTTTCGGCTTCGACGGGCGTGAGCTCATAGTCGTTCTTCGGCAGCACAAAGGGCGCGGATGTCGACGCGTTGCCGTTGCTGCCGCTCTCGGTCTGTTGGCGGAAGGCCGCCGCATGCTTTTTCTTCTGCTCCTCCATGTCAGCGAGCGATGCCGCGATCGCGGCCTTCAAGTCCTCGTCTTCCTCTTCCGCAGAGCCACCAGAGGTTGTCTGTTGGTGCGCGTTTGTCGTGGACGCAGCAACAGTGGCCGTCGTTGCCTTTGGCACGGCTCCATATGGCGAAGAGGTAGGCTTGCTGTTGGACGTCTTCGAAGCGCTGTTGTAGTTGCTGCTGCTGGGTGCCGCCGGCTGGCTGTTAAATGTCCGCGAGTGGCTCTGGACCTCTTCCAAGCTCATGGCCAGAGCCCGCTTCAGGTCCTCGTCAAAGCTGTCCTCGACCCGTGCGTCGCGCGGCTGCATCGCCGACTGTGTCTTGGGTGGGTGCGACGAAAAGCCAACGGACGTGTTGCCTACACCACCACCGCCACCACCGCTACCACCAGGGCCCGCCTTATCCGTCAGTTTGGCGTAGCAGCCATCATCGACACGCACGGGTTGCATGATGCCGAGGTGGGGGAGTGGCAGCGACTTGGTTGAGCACTGCTGGTCGAAACAGTTGCCGCAGTTGCGGCAGTGGTGCTTGCGGTTCGTGAAGGTGAAGGCGGTGCGGCAACGCATGCAGACGTCCGAGTCGACCCACTCGGGCGGTGCGCTGCTATCAATCATGCTGCTGGCCACAGTCGTGCGCGGCGGAAACTGGAAGCCCTCGCGCTGCAGCTTCTTGTAGACCTCGCCGATGTAGCCGAGTTCGTGGCGGCCCTCGGTGGCCGACGCCCAGGACTGGATGAGCTCGAGAATCTTGTTGCGGACCTCCTGGTTGATAGCGGCGGGCCCGGCTGCGTTGAGCAGCGATGTCAGGTTGTCCATGAACTCGCGCGACGCGATCTCGGTGAGGAAGTGTGTGCCGCCATTCTTCACGCAAGTATCTGTGAGCTGCGAGGCAGGAGGGTTTGCGTTAGTCTGCGAATAAACGGGAGACGAGGATACAAATCAAGACAACGCGGAATGTCAGGTCATACATTCAGACAGCTGAGCTGTGTATTCGGGTTCTTGTTGTCGATGCGCTTCTTCAACGAGCGCATGGCCTCCTTGGGCTGCACTGTCTTGGACCGGATGATGTCGGAGATCTCGAGGTTAAGCGCTATGTCCTCGCTGTGGAACGTTGCGGTCAGTGCTTGGGAATTCAATGGCAGTGCTGGGATTCCAGAGCCAGAATATGAGATGCAAGAATCAGCAAGAAAAGACGGGGGAAGAGTGTGGAAATGACGTACAGGCTGCTGCTGGTCGCCTTCTCGATCTGCTCATCCAGGGCCGTGTTGGCCCCGGAAGACCACCAGGACATCATGGTGACGCCGGGAACAAAGAATGCCGCACGTGAAGGGACAGAAGCACCGATCGATGCGCAGGGATGTGCGTCGGAGCGGATCGAGGTTGAGAGAAAGTGAAGCTATTCGCAGATTCGCGTGGCTGACGTACCGTACGTGCGACGGACGGTCCGTTTGGTGAGATGTGCACGAAATGCGAGCTGAGGACGCAGCGTACGTTGTCGATGGAGAGAATGTCAGCAACCGCTCGCTCGATGGAAAAGACAATGGGATGGTGTCGGGAGGTAAAGGATGCAAAAGTGCAGAGTGAGGTCGGACGTTTTGGTGATGGCAGATTCCAAATTGGCAGTTGCTGGTTGCTTGCCACCTCTTCCGACGTGCTGCAGCGTGCCTTCAACTCTGCCGTCTGCCTGCGGAGTGGATGCTGAGTGCTCGGCCTCCCTTAGCGCCTGCCGTTGGCAGCACCGTAAGCTGAGCTCTGTGATTGGCTAGAGCTTGGCTGGGCCCCGAATCTCGCTGCCTGGGCCTTAGAGCCTGGAGAGGGGGCGTTTGACCCGCTAGAATGACGACGTTGTGGCGTTCCTGGCGGCCGGACTTGTTACGTCGAATTACTTGTTTCGTGGTGACGGGTGCTGTAATGGTAGAGGGTGCCCTGTGACAGGGCCGGCATCAGTGCGCGCCAGTAATGCTTAGGTGCATCCACAGGCCGTCAGGTTTGACAATATGGCCCAAAGCGAGTGGCGTGGCGCCCCGTTCCTTCCTCCCTAAACTGCCCTCCCAAAACTGCCCCCGCCTTCTATTTCTGGGGTGGCACCAGGTCGCATTAGCACGCTCGATGCCGTGGCTCGTTCCTTCTTTCAGATGGAATCTCTCTCGAAACTGCATCTGTCGTCAGCAGCACTTCACCACTCATAAACACTGGCGAAACAGCCTCTTTCTGACGGCCTCGCAATCGACCATCCACCGCCCAATCGAACATCTGACTTTGCCCACTCCTCGCGTCGATGTGCTTCAAGATCGCAGCAGTCTATAGGGGACAGTTTACGCATACTCATACTCATACTCCGTACATGCGCAACCGCTGCGTCACACCATCACAGGCCAACCTTGCCGAGGGCATGCGAGCCTCCTAACCTTACCCTTCCATCGTTCGACCCGTTGACTTCCATGCCATTGGGTCGCTTTTGACACGAAATGTACCTGTCGTGAGACAGCTCTGGCATCCCCCCCACGGCTCCGACCGCACATACTCCGCCACATCAGTACCCGGCAGCGAAACGAGGGAGGGTCCCGGATCACGGTACTCACCACCTCGTCTGTCTCGACGACGGTGGTGTAGCGACGAATCACCATCACCGATACCGACACAAACAATACGCGTTACTGGCCCTGAAAACCTCTGCTTCGCCCGCTATGACGAACAGCGACAGGCCTGGCCCGGCGGCTGCGAATGGCACCGGCGCAAATGGGCCGTCGACGGGAAAGATCCACAATTACATGCACTTTGACGACATCAAGCATGCCACGCTGGGCGTCGACTCACTGACTCCCGTCGAGACGGTGCTGGGATACGCCGAGTCATGTATCAAGCAGGCCGACTTCATGAAGGACTTTGGCCGTCTGGACCTGGCCCTCAAGGAGTACATATTGGCCAGCATCGCCCTTCTCGAAGTGCTGCCGAGCAACAGCGCCTGGATGTCTGTCATGACCGACCAAAAGGGCGCTCGCACACGCTACAATGCACTCATGGCCCGAATCAGTGCCAGCAGCGCCGCATACGAGGAGATCAAGGCCAAGGTGAAGGAGGACAACGTGCGGTCGGGCGTCCAACCAAAGTCTGCAGCATATACAGCATCCCAGACGCGGCAGAATGGACAGGTCAACGGACATGGCCGTGTCACTAACGGTCACCGTGCGACAGGCTCGCTCGGACTACTCAATGGCGACGGACCAGTGCCGCCACGGCCGAGCGGACCTCCACCGGCAGTGCCGGTAACGGCGACCAAGACGAAACCCGCGGTCCACCCGAAGCCGCAAGCTCTCCACGGCAATGTGATCAACAAGTCGGCCCCGCCGGCTGCTGCGAGTGCCAATGGAGGCGGCAAGACGGCTCAGGAATTGGCCGAGCGGTTTGCCAATCTGCGGACGGCCAGCTCACCGACCAAAGAGCCCGTGCAAGATCCCCGGATACGCACACAACCGATCAACCATCCGAGCTTTCACCATCTCCAGATCATGCAGAAGCAGCAATCTCCGACCCCGTCTCCCTCGCAAAGCCAGTCCTCGCTCCAATCACTACCTCAGTCTCAGTCCTTACCCCAACTGCAGACGCAGACGCAGACGCAGACGCAGACTCCGACCCCGACCCAAAACCAACAAAACATCTACAACCAGTTCCAGAACTTCCAGCTCCCCTTAAAAGGCTTTGAGCCCATACCTTCGACCATGAACCGATCCAATAATCCGGCCTTGGTGCACGCACTGCCCGACTTGCCAAAGCTCCCAGAAGCCATCTACAGCCCGGCCCGTGGCAGCGTGTCCAGCCAGCCGACCCCAATGCCCACCACGACTCCGAGAGGAACCACCACACCCCGTAACGGCCTGTACAGCAGGACGAACTCCCTATCCTCGTTTTCAGGAACAGGCCCGGGTACGACGGGTATGGGTACGGGCAAAGCAGGTGCATCGACTACAGAGGACTACTTCTCGTCTCCCTACACCCACTCGCGCCAGTCCTCACGGCCGAGCCTAGACTCTGCGCCGCCGAGACGGCCCCGTATTGCCATCCCCGACGGCGACACGATTGACGCGGAGGACCTGCTCAAACTGATCCAGGCTGGTGCTAAGGACGTCCAGCTCCTTCTCGTCGACATTCGCAGCCGCGAAGAGTTCGATGAGGGCCACATCATGTCGCAGGCCACAATATGCGTCGAATCCGACGTGCTGCAGCGTGAGGACATCTCCGCCAGCCAGATCGCCGACAGCATGGTACTGGCCCCTGTCTCAGAGAAGCGGCAATTCGACCGACGCAGCGACGCCGATCTAGTCGTCTTCTACGACAACGACTCGGAGGCCATCGTCCGCAATGGCAAGCCTTCGTCGGAAGTCGACCGCGCCGTCTCGGGGTTCTTCGACGCTCTGGCTTACTACGACTACCAATCCGACAGCGACAGCAATGGCCTGCCGAAACTGCTCAAGGGCGGCATCGAGGCCTGGATCTCACTACTGGGGCCGAACTCGCTGCAGACGTCGTCGACCTCAGCCGAGACAGCAGGTGTGGCCAGCCGTGCGGCCGCACTACGGGCGGCAAGGGCAGCCCAGCGGCCCAGACAGAATACGTTCACGCGGCCGCAGTCCAAGTACATGGCCAAACCGATCCAAGACGCGGATGAGGCCAAGCGCTGGGAGGAGAGTCTGAAGAGCATGGACAAGTCGGCAGGCCTCGTTCGGACCACCGATGACTTTCTGCGACGGTTCCCTCCGGTGTCGGCCATCCAGGAGTCGATGACGACGTCGCCAGCCACAACACAAGACGACAGCGAGATCGGCTTCCACACGCCGACCGCCACCGACAAGTCGTTTACCATCACGCCGTTGCAAGACCGCCCATCGTCGCGTGCCACCGTCGGATCCAATCTCGAGTACAAGGGCGCCCCGGTCCAGTCGTCCCCGGCGACTGCAGCCGCCGCAGCTGCAACGCTGTACTCTACCCTCCCTGCGCCACCCACACGCCCGCCGCCCACAGTGCCCCGGCAGACACATAACGATGTGGCAGAAGCGGACGATGAGGACCACTACATGCGCACAAAACTGGCCAAGGCTGGTGTGACGGGTGGCGGCCGCATCCGGCGGCAAAAGGTCGGCCTCTACAACCCAGGCAACTGGTGTTACGGCAACAGCTCGTTCCAGTCCATGTTTGCGTCGGGGTCCTTTGCTGAGGAGCTCACGACGAGCGAGTGGCTGAGCAACTGGAAGGTGCCCATGAAGGCCGATGAGAAGATTAGCCACCCGCAGCTGCTGGCCAAGATCCTCGCCAACTCGTTCCATTGGATGCAGTACGGCAAGTTTGAGGCCATGAAAGCCAAGACACTGATGGTATGTACCTTCTTGTGCTTTTGCTATCCGTCGTGCGGTATTTCTTTCACCCTTTGCCCCCTTTTCGACGAGTACTGACCATTTAGGACTACTGCTACCACATACACTCGCGCGATTTCGACGGCAGCATCAAGACCGACCGAAGCATGATTTTCGGCGGGCCCTACCAGCAGGACGCACAAGAGTTTATTTCGTTCCTGCTCGAGAATCTGCATGACGAAACGAACCGGCTGCGTGACCACACAGGCGAGGTGCAGCAGCCTCCCCTCGGCCCGCGCAGCACGGCTTTGGGCAATGCGTTGCTGTACTGGAACGAGTACCGCAAGTACAACGACAGCCTGGTCGACAAGTATTGGCGCGGTGTCGAGGTCACCGACCGCCGGTGCCGCGCCTGTGGCCACCCGTCGCTGACCTACGAGCATTTTGACGCCATCCACCTGCCCATCCCACCCAATGCCGCTTCCACCGCCACCACCATGGCCGACCTGCTGGGCCAGTACTGTAGCGCCGATTTGTTGGACGAGTACAAGTGCGACCAGTGCCGGCGCATCGACACGACCGAGAAGCGCGTACGTCTTGTGCGCCTGCCCGACATCCTGTGCGTCTCGTTCCGCCGCTTCCAGGGTAACGAGCACTACGGCTTCCGCAAGAACAACACGGCTGTTGTCTTCCCCATCAACGGCCTCGATATGACGCCGTACACCATGCAGGGGATCACGGCGCCCGAAGACCAGGCGGCCGACGGCATTTTCGTTGACGACCCCAGCCGCACGGAGCAGCAGTTCTGCGCGCCGTTCATCTATGACTGCTACGCCGTCATCGTGCACAGCGGTACTCTCAAGTCGGGCCACTATCGCTCGTTTATCAAGGACGAGGGCGCGGCCGACACAAACCAGTGGCACCACTTTGACGATGCGCGCATTGAGCCCGTCATTATTGGCAGCAACGACAGCCGCGACATGGCACGGCGCCTCTACCGGGACAACCAGAGCGGTGGCGCAAGCGCCTACATGGTGTTCTACAAGAGGAGAATATAGTCGAGCATCATCATGATGTACGTGTGGAGTTTTCACCGTCGACCTTTACCGATTTTCCTGTTTCTCTTCTTTTCTTGCCCCTTCTTCTGTTCTACCTTGTTCCATATATGTTGCATCCCTCACGATACCATGAGCGAATGAAGCGAGTGTCTTTGCTGTTTATCATATGATTTGTCTTGGGCTTTCGTACCTCTTTTCTGCCTGCTATTGTCGCATATTATCTCTCGTGCGTCATGTCTTGGGGTTTTGTCGGCCTCGGATTTTTAATTCTAAAAATTGCATTGTAGGCCGGGTTGTCATCTGTCAACGGACATGCAGCTCGTCTCTCAAGCCACCTTGCAAAGTGTTGAAAACTCTTTGGCAAAACACGAATCGGGACGTTTGATCGAAATGATCGGCGAGTTGATAGCGCAAAGAAAAATGCAAAGAAGATAAAAGAACAGAAAAAGAAAACCAACGTATAATAATCACAATACAAATCCCCAATTAAAACGTAGCAGCAAGTCTATGCCCGCATTCTTCTTTGCCCTCCTACTTGCCAGCAAAGGCCTTTTTGATCTCGTTCTTGTACGTCTCCGTGATTTTGCGCCGGTTCAGCTTTTGCGTGGCAGTGACCAAGCCGCTGGCAGGCGTCCACTCTTCGTCGACCAGAGCGACGCCCTGCACCGTCTCGATCGGCGACAGCCCGGCCACCTTGCCCACGCCAAGCAGCTCCTTAAGCACCAGGTCGCGCACCTTGGGGTTGTGGTGCAGCGCCATCGCGCTCCCGCCCCCACCGACCGTAATGCCGTTCTTCTTGGCCAGCGCCTCGAGGCCCTTCTCATTCACGCTAATAATGGCCACCGGCCGCGAGTGTTCTGAATCGCCATAGACCATAAGGTTCTGCACAGTCGTCGCGCTGCGGTAGATAGACTCGAGCTTCTCAAGCGCAATGTACTCGCCGCCCTGCATCTTGATAAGATTCTTGAGGCGGTCGACAATGCGCAGATGACCGTGGCGGTCGAAAGCACCAATGTCGCCCGTGCGGAACCAGCCGTCCGCCGTGATGGCCTTGGCCGTCTCCGCCGGGTCGTTATAGTACTCGGACGCCACGGCCTTGCCGCGAACCCACACCTCACCGTGCGGATCCTCGCCGCTGTTCGGGGTGGGGTTGGCATTGTAGCCCAGCTCAGGCTGGCCCACGAGTTTGACCTCGATGGCGGACGAGACGCTACCAATGGAGGTCTCGGTCCACTGTAGCGGCGAGCCTAGAGCGCCGTTGCCACAGGTCTCCGTGAGGCCGTAACCGCCAATCATGGGGGCGACAACCAGCGATAGGAATTGCATGGTATCACTGGAGATGCCGCTTGCACCGTTGACAATGAACCGCAGGTTGCCACCAGTAGATGTGCGCACGCGTCCGAAGACGACGTTATCAATCTTTTCGACAACGGATGCAATGGGTCCAATGAGCAGACCGCTCTGCAAAAGAGCCTTCTTCATGGTCAGATGGCCCCAGAACAAGGACTTGGCAATTCTGCTCGCGTTATCGACGCCCGCGGTTACGCCCTTGCGAACCGTCTCCCACACCTGTGGCACGCCCACCAAGATCGTAGGGCGGAACGCCCGCAGGTCACCTAAGCAACCCGTCTTCATGGATGTGTCTGTAAGCGTGCGTACAGAGCCGTAGCCCAGCGTGCCGCCGATAAGGAAGACCAGGTTCTCCAACACCATCTCGAAGATATGTGCAAGCGGTAGGTACGCTAGCACTCGCTCGCGATGTGAAACTGATTCTTCGACGATCGAGTTGAGGCCAGCAATGGCCGCCACAAGACCACCATGGGTCATAAGCACACCCTTGGGAAGGCCTGTACTGCCCGACGTGTACATGATGCAAAATGGATCATCGGGCGAGGGGACATCTGGAGCCAAGGCGGGCTTGCCGTCTGCGTCGGTACCGAGTTCGATAAGATCGTCAAAGCTCATAACGCGCAACTTGGGGTGCTTCTGACGAAAGTTATCGATCTGGTCAGGATGCACAGGCTGGTGGCTGAGATTGTTGTAGATAACGTAGCGAACAGTCTCGGAAGCCGCTTCGATGGGGCCAGATGCCGTGTCGAGAAGATGGGGGTCAACGAACATTGCGACAGCACCCGTCTGGATCAGCGAGTGCCGCACGCCCGACTCTCCCAGCGAGTCGTATGCAGTCACGATGGCCAACGACTGCGAAGCACAACCGTGCGCTAGCGTCATCCATTGGAGACTGGTGGAGGCGAAGATATGCAGCTTGTCCTGACGATCGAGGCCAAGACGGCGTAGGCCACTGCCTGCTTTTAGAAGTTGCTGGAAGAAATTACCGTAGGTCTGGTAAGAGTAGTCGGAAAGCTCAAAAAAGGACCACTCCTTGTCGACTTGGCGCACCTCGCCATCGACAACCTTGGGAACCTTCTTGACCTCCTTGTGGATCTGGATGAAGCTGCGGCTGCCAACTGCGGGTTCATTTGTGTACTTGTTGGCCGAGCGGCGGATGAGAGAGAAGACTGTGTCGACATCGGGAGCTGGGCGTTCAAACAGGCCGTCACGGGCCTTGGGATGACGGCGGGGGATTGTCTCGCCAGGGACCGGCTGCGCACCCGGCACATCGATGGAGTATGGTGGTTTCTGAACCGCATAGAGGGGGAAAGGTCCCGTGGTGTGTGACATCGTGAAAGAGTAGGGCTTGCGTGCCAGACTTTGCTCGAGGAGGGAGGGGTGTGTTCGAAGGAGAAGCACGCGACAGTGAAAGTTTAAGTGAGCGAGGATCAACTGAAGAGCGTTCAAAGCTCCGAGCTCGATCGGGGTCAACGGCTTGCGATGTCAAAAAACAGAACGTATAGAAAGGAATTCTCGGGAGGGGGGACTTTAACAAGTTTTGATGTCGTGAGCAGACGCACGCTGGGCTCCGGCGCAGATCTGACTTCGTATATGTCGTTAACTGGTCTGAGAACGCAACGGTCTGTCCAAACAGGGATGCCGGGATGCTTCGCTTCGCTATGTCGGTCCGGCTTGGCGATCAATGTGCTGGAGACTGTTGCTGGGGACTGGGGTTGGTGCCGTGAGACTGAGTCAGGGCTAATTTTAGTGAGTGCGAAGATGGTAATCTCGTCAGCGCAAGCAAAAACCGTTGGACGACTACTCTCCGCCTCCTGTTTCAGGGGGGGAATTCTGCGGGTTTGCTTCAGCACGACGGTAGACCACAAATCTTACTCCTCGGTCAAATTCCCCCCTTATTGTCTCTGAGACGCGGCACTTTATTTAAAGCACAATTGGGTATTTCACACACTGGGCCGTTACCAACTCCTCGTCTTGAGAGGGTTGGCAACAGGGCGGTACTGATGCTGTTGGCTTGCGTACTCAAATTCAACAAGCCTAGGACAATTGCTACCGTGCCTCTGCTTGTGACGGCGTTGATTCTCTGGTTCTATTGTTAGCACGGAGTACGGAGCACTATTTTACTCGAGAATAAATGAGAAGTTCATATGGCAAGTGCCTAGGCCAAAGATTGTGACAACGACGAAGGCAAATGCCCTGAAGACCCAAGATACCAAGCATGATATTAGTACATTACCTCCTGCTCGTAGGCGATGCGGAGCAGAGTTTTTTGTCCTCTAATTTTGGTTCTCCTTTGCTCGGTCTCGATTGGTGCTCTTCTTGGCAACGCCGAGGCTCGCTTTGCCGTATTCAAATGGCAGTCTGCAAACTTCAGGTTTTGTTTTCCACTAACGATCGCAAATCTTGGAGTTCCGAGGCTCTATTCTTGAGGTGCCTTATTTTCCTGGGGTTTTGATTGCGGAGTATCATTCGGCGCAAGCCCAGCAGTTGAATGCGGGGGTGGACGGGACAGAGGACGGAGAAGTACGGAGTAGAATGGTTCGATCAAGGACGGAGATGCCGAGCAGACGAGAAGAGGAAGAAAGGAGCAAATGTGGTACAAAGAATTGGATGCCACGAAAAAAAAGGGGAGAACAGAGAAACAGGTATACATGAGAAACAGGAAGGGGCAGTGAATGGGTAGACAAGAAGGAGCCATGCAACATTTTAGCATCGCCTTGCCTCCTGCTACTATGGGCGAGGAAAGCATGACCGGGCGACTTGTAGTCAAAGTGCACATTTTGACACTCCAGCTGGAATCGGCAAGAGCAGCTCGTTGTCCAAATACAGACGCAAGCATTTGGAGAGTGTCCATGTAGGCCAGCTGGCGACTCGAGGACCACCCGCATGCAAGTCGGAGCCCGCAAAATATCCATAAGCTAAAAATATGTTCACAGTGGGTTTGCT
This sequence comes from Sporothrix globosa, assembly GCA_001630435.1. NCBI lineage: Eukaryota > Fungi > Ascomycota > Sordariomycetes > Ophiostomatales > Ophiostomataceae > Sporothrix > Sporothrix globosa. The sequence goes on from LVYW01000001.1 coordinate 1,662,708, forward strand.
TTCGCGTTCCTGCATCCTAGCCAGTCAGAGCATTGCATGCAAGCAAATGCAGGAGCCTGGCGGTAAACATCGCGTGTTTCCCAGCCTGCTGAACCTTGCTCAGCCCTATTTCGATGTCACTTGCATGGACACCGTGGATCGCGGGCTTTCTGCAACGGATCTTGCACCGGAAAAGTACCATCAATGTGTACGGCATACGTCGTAACTGTTTTCTTCCATACGGATGGACAGCACCTTTGGTACTTCACGGATGTACGGAGAATAAAATCACGTGATACTCGGATCCATTGCGCAGTCCAATTAGGAGCCAGGGCAAGAGGTGCATCCCAATGACAAAGATGATAGCAGATGATTTCCCTATTTGGAAATTTGTATGACAAAGCAGTTACATCGGCCGCCGACCACCGGGGGGCTCCTCCTGATTCTTACGCGACCTCACTCCGTGCAACTATCTTCTCACGCGCGAGGTTGTTTTCGTTTTGTCCTACGATTTCATTCCGCATTTCATTCAACTCTCATTGACAATGGCGTCGGAAATGGATTCAGACACGGTCCTTGCTACCAACATGGCGCCCAGTCTGTATTTCTGCCCAGTTTGTGGTAAACCATCCACTCAAGGTGGGTATAACCAAAGCCGACCTGGCCTTTGTCCAGTCCCAAAAAGCTGACAGTTTCCAGAATCATCGTTTACTCGCCATGTGCAGTACTGCCGGCGACGGGCCGCCACCAAGCGGACAACACGGCCGCGGGCGTGTCGGCACTGCAGGGCGACCAAGAGCAAATGCGACGCGCAGTGGCCTTGCAGCCGGTGCACAAGCAAGCACAAAGAGTGCGTCTACGACAAGCCGTGGCAGGTGGCAGATGCTGCGAGTGATTCAGCAGCCGTGAAGGTACCCAAGCCGGCTCAAGCGGCGGAGTGCGATGCCCAGCAAACCTCAAGCGGTGCTGGTGTTGGGCCATTGGTTATGTCCGGTTCCAGCTCCAGTTCCGATACGGCTGCTGGCTCAAACCCCAACAGCCCGGCCGCCAGCGACAACATTGCCCTCAATGGACCGTCAGGCCGCCCGTCTTCTGGACAAGAAGCGGGGAAGGAAGGCGAATCAGCTACAGAAGTGACTGTCACCATGTCCACTGCAGTGTCAGCAGCTCTTCCCGTGACGCTTTCGGTTGCAGACGCAGCCACAGGAAGGCTGACCTCGCCGAATCTTGATGCCGGTAATGGAAACATGACTAGTTTTCTGCTTCCTCAGGCTATGAACATGTTTGGGCTCAACGGCTTCGGCAACTTTGGAACCGCCGGCGTTGGGTCCCCACCGATGGGGTTTCCTATGGTGCCGCCATCGTCTGTGTCCGGGGTAAATATGCCGTCGCCCCTGTCGCTGCACTTGCCGTATGCAGCGCCCCCGAACCCCATCTTGGAAGTATCGGAGCGGTCCTCGCCATCGCCCATATCTGCAGATCTTCGCCGTCTCATCGTCTCCATGGTTCGCACGTTCCCGCACATGATGACAAGACCCGGAAACATGCCGCCGTTCATCCATCGCGTTGGGTGCGGTTTACACTACGATAGTGTGGACGTGGAGAAACCCTTCTCGTCTGAAATAACAGATGGATTGGCGTCATCTTCATCGTCATCGTCAGCTTTGCTTTCTTCTCCCGTATATGGCCGGAGTGGTATCCTCGACGCGCCTGACGGCTCCGTATCAACGTCCGCGCCCCAAATGGCACTGTTCACTCCACTCCCGATCATGGCTGCATGTGTCGGTATTTCCCATGCATTTGTTACAAGGAGCGCCCATTCCGACGAGTTTTTATGGCGATCTATCGACAAAGAGCACCAAAACATTGTGAATAGAGTAAGTGCCCGTTTCCGAAACTACTTTGGTCGTTGCGGCACCTAATAGTTTTTCTTGTTAGTTGAGGTCACTGTCGTTCGGCGAGATATTTGTTTCGATCCAGGCGCTTGCCATTTACACCACGATGCGCTTAATTGTCTATGGCCGCGAATACTTTTGCTCGGACATGTCTCTCCTGGACACAATGGGTGTATGTATCCCTTTTCGTTTTCATTGCCCTCGTTCCTGCCACAACTAGATAGGGTTCTAACATACATGCTCTCGAACCCAGAAACTCTCGGACCGCTTTCACGAGCTTTGGCATGGACCGTTCACCCCCGCTCACTACGAGGACAGCGACCTGATCCGCACTGAGAGGCCCAAGTGGGAAAACTGGATCTTTGATGAGACGCGCCGACGCATTGTCACCATGTGTTGGCTTATGTCCCTCGCTGTCAACTCGCGGTCCCACAGCTATAAGCTTTCACAGCCAAAGCTGTTCCCGTTACCAAGCAGCCGTCGCCTCTGGGAGGCAGACAGCCAATCGGCATGGGAACGCGAATACGACAACCACCGGTTTGAGAAGCACATCCTTTTCCAGAGTGCCATGCACAGCAACCCCATCAGCAACGGGCCCAGGTTCAAGCTGACTACTGTTGGTGATCTCAGCCGGGCCATCGACCGAGCGGTCGCCGACGAAGGAAGTTTTGGCTTACCGAGCAACAAAGCACTCTACGAGGACGATCTCCTAGCTTACTGGCACGCTGGCGTGGACAGCCTTGGTATGATGGTTACCGCAGCTGCAGCAGAACACGCTTTTTAGCCTTAGTGTGTTATCAGCAATGCCGCAATTGTAGCTTTATGACAAATCTTGTTTCGACTGGTCATCTTTCACGAGCAAGTGCCGGCCAATTTGGCCGGCTGCCAGTTCTCACCCTAGATTCGGGGGTAATTATGGGGTTCCATGTGGAGTAACTTCAATTTACGCTGAAGCGGACTTTAAAGCACCCAATGACACCGACGTCCCGCTGTTGACTCCTGTTTGTATGGGTTCTCGGGCTTAATAACACATTAAACTTCGACCTTTGTCATCTACATTAGTCCCTGTGCTGCTGGAAAGAATAAGGCTACCGACGACTTTGGAAGCCTCAACCTCTCCAACGGAAACCACAATGTGCGTTCGGCCAATTTAGCCCCTCTTCCTCCTCCGGGCCCTCGAAGCTTCCAAAAAAAAAAAAAAAAAGGGCAATTGCACCAATGTAAAAAGGAACCAGGAAGTGGCTGGTGCAATTGACTGTTCACCAAACGGCTCGGAGAGAATCATCAATGGAAATCCGGATATGCAGAGATGGGGATGTCGACAAGAGAGTCAATGGCCATATATAAGGCCACTGAATGGGTCTCGCGATATTTGAGTTTGGAGATGTCTCCATTTTCACCAGCATCCTCAATCATTTTCTCAACTCCGGCTTAACACTTTCCAGTTCTCAACAACTATCATCCACAACCATCGCAATCACACTATATTCTCACAATTCTCACAATGGCTGATCAAACAAACAATGCTGTCATTCTACCGGCTATCGGAAAGGACGTCGAGCTCACAACGCGCCCCGTGCCTGTGCCGGGCCCTGATGACGTCCTCATTCGCAACAGCTTCGCGGCCATCAATACAGTAGACCGTATGCGCCAGTTGTATGGCTTCCAGGTGCCGACCACTCCCAAGGTTCTTGGCTGCGACAGCACGGGAACGGTTGTGAGCGTTGGCGCCAACGCAGCCAGCAAATTTAAGGTCGGCGACCGTGTCATCGCTGCCACAGACGGGATCGCCACCGGCGACAATGACCACGAGTCCTTCCAGACTTTTGTTGCGATACCCACGCTTACCACGGCGAAGCTGCCCGAGAACCTGACACTTTTGCAGGGGTCAACGGTTGGCACGATTGCATTGTCGGCGAGCACGATTTTGTTTGACGGTTTTAAGTTTTCCCTCCCGGGCGCCAAGGAGCAGACGAAGCCCCTTCCGGCCGCTGGGTCGAAGCCCATCCTGGTTGTCTGGGGCGGCGCCTCGAGCGTTGGTTCTCTGACGATACAGCTGGCCCATAAGCTGGGCTTCTCTGTCTTCACAGTTGCCAGCCCGCGCCACCACGAGAAGCTGCAGAAGTTTGGCGCCGAGGTCACCGTCGATTACAGCGACCCGGAAGCGACGGTCGAGAAGCTTCTGGCAGCCGCGGGCCAGCGCACGATTTCTTTCGCCGCCGATACCGCCACCGATCCTTCAAAGACCCTCCCGCATCTCGAGAACCTCCTGCTGAAGTCAGCTGCCGCGACGGCCTCGACCGCAGTGCCTGACCTTGTCTACCCCAACTTTGCACCCGACCACAAGTGGAAGGAGGGCATCACCTCCCACTTCATCAACATCGTCAACACTTGGACCGAACGCCAGGATATTGCGGAGTGGCTATTTGTCTCGGGCAACCTGTCGCGCTGGCTGGCAGACGGAACCATTGTGCCGTCGCCGGCCCGCGTTGTTCCTGGTGGCCTGAGCGGTCTGCAGGCCGCTCTGAACCAAGTCCAGGGCGGAGTCAGTGGTGAGAAGCTGGTTTTGGAGATTGCATAAGAGAATACCGGTTTGACCCGTGTTTCTTTCACGCATACTTTGAGAGATAGTTTCTTATAAATTCTATAGTTATTTTACACGTCTGCTTATCTTAAATACATGCCTCAACTGCATTGCCTGCGATTTAATCTCTATCGTATGCGACCATAACATGGTGTTCTTATTTTTTGGTAGTGCAAAAAATTTGAAATATAATACAAATCATAAAGGAAGAACAAAATTGTCGTGACATTTTTACGGGTGTCACAGGAATCCTTTCCTCCTCTATGTACACCTTGAGAATGTTGAATTGTTCCACACGCATCTAAAAGCAGCTCGCTTACGCGTGGCCGACAAGGCCAGTCTGGGGAGCGTTGTCGGGGTTGGTGTTGGTGCCGGCGAAACCCAGCAAGGTGTTCCACGTCTCGGCAGTGGTGACGTCGCGTTTGCCGGTGGCGACCACCTGGGCCAGGGCGGAAGCTGCAGCGTCCTTGGCGGCCTGGTTGGCACCGCAGACGTTGGTCAGCTGGTCGTGGATGCGGTTCATGATGATCTGGGGGTTCAGGGCTTCCTGCTGGCCGGCGTTGACAAGCGGGTCGATGGCCTGGAAAGTGCTTTCACTCGTCGAGCGGCCGTTCAGACCAGCCTCGAACTTCATCGTTGGCACACAGAGACCAAAGTCAAGGCCCGCCACGGTGGACGCGACGAAGCCGTCAAAAATGCCCTTCACGGGGTCGGAGACCGCACCGAAGCCAGTGGAGGGACTAGTGCACACAAGCGTGCTGGCGCCACCAGTGCAGGTGCCAGAGGTCTCAGCGCCGGTGGAGGCCGCAACTGTCGAGGCAGCTGAGGTGTCAACTGTGCCCGAGGTAGCGGCGGCATCGGTAGCAGCGGCAGCGCCAGCAGTCACGGTAATGAAAGTAGTGGCAACGCCGCCGCAGTTTTTGGCCGACGAGGCAACAGCAACAACAGCAGAAGTGGACGAGCTGCCGGCAGCATTGGCAGCACCACCGGAGACCGAGGTGCCAAGGCTAGAGGCTTCCGCCTTAGTGCCATCGGCAGAAACGGCTGTGAAGTTGGAAAACCCCTGGGCGACCATGACCTGGGCAACACTCAGACCGGCAGCGTCAAAGGGCGTGGTCTTGGACTTTGCGGCGTTGGCGTTCTCCAAGTTGGAGCCGCCAACAGCAGGGTCGATCAGAGGAACGACACCGCGCAGCTCGGGGCTAACGGGGAGTGTCGGGTCGGAGCAGATGGAGGGAACGCTGACGACGAAGGGGTTGAAGTTCTGCTCAGCGGCAACAAGGCCACGGGCAGCAGCCACAGCGGCATCGCTGGTACCGAGCTCAGAGAGGATGAGATCAGCCTGGGTCAGCTTGCCGCAGGGGTTGGCGGCGGCCAGCAGGAACTGGATGGAGGAACCGGCCAGAGTGGCGGCCTGGCCGGGTTGGCCAAGATCGGTGAGGGCGCCGATGGCAGCAATAGCACCGTTACCCTCCTCCTGGCCGAAGCGGGCCTGGACAGCCGAAGCAAAGATAAGAGCCGGCACGAAGCGAGACATCATTTTGAAGCTGGATGTTGTTTATAAGGTTGGAAAGGGCCAACGGATGATTGTATATAACACAAATGATAAAGCGTTCTTTTCTCAAGAGCCAAAGTAAAAGTTTGTTTGCAAAGGCGGTGACAGAAAGAGTCAAAAATAAAAAATGTTCTCAGAACAGGTAATGAAAGTGGTTTGTAGATGGCCGTTTATAGCAAGGAGCGTATATGAATCAGAAAAACGAATGGGGCGAGTTCACAGAACTGCAACGAAAGAATGGAGAGAAGAAAAAAAAGAAGAAAAAAAGAACAAAGGTAGCAAAAGCCAGAAGTCAAACCCGGAAGTGAATGTCGGTTGGTGAGTTAAAGAGAAGAAAGAACAGCATTTCGACGGCGAGGCAAGCCTGCATTATATATCGTCGAGGGGTGGAGTGGCAGCATCGTGAGAAACAGAGTGAACAGCTCACAGAATGGGACGAAAGGCCCAGGGGCAGGGCCATCCTCGCCATCATCCCTCGAGGCAGAGTCAGTGGAGACAGGAAGCAGTGCACATGGAATACCAGGGGCCATGCCCAGGGGCATCGTGTCACATGGGCTGTGTCGCTCTTGTCAGTCGCCGGCCAAGCGAGATGCACCCTTCCTTCTCCACGAGCAGTCTTGCAAGAAGTCGAGACGAGACCACGAAGAAACCCACTACTCAGGCTTGGCATCGTGCTCCATAGGGCGAGGCCAGACCACACAAGGGTCTTGTTGATGGAGACACTGTGATGAGCCTCCATGATGACAGACACCGTATTGATGGCTGATGGGGCCAGGCGTCAAGCAGGGGCCGCAAACCGTCATCGTGTCTCGTGGGTGCGGCTCTTGGGGCAAGGGGTGGCCCGGCCATTGCCGCCAGAGCGGACCCTGGTTTCTGGGACGATGTCCTCTTTCTCTCTATCAAAACCCCATGTCGTCCTGCAGGGCGCCACGATCAGCGTAGATGTTAAGCATGCATAAATCGCAGGGAGCGGGGGGAGGTCAGAGACATAGGATTGTCTGGGTGATAAGCGATGCCAACGAGAGGGGAAAGGGAGCTGCGAGAGGGAGAGCAACTAAGCCTCTTAGGATTTCCAAGATCTTCTCTTATGATTTTCAGCAATGGAGACTAATGGACAGACAGATCCGAGGGACAATAAGCAAGGTTTGAAAGTAAACAAAACAGAGTCATGGCATAAATGATGGATGCACCGCCTATGATGCATCCATGGAGAGGACGGAGGGGGTTGGAATAGAGTGAGGTGAAGTTGGGGGGAGGTGTGTTCTGTTGATGTGCGAAATATGGAGCGAAAAGGTCGGAAAAGTTGAGTGCGAGACGACAAAGGGGCCAGAAGTGCGGATGCTGGGAAGGCACTGTCAACTATCCATCGCAGATGGGCTACAGACGGAAACTACGACTGGGCACCCGTCCACTAACAGGGAAGGTGCGAGTAGAGATCCGGAAAAGGAAGGAAGCAGATTCGGTGGTCGAGGCGCCTTCCGCACTGGAGGAAAGGAGGCAAGCGTGTTGAACCCCGACTCGGGTTTCTGGGAATATCAGATTTCTGGATTTGGTGGTTTTTCTGCTCTCTTTTGAGTACGGGGTCGACTTTTAAAGTTCCATGCTCCAAGCGAGGAGGGAAAGAGTGTGTGGATGTCTCTGGTGCGTTTTTTTGAAACCAGGGCTAAACACCCAACAACAGAAGGGAAGAGTCCACTGGGCGTCCCATACACGTGCATTTCCTGCATTGCGACGACTTCACAATTTAATTATTGTATTTTTTTGTTCTCTTATTTTAATCTTTTTCGCTCTCGCTGCGCCCTTTTACGTGGCCTGCTTTGGTCTGTTTGTCGCCTTCGTCTCATGTTTTGTTAGCGGCGTCAAATTACGCGCTTTCTACGTACAGGGTTGGCCATCTAGCCCTGGCCTTTATGAAACTTTGACGAGAAATCGTCTCAAAACTGCTTGACATTTATGACGGCCGTTCTTTTGATCTAACGATGGCATCCTGGGCAAGGTCATGAGCGAGCCAGGCCTTTCTCCGCCATCACCACAACCATGCGCCACCGCCACAAATCGACGTCCTCCCGGTCGTTGAGCACACGCCTATTCAAACGCCAGAACCTGGTCTACCAAGCGGTTGCTAGAGTCATGCCAGTCAATAATGGATGATGGGATCATGGTCATTGGTTCGCTTTGGCCCAAGACGCAGGGGTCTCCAAGACGATGAAGACGATCAAACTGCTGAAACCAAGCACCAGCAAACCAGGCTGCCCCATAACGCTGCTCCCGCCGCCATCCTGCATGTGGTCCAAGTGACAAAAAAGACCAATGCCTCTCACCTTATTACACGATACGGATGTCTGCATACCTGCCAGAAGTTCTGTTTCGATTTACAGCCGACCGTCCTCGTTCAAGAGGCATGCGTGAGCCAGCCAGTATAAATGTAGGTTCTGTCCCGATGTTTGTCTCCCAGAAGTAAGAGCCCTTATTTCCCATTGAACTTTAACCTCGCTTCTCATTGAAGGTTGACGAGCATTGCATGACGTGTAATCCGTGCACCATATCTTGGTGCACGCATGGCAGGAGAGCGGTGCGTGCCGGGACACATTGCCGAATCAGGAAGGAAGTCCTCTCGCAGAGTGGCGATAACGAATATGCAACAAAGGTGCAACATTGTGTGTGGTCATGAGGGAGACGATACCTCGTATATGAAATGGCAATGGCTAGCTTCTTGTGTGTGCTTTTTCCGAGTCAGACCATCCACGCTGGTACTCGACCGATGCCGTTGCTTATATCAGTTCATGCGGCCACCAACTAACTCGCAATTTGACAATGATACCAACCAAAAGTAACACTATGGTCCGTCCTCGTGCCATTTTTTTTTGTTCTTCGACGTATGTCGATCATTATTACTCCTGTTCGACATAACTTTTTTCCGTTGCACAACACTTTGCTCGATCGGCCTTCGTATTCTCAAAATACGACGGTCGACCGGGGCGTTAAAAACGCACAGAAAACTAACAACATGACGCGCGACACGGGACATTCTTTATCTGGTTTGCTTTTTCTACGGTTCGCCGCTCCCCTTTAGGACGTATCTCCCTGGTCGTGCCCTCCACACTTTTTTCTTTCTTGTTGTCGACTTCCATCGAGTTTTTGTTCGTCGCTCCTTCCTCGACAATTTAGTCAATGAATCAGTGTGACTGCCTGTTTCGGCAGTCACCCGTCTTCGCCATCCTCTCTTATCAACTTCACCTCGACCTCACTCAGACAACATGTTTCGCAAACCGTTTGCATCGACCGATGAGCACTGGGACCAGTCCCATCGCTTCGTGACCTCGTGGCTGCTCCCGCCGGCCGTTCTCGCCGTCCTACGCGGCCTCTTCAGCCTCTACATTTTCGTCACCCTTCTCTTCGTCATCGCCTGGGAGTGTCGCCATATCGGCCTCGGCGGTTGCGCGGCAGCCGGCGACGAGTTCTCGTACTTTACCGTGCTCACCTACTGGGGCCTGGCGTTTTACTTTGCCGTCGCCGCCGTCCACACAGCAACCTATGCGCGCACCGACTCGGCGCTGCTCGACCGGTTCCCTCGTGTGCTTCAGCAGACCCATGGCCTGTTCTACTCGACCATTACCGTGTACCCGTTTATCGTGACGGCCATCTACTGGGGCAAGCTGTACGCGGGCGCCTGGTTCCCGCTGCAGTTTGACGCCTGGCGGAATGTGTCGCAGCACGCCATGAACTCGGGGTTTGCGCTCTTTGAAGTGGTGTTGGCACGCACGGCGCCGCAGCCATGGCTCCACGTGGTCGGCCTGATCGCTCTGCTGGCGCTGTACCTGGCGCTGGCCTACATTACGCGGGCCACCAAAGGCTTCTATGTATACAGCTTCCTGGACCCGGCGCAGAAGGGTGGTTCGGGTCTCATCACAGCGTATGTGTTTGGCATCGCTATTGGGTGCCTTGTGGTTTTTGCCGTGGTCCAGGGTGCTCTGTGGGTGCGGCGGTGGGCGACGGAGACGAAGCTGGGGATGACGGGCAAGCTTGCGCGTAAAGACCAGCAGACTGTCGACATGGAGATGGCACGGCAGAACAAGGCCTAAGCGACTTGGAGAGTCATTTCAGTGCTGGTTTCTTTTGGGTGACATTTTGCTCCTCCTTTTTTTCCCCTTCATTTTAAAGTTGCACTTGGAGTGTGCTCTGCATCTGTGTTATCTGTTATTTGGTGCGATATACCCCGAGGCAAGAAGGAGAAGCGAACAGCGATGTGTACCGTTAATGTCTAGTTTTTTATTTTATTTTTTGGCAAATTGTCACAATATATACTATAAAACAAACCAAATGCTCCCAATAACCTGTGATTTAATGTAATTACCATAGTTGACGAAGAAAACAGAACCAATTAATGAAGAAAAGCCATCGTCATACAAAGGTTGCAACCATATACATTCCTTTCTCCCACCTCCGCACTAACACTTTAGCAAAATGCCGCGGCGCATCTCAGACTGGCGGATCTCAAACATGACCTGCACGCCGACAAAGAGAGCGCTGCATGCCGTGATCAGGAAAAGAAAACCCGACCAGTCGTGCACGATACCGTGCACGATGCTCTGCAGGCCGTCGAGGCCGACGGCAAAGCCGACGAGGTTGGCGCTCATCATCATGAGAATGTTGACGACGGCGCCAGCGCAGCAGAGCATTCGGTAGGCAGTGGGCCGGCCGGCCCAGCGGCGGCGGGGAAAGAGGAACGAGGCCAGGACCTCGGGCACAAAGAAAAGCACGACCAACCAGCCCCAGATGAGCAGACGCAGCTGGATGTCATGCCAAAGGGCGACAAAAGTGAAGACGAGCATGTAGGTGAGCAAGGAGCGCGCGGCGCCGAGCCACGACTTGAAGTTGGAGCCGCCAAGGGGGATCCAGATGTAGCGAACAAGCCAGCGGTTGTAGGAGCGGTGCCAGGCACGCCAGAAGGACAGGGTGCTGTAGTTGTTGCTGACGCAGCGCAGCATGTTCTCCGGTGGGTCGACGCCGTCGAGCAGGGCCCAGAGACGGAAGAGGCGCCAGGGAAGCAGCAGCTTGAGCCAGATGAGGTGCAGGTTGAAAAAGGACAACAGGGACAGCTGGGCCGGGGTGTACGAGCCCCAGTTGGGGCCGGACTGGGAGATGGCGCCGACGTAATCGTAGTGCAAAACCAGCTCCATGGCGAGCAGGCACAGGACGAAGCGCACGCCGTAGCGCAGGGTGCGGCGGCCTTCGATCGTGGCCGGGCGGTAGCGGGCCTGGTGGACAAAGTCGTTGAAGGAGACGATGGGGCCGGTCAGGTAGAGCGGGGCGTAGATAGCGTAGGCGACGTAGTTCCGGAAGGAGTAGTCCTGCGGGGGCGCGGAGATGGTAACGCGATCCCGCTCCGAGAGGTTGGCGGGATCGAGCTGCTTCTTCTGGGGGTGTTAGCGAATGTACATGAGGTCAAAGGCATGGGTGCGAAAGTAGATGACGAAATGGCCCGCAACAAAACGTACCTCCAGCGGGCTTGAGCCGCGGCCGCCGTGGCTCCAGTAGTAGTCCAGGTTGAAGCTGATGAGACGCAGCACGGTGATGTTGAACAGAATCTCCCAGCGTGGCATGATGCCACAAAAACCGTCGAGCCAGGAGCCCCATTGCACGAGGGCGGTGGCCGTCTCCTGGCCCTCGACGGTCGTGCGGAAGACGGGCTCCCACGAGCCGTCGCGTAACAGAGAGGCCACATTCACGAGGTGGTAGCCGCCAGCTAGCTCGTTGGCAAAAAGCGTGCCAATGTTAAAGACCCAGGTGGCCACGGGGACGTACTGGCGTGGCAGGGCGGTGGCCAGGTTGTAGTTGATGCAGAGGATAAGCAGGACCTTGGCGGCGGAGATGCCGTGCAGGGCCACGAGGAAGACAAAGGCAAAGACGTAGTCAAAGGAGAGACGTTGCTCCTTGCGGGCATTGGCCTGGTCGGGGGTGAGTGCGCGAGAAGGAGACGACGTCGAGGAGGAAGAGGAGGAGGAGGAGGCAGTCGAGGTGGGATAGACGGCGTTCCATGATTTGCGCAGGAGGGGATGGACGAGGAGAAGAAGGGCCATGTACGGCAGGTTGGAGCGGAATGTGTGGTACTGGGCATCGGAGGTGTCAACTTTGCGTCCCGGGATCCAGCCAGGCGCCAGTTTGCTCTCGAATCGAGGATAACGCGGATCGGAAGCTAGACGGGACAGAAAGTTAGAAGTTGGCGATTACAGAGTCGCCGGTCATAGAGCAGCGCCTGCCTTGGAACCTGCAGGGGCGGAGAACGTACGCCGCGATACGTCGTAGGCCACCCAGAACATGTAGGGCACGACGGTCAGGAAGATGAAGTAGTAGACAAAGAACTCGGGCGAGCGCCATTTCGACGGTTCAGCGCGCTTGGCGATGTCGGTGACGGCGTCCCGGCGGCTGTCAGTGTGGTCGAGTGTGCCATTGCTACGGCCGGCGGCTTTGGACGACGGTGTGTCCGGCTTGTAGGGTACCGTCGACGGCGTGGTGAAGCGGGTGTCGAGGGTGTCGACGTCGTAGATGCTGCGGAGGAACGAAAAGAGCGACATGATGAGCGAAGGCTCACGAGGGCGTCGGGACGCCAAAGGCAGGAAAGGGCAAAACGACTGGGCAGAAGCGAGAGGATCAGACCATGGCGAGTCTGTGGTGCAGAGAGTCGAGGTTAGTGCGCTGTCGGCGTGGTGTGGGCAAACTGAGACGAAAGACTGCCAAAACAAGTGGAAAGGCAAAAGTGAAGCCGAGGGAAGACGTCACGCTTCACGTTAAGAAGCCACGAGACACGATGCTAACAAGCTGTAGAAGAGGCAGGGACGAGGTACGCTAATGTCGACGTAAAGTGGAAAGAGCGCCCCGCCAATCAGCAACGACGGCTTGACCTGGCCAGGCCGTGTGCGCAGGCCAGGCCCTGTTTCCCCTGAAATCAAGTGGGGCAGGTCACACGCGCCCGCGCTTGGACTGGACACATACCTGAGTTTCTTCTGAAGAGTGCCGCTAGTGCTGTCGCCACAGGCCATTCCAGCGCCTTGCCGCGGCGTCACTGTAATGTGCACCGCCTCATCGCAATCTAAACGCAGAGCTTTATCTAGCCAAATAGTTTTGTATCTCTAAAACTGTTGGGCACTACGGAGGACTTCCTACGGGCTCAACCTACCTCAAAGAAGGTTAAGTAAAACTGCTGACCTATGAGAGGAAGCATGCGCACATCGCGGGTCTTGACAGCATGAATAATTTGTAAAGCGTCAGAGCAGAGACGTTTTCAAGTATGAGATGTCAACCTGAAGCCGATGCTGCCTGTAAGTCTGCAATTGCCTGTTCGGGCTAGCGTATCACTGCTGTTCCAGCGGGACGCGCCACCATATGAAAAGGGAAGGGGTGACAAGAGACATTGGACGAGAGTAAAATATCACCGTAATGTCGAAAGAATGTCGAAAGGAAATAATACGGCCTTTCTAGGTGTAAGGTGGTTGATCGTGGATAGGACTGGGCTCGAACCGCGTTACGTTTTGAACAATACTGTTGTTCCTTCTTTTGATATTTTCATAGGACGTAAAGGAAGGAGGAAACAAACAAACAAAAGTAAAGCAGCACTCGGTTTGGCGGAATCGACCACCGGTGGTCGACCAAAACTTTGACAAAAATGACTGGAAAAGACCATCCGGTTCTTTCGAATTGGATTGATATGGTCCCGGAGGGGCTCGAACCCTCGACTTTCGCATGGTATTCTCGGATGAGAGGATATTAGTACGATGCGCTAACCAACTGCACCACGGAACCAGTCAGGACGATTTGATGGCGGCTCCGTAGAGGTGTCGACGATATATGGGACAGACCCATCGCGAGTAGCGATGGGGACCGCTGTTGACTCCCATGTCGACCAGGGTGGAATAGGTTTTGAGATCATATTTTGAGATATCAAATCAGATGTGAAAGATTTCCCTTTCAATCTACGTGCCAAAGTCATTATCCTCAGCTGTGGTCGGGGTTGAATACTGTGGGTATCGTCTATCGCAGATGGGTATATTTCCAACTTTGGTGGTTAATGTTTTGAGGAGCTGTTTTCTATTCTTTGTTTTTAGTTTCAAAAAGAAAAGAAAAAACCAAATATTATGACACAACAATTCCCTACACCTTCTCCGTCGGCTGGATGCTATCAGAATGGAAGGAACGCGTGGCATCGCACGTGGAATCCGACTCTCCACGTTTCCCCTGCATTTCCGTCCCGAGAAGGCTTTTTGTTGTCCCAAAATAGACGACGGCGTACACAATCTCTCCTGTCCCCAGATACGGTTCTGGCACTCTAGTCGGTGCTCAAGACGCCGAAATGGAGCCTGTCGCTTTGATTGTTCCGTGTCGACCAAACTGCGCCGCTTCTCCGCACTTTCCACAGACAGACATCACTTACACCATTTACACAGCATATTTACGTGAACTACAAGAAGACTTTATCAAATACACGGGATATGCAAGCTCTGCATGTTATGTCATCGTACTTTGCCTCATCGTGCTGACTTCGACTACATCATGACCGTCGATGTTGAGGACTCCGTCCGGACGACGCAGGCTAACCTCAAGTACCTGCTGCCCGGCACGGACATCAACCGCCGTTTCGTGTCGTCCGGCGTCGAGGTCAACACAGGCCGCTATGGACCATATCCCACCACCATTCGGGACGGCCGCGCAATTCGTGACCACTTCTCGTTCGACCGCCACGGCTTCCGTCTGCTCGATGTGCCAACCGCCATTGTCGACTTCCACGACGCCACCGAGGTTGAGGACAAATACCAAGAGGAGGTGCGTGACTACGTTCAGAAAGCCTTTGACGCAGACCTGGTCGTCGTCAACAACTGGATGCTGCGCACCTCGGCCGCCATAGTGCCCAGGGCCGCTCCTGCCAAGGTCAAGGACGCTGCCAATGCTGACAGCAACACGCCGTACCGGAACTACGGCGGCCTGCAGCCAGCCGCCGGCGAGGTCCATGTAGACACCGAGCCCAGCCGCCAGCTGGCCGCCGCCCAAGCTCTCTATGCCAAGGTGCGCCCGCACGGTCCGGGCTTCAAGCGCTTCATCGTCTCGAGCTTCTGGCGCACATTTACACCGCCGCCCCAGGAGTGCCCGCTGGCTGTGTGCGACGCCAGCAGTGTACGTGACGACGAGGGCACGCCCAATGTGCTCTGGATCGTCGACAAGATCCCCGAGGGAGACGCCATGTTTGCGCCCATGGACGACGACAAGCAGCTGGCCGCTGCCATCTTTCATCACAATCCTGACCACCGCTGGTGGTACTTTTCGCGCATGGCCCGCGACGAGGCCCTTCTCTTCAAGTTTCACGATAGCGACCGCAGCGTCGGCTGGCGCACGCCACACACAGCTTTTTGGGATGACAGTTTCGAGGGAGCAAATGTGCGCGAGAGCATCGAGTGTCGTAGTATAGCCTTTTATGAGTGACAAGCGGAGAGTGACGGAACGACCAGGTGACCACGTTGCCTCCTTTGTATTGCTCCCACATTGAGTGTTGGGCATAACGACTGTTTTATTTTTAACGATAGTAATTTTCACCCAACCTTTCGTCTTTTATTTTATTTATTTCGCCTTTCTTTGCTTTGCTTTATTTTAGAGTCTTATTTAAATCTCAAGTTGATATCAAAACTCCAAAACATCAATATAAAGTAAATTCATAAAACATGTCTAATATTCTTGTAGATGCATATGATGGTTGCCGTGTCTCATACCATCAGACCCAACGCCTACTCGCCAACGCCGTAGCTGCGCACGCGGCTGAAGAAAAACGGACGATAGTTTTTGAGTCCGAATTCGCCCCAGTCGTCCGTCAACCGGTCGTAGCTGTAGAACCCGCGCCAGTTGAGCTTGTTGTTGCGCGTGCCCTTGCCCGCCGACTGGAACGCCAACTCCATTCGGTAGTAGTACTTGCCCACACCTTCCGTCTCTACCACCACGTCGCTCTCCGCAGCCGAGGCCGCCGCCAGCGACGAAAAAGGGGAAACGGGTGTGCTCTCGGCAGCTTCTGCTACCGCTGCTGTTGCTGAAACGCCATCTTTCTTTGGCACCCGTGCATCGCCCTCCACTACCTCATCGCGGCTCCGCAGCTCATCCTCCGAACTGCCAGCACCGCCCTCCCCGTCTTCCTCATCCGTAATCCCCGACATCCGCCAGCGCCCTCTTAGCGCGTTTTGCATCACAATCGACGGCAGGTGCGCCATGGCCCCGCCCTGGTGTAGCGTCAAAAGGTCTTTGGTCAGGTGGTGGATCACGTCTGGCGGCTCCGACGTTGTCAAAAGGCTGATCACCGTGCCGTCGCGGAAGAACCTTAGGTACCGGAAGTATGTCACAATGTGCACCGGGTTGCCCCACACCACCAGGCTCGCCGTCGGGTGGCCAGGCCGGATGTAGTTGACCGTGCTGATGTAGCAACCATTGAAGCGGATGCGCGGCCGCAGTCGGAACATGCGCTGCCACGATGGATACGCCGGAGGGATCGAGGTGACCAGCGCGCCGTCCTTGCCGGGCACCTTGATGCCCTTCCGCAGCTTCATAGTCGTTGCCAGGCTGCTGGCCTGTCGCTGCCGCCGCCACTCGTCTTCGGCGGCCACGGCGGACACCACCATGCCATCGCCGACAACAAACTCGTCGCCCTTGTTGTCGTTCTCAAGCGGGCCCCATGAGATCGTCCTTTCCCACGCGCGGTACATGTTAGCAAAGCCAAACTCGGGGCCCACGCACACGCGCCGCCAGATGCGGTCCTCTGTCGCCACAAGGAACGCCAACTTGCGGCAGACTTGTGCCAGCCGCACAAAATCGCCGACATCGTCCAGGGCTACATCGCGTAAGATGTGCACTAGCAACTCGTCAGGAAGCTCTGCTAAGGGGCACGGTGGCGCGGGCATCCCCTCGATTGGCGGTGGTGAGCCTTCGATGGCGAGCCCGGCAAACGATGAGATGAGCTCCTTGAGGGTCGGTGGTGGTCCCTCGCGGACAGGTTTCGGCGGGGCTGCGGTTGCTGCATCGCCGTCGGCACCTTCTGGCTGCTTTCCTTCTCGCGATGAAGACCCCGCGGCCGCCGGGGGCGGTGCGGGGTAGTGCTTTTTCTTGTATGCCTTGTCCACATTGCTGTCCATCTGTATCAATAGGAGGTATGTTAGCCAGCATATAAGATGTAAAGAGGTTGGCGATCTAACATACGCGGAAAGCTGTACGGTAGTGCCGCAGGCTGTCGCCGAGACTGCCCAGAGTCTCCTTTTCGACCGCTCTTTCGTAGTGCTCCAGTGCCGACTCGGGCTCCTTCTTGGCCTTTGTTTTCTGTTCCTGGTGGGCAAGAGAAGAAAACAATTGGGGAGCCAAACTGCTGCCTTCATCCAATGCCGGTGCTGCTACCGACGATAGACTCGCATCTTGCACTGCCCGGGGCTCGTGGGTCACATCGTCGAATGCTCGCGGCGGTGCATAGTCGTCGTCGGTTTCCTGCGCGACCAGCTTTTTTCCGGATGATAGTAGCTTTAGTGGTGTCTGCGGTCCATCCGCGCTGCTCCCACGCCGCGGGCCTGCTGGGCGTTGCGAATCCTGGGGCGGCCGGTGGTGGTGTGGTGCTGTTGCTGTAGACTCAGAATCTGGTGCTGTGGCCGTTTTCGACGTCGCCTTCTTTTTCGACGAGGTAGATGCGGAACTGCGGCTCCCAGTGGCTGCAGGCCCGGATGGTGCGACTTTGGCCTTGACCTCGGCTCTCCATTGCTGCCGGAACGACTCGAGTTCGGAACTGATGTCACCGGAGCCGTCGCCGGAGGGCGGTGGCTGTGACATGCTGGGCGTGGAGATGGGACAAGGAAAGAAAGTGACCGAAAAGAGGAAAACAGGAGCTCTGGGGTTCTGGAGATAAAGATGACAAATGCCGGGGAAGGCGCAATCGGCGGCGTAGCTGCCCCGTATTTGTAGCAGTAAACACACGGTAGCACTTTCCTTGGATCAAACACTCCAACGTCAGCTCTTGCTCTCTGCGTCAGTGACAGGGATGTTCCATGCAAAACGATGCGTTCTCTGTCGAGACAATATCATGGAATCGTGACAGAGGATTGGGCCGGGCGAGAACAGCGTATTCCGCTGCTGTCATGCAGTCATGCAGTCGGAAATGTAGTCAGAAGGCGAGCTTATCCGGCGTGTGACTGTTAGCGGCGGCCAAGAGGCGGTAATAGGGAATTAGCGGAGATGCCTTATTTTTGGTGGGGCACATAACGCAGCGCGATCGCAAGGTGCACTTGCAAGGCTGGTAGCCTCGTCGATGTAGTGCGCCGGAAGGTGCAATCCACCTGATTTCACCATCACGCGTTTTGATTTATTTCGCACAACGAACCGGTTTGCTTCTAATTGGGAAGAGAGACACGTTATATCACAGTTTTCTATTATACGCGATGTACTTGTTAAATGCTTAGTTATTTGATATCATGTTTACTTGCCACAAGGCGAGACCCCGACAACGCCATGCTTAAAAATATATGCGATGCAAAAATACAACAGTAAAACTTTGCGTGTAGACAGACACAGACCTTTTCGTCCCTCGCTATGAGCTCGCCCGTGCCTGTGTCCAGAAGCTCTCCAGCTTCGTCCGCGCCAGAAAGTCAAAGGCCTCCCGGTCTGTGTCGCAGATCTTGCTGGACCATTTGTGGAACACGCGGCCCTTGGTCTCGCCGTCGAACAACAACAGAATCTGGTTGTTTGGCAACGACTCGCTCTCGCTGGCCAGCCATTCGCGCGACGGTCCCTTATTCTGGCCCGGTACATTAGGGATGCGACCCACGGCCGACGGCGTTGGTGTCGGGATCGTTGTGGGGATGTTCTGCGTCCAGTCGATGCGGTTCATCATCAGCTTGCGGTACTTGTTGATGCTGTACTCGCCGCCCTCAACCACCACCAGGCTCGCCTTGGGATGCATCACGCACACGCCCGTCAGTGCCAGCTGCTCGGCGTTCTTCCAGATCTTGTACCGGTGCTGCCCGTTGGCCAGCGTCGTGATACGGAAGATGAGCATGTGGATGCCCTTGGCTGCGTCCTTTTCCTGGTTCACTGCTAGCTTCTCGTGCCGCTGCTCCTTGGTAAGCCGCCGTGACTCGTTGGCCTCCATGTGCTTGTCAAAACGCCCCGCAATCTCGCGATTGACACGCGCCTCCACCGCCGTCGGGTCTTGCACGGCCTCCTCGCCCAGCACGCGCATCAGGTTGGATCGCTTGACTTTGGGGGGCGGCGCCGGCATGAGACCCAGCCGGATCTTGGCCTGGTTTTCTTTGAGCTCCGCCATGCGCCGCTGCCGTCGCAGCTTCTTCTGCTCCTGCTTCGTTAGGTACATGGGCTTGGCTTCTGGAACCAGCTTGTCCTGCGGCGGCTCAATCGGGATCGGGTGCGACACGAGGTCTGTGATGATGCTCTCCTCGCCCTCATCGCCCGGTGTCTCGCCCTCCACCTTGGGCTTTGTCACCACCAGACAGTCGGGCATGTCGAGGTCGTCGTATGTCTTGCCCTCGGCAAAGTAGGCCTGGTCGATCCACTCAATGTCTGGTGGCGCCTCGACCACAAAGTTCTTGTCGCTGGGGATCTCGTCCATGCCGGCCTTGCGTGCCTGCTCCGCAATGCGCCGTTTCATCGCCTCGAGCGCCGCCTGCCGCCGCAGCGCATTGCCCTGCTGGATGTACTTTCCCTGTTCGTTGAACAGGAGCTGTCGCGAGTGGCGTGTGCGCGCGGCCGGTGCTGGTGCAGCTGCAGCTGCTTCGACGATTGCATCGCCTTCGGCTGTGGCCACTGTCGCTGGGCTCGCGTCGAGATAGGGGTTGGGGCGGGCCTTGCGGCTGTCGCGTTTGCCGCCGCGACCAAACGTTTTGGAGGTCGACGAGGAGGAGAATGTCGCGTTGAGGTTCTCGAGCGCCGGATGCAGCGGCACATTGAGACCGCCCGAAGGCGGCAGGCCGCTTGTTCGTCCGCCGGAATCATCGTTGCCAAATGTGCTACCGCTGCCCTCATTTCGTCGTGTGCTGCTACTTCCGCTTGCGCCATCTTCCGTCTTGGGCCCCGAAACGGCCGCCGCCACCCGTGCCTTCAGGGCGGCCAGCCGCTCTGCTGCCGAGGACATTGTGCCGTTTGTCGCGTCGGTCTCGAGCTGACGTCAGTTGTGTTGGCAACACGACGGCAACTGGTGTCGCTGGCTGTAACCTGACGGGGTTGGCGTCGGCTTGAACGCGGATCCGAGACGCTAGAAAGGACGTCGTCGTCGTGCGGTATCCAATGCTCGATCACCGGGCTATGAATCGTTGTGCGTCGAGGTGTTGTTGATTTCGGGTGAGGTTGAATCCTTGGCCGCCTAGCTTTTCGCATCTTCCCCATAATTTTCGCCAAGCCTGTTCTGGACAGCCCTGCCTAGAATGCTCACAGAGATGCACGTGACCACGTGTCAGTATGCGTTGGAGCAGCCTAAGAGTAGTGCCACCGACGCCGATAGCGGCCATATTCGTATATGTGATGCTGGCCACCAAAACCGCCTGAACAATCGTAAGAATTTTGCTTGCCAGTGGATTGCTTGACATGAACGCCAATAATATTGTCGCTCCTTTGACCTGCACATGATGCTTGCCGCTGTTGAAGAGAGTCGCTCCTTCCACATCCTCCTTTGCTTCGTATGTGCTCTTTGTGCTTTAATCGTCCCTGCTCCTGCCGTGTTTAACAATTACATTTGCACAACGTAATTACGGTGTATGACATTGGTGTTGGCTTTATGAAGTCCAGTTGCACACTCGCCGGGATCGACTTGTATTTTACCGGCCTGCGGGAGGTCTAGGGTTCGACTTAATTGTCCTTTCTTTTTTTCTTTTATTTTTTATTTTTTACCATTATTCTTTGTTGTTCTTTTGCGGTTCTTTTCGATCAGTGCTGGCATAAGTGTGAATCGCTCCTGCCGTTGGGTGCCTCCGAAGATGCGCGTTGGTAAGTGGTTCCTTGTTCAGTGCGTCATTGTTGGGTGCGCCATTAGCTCCTGCCACTCCAGAAGCAGACGGGCACTTGAGGAAAGTAGCGGCTGAATAGCTCGGCTAGAACTAGCCCATGAAATTTTCGCCTCCCGAACTAAACCGTTGACCGCATTCGCAGGACATGCGGCATACGAAAAAAAGTGCGGTCATACATATTTTATCTCCGCTGCCGTTTCCGTTCTTCTACCACTGGTCTCCTTGCACTCTGATTCATACAACGCACTTCACGACGACAACAAAGGCAATTGGTCATTTTAGACTCGATTTGAACGGCATTTCAACCGAACATTGCGGAAAAGGGGACGGACTCACCGTTTCTGCAGAGGGCTCATTGCGAGTCGCTCGCTTCTTGCCAACCTCCTCCTCCTTCTTAACTGCTTCGATCCTCAATCGCCCCATTCGGCGATACTCTCTCCCTCTCAATGAGGCACACAATACCGCACGACGCCGATGGGCAGGACCACGACAGATTCCACTTACAGCAGCAGGCCGAGGGCCCAGAGACACTGCCGTACACGCCGCCGGTCGTGGCCGAGATGAAGGCTAGTGCGGCCGACCCGGTTGACCCGCCGGAGATCACAGTGCTGCAGAGGATGCTGTCTGCAACGACTGGTAGTTTGTTGACAGCGCTGTTGGGTGAGTGCACATTGTCTTCTGCGTGTTTTTTTATTACAATTTTGTCCATTGACTCCTGAGCGGCCTGGCTGTCGACTTTTATACTGACCATGTGCCAACTTGCAGTCACCCCCCTCGACGTCGTCCGAGTCCGCCTACAGTCCCAAAACGTGTCCCGTCCCCGCGTCGACTTTGCCAAGCTGCCCGCCAACTTCCAGAAGATAGTGGCCTCATCGCCAACCGCCGTTCGTCCTTCGGACCTCGGCGTGACTGCCTGTTGCCGTGAGGTGTTTTTCGTGAACGCCAACTCCGAGGTGTGTCTCGCCGGACCCAAGGCCGCACAAGCCGAGACGGCGGCCGCCGCGGCGATCCCGGACTGTGCTGTTGAGCAGCACCAGAAGAAGACGATTAACTCGACCGTGGACGGCCTCCGCAAGATTGCTCGCAATGAGGGCATTTCCACGCTGTGGCGTGGCCTGTCTCCCACGCTGCTCATGTCCATTCCCGCCAACGTCATCTATTTCACCGGCTACGAGTGGCTGCGCTTCAACCCCGAGAGCCCAATTAACCGCGCCACGCCCGACCAGTACGCCCCGCTTGTGGCGGGCGCGTTTGCTCGGGTTCTGGCCGCCACTGCCGTCGGCCCCATCGAGCTGTTCCGCACGCGGCTGCAGGCGGCGCAGGGCGAGTCGGCTGCCGGACCCCTGCGGGATACTTTCCAAGGCTTGCGACGCATGGTGCAGACGCACGGCATCCACTCGCTCTGGCGTGGTCTGACCCTGACTCTTTGGCGTGATGTGCCCTTTTCGGCCATGTACTGGTGGGGCTACGAGACGGTGCGTAGCCAGCTGACGGAGGCGCGCGAGCGGCGCCGTGGCCGCGACCTGCTGGACCTGGACGGGTCGCGGCGGGTCCGCGAGCGCCGGCGGTCACAGAGCCGCGAGAACCATCGAGCCACGTTCCTCGACAGCTTCGCGGCGGGCTCCCTGTCCGGGGCGGCGGCGTCCATTGCAACGATGCCATTTGATGTGGGCAAGACCCGCACGCAGGTATTCCGGGAAGCGGCCCAGGCGGGCGTGCCCACCGCCGCTGTGGCGGAAGAGCAGACAATGGGCCGGCTGCTGTGGCACATCTTCCGCACCGAGGGCATTGCCGGCCTGTTCAAAGGCTGGATCCCACGCACGCTCAAGGTGGCCCCGGCCTGTGCGATCATGATCAGCAGCTACGAGGTGGGCAAGAAGGTGTTTCGCGGCATGAATGAACGTGCACGAGAGCGAAAGATGAACGGAGCGTAACGTTGCTGTTGCTTCTTCCCAAGCCGTCCCTTCCCTCTTTTGCATTTTGATCACGATGTTTGTACCAACAACATGGGCGGCTGATTTGCTTTTGACTTTTGCATTGTTCTGTTTGGCGTTTCATCGGTCAGCATGGCGGTCTCTAGATTCTCTATGATTTCACACCTCCTTCTTTTACGCTATATGTTTGCTCCACGACATCTTTTCATTATTGTTTTGGCTCGTTCGGGGAACGCAACTCATAAAAGGAATCCATGTACTTTAACCACTTCCGAAGACATATAAATATAAAACTGTTGGACAGACTGCCCTTGACAACAACCCTGCTTGACTGCGCTCAACCCCCCCAAAGCCCACAAATCCTGCTGGCTTATTGTCTGCCTCAGTCCTGTTTGTCTGACTCTTTTGCAAACAGCAAACAGTCTTGGGCCGAGACTTGTCAGGAGCCTTGCCAGGGTCGCATCGGACGCCTCGAGCCAATGCACAGCTTGCATATCTCGTACTCTGTACGCCGTAGTCTCTCAAAACCTCTCAAGGCAGCAGTCAGGCTGTTATCGTGTGGACAGGAGAAAACGACACGCGCATGCGGCGATGCCACCAAGATACCAGCTGAACTCGTTTCTCCGCACGCTAGCAACAAAGCAAACAGGCTGGAGGATCAGACGGACCCACTGCTATTACGGCTCACCCGCTGTCTTGGGCGCCTTCATTGGCTCGCAGGGGAGACGGGAGCCTGGACGTGGCCGCCTTTCCACTGCAAGAACGCGAAAATTCACAGCTTTTCCACGTCTGACCCGCGTCGCACTTTAACTCAGCTACGCGCTATTGCATTTTGGACGGCGAACCTGCCACAATACACGCGACCTCTCGCTCCTGCCTCCGGTCAACGCCCCTGCATGCACCTTCCCACTGCAGCCGATACCCACCACAGCCCCTGCCCCCATTGTCCGCTGAATGGTCGTGGCAGGTGCTAGCCTCTCAAGGTCCTTTCCACAATGAACCATCTTTAATCTTAACCAGGGAAGCACGTCGTATTACGCTGTACGTTTCTCGCTGTTGTAGACCCGGTTGACAGACAGGAAGGCAAGACCCAGCATCTTTCACAGACATTGGATTGTTGCGTTCCTTCCCCAGACCCTTGTGATATACTACCACCGGACGACATATTGGAACGCTCAATTTTTTTTCTTCTTTCTGCAGCTCAATTTCCCTTAGCAACCCCTGTTCTCCTGTCTCTGCCAGAGCGAGAGATACAACACCCAGACATCGACCGGCAGAACCTCTATCCCCTTTCCTCGAAAACGGCCACAACTTCAGCTGGCTTTTGCTTTCAAAGGCCATACCATAGTCTCTTTTACCGCGTCTGTAAGACTCACTTCAACACGGCGCGACTTCGTCAACTGTCTGCACGGTCGACGGGCCTGGCCAACGTTCTTCTCAATACGCACCGGCGAGCCGCTGTCCATCGTCCTCTGTGGTTGCCTTCCGTCCACCAGCGGCCCTCGTCGAGCCTTCTTGCAAGCATGGCTTCTCTCAAACGCAAAGCAGGCGCTGACCTGGCTGCCACGGCGGATCCCAAGAAGGCCAAGCAACAGCCGGGACAGCAGAGCTCGCTCATGTCCTTCTTTGGGGCCCCCAAGGGAGTACCCTCGGCGGCAGCATCCACGCGTAGCGCCAGCACAAACGGCAACGGCGCAAGCAGCAAGGCAAGCGGCGCCGCGAAGCCAGGCCTGGCACCGGCAACACCAGAGTTCTTTCACTCACAGCCCAAGTTCGACAAGGCCAAGTGGGTGGCCAAGCTCACCAAGGAGCAGCAACAGCTGCTCAAACTTGAAATCGACACCCTCGGCGAGAGCTGGCTTGCCGTCCTCAAGGACGAGCTTGTCACGCCGTCGTTTCTGGATCTGAAGCGGTTCTTGAGCCGCGACCACACGGCCGGCTGCAAGATCTTCCCACCACCTCAGGATGTCTATTCTTGGTAGGCTCTGCTATACTCTCACCTCCCTTCCTTGCGTGCACCCCTCCACCTTGCTTACCTTTCCTGTACTTTGTCAGGTCTCGATACACATCCTTCAACGACGTCAAGGTGGTCATTATCGGCCAGGACCCGTATCACAACGATGGACAGGCCCACGGCCTCGCCTTTTCGGTGAAGCCGCCCATCAAGCCGCCACCGTCGCTCAAGAACATCTACATTGCGCTTCAAAAGGACTATCCCAACGCGTTCCAGCCGCCGCCGCCGCAGCAGGGTGGCCTGTTGACGCCGTGGGCCGAGCGCGGCGTGCTCCTGCTCAACACATGCCTGACGGTGCGCGCCCACGAGGCCAACTCGCACTCGTTGCACGGCTGGGAGCGCTTTACGCAGCGGATCATTGACCTGGTGGCCCAGCGGCGCCCACGCGGTGTCGTATTTTTGGCCTGGGGCTCGCCGGCGGCCAAACGCGTGGTCAAGATCGATGAGAAGCGCCACTTGGTGCTGCGCAGCGTGCACCCGAGCCCACTGAGCGCCCACCGCGGCTTTTTCGACTGTGGCCACTTCCGTGCGGCCAACGCATGGCTGATGAAGCGATACGGCGCCGAGGGTGAGATCGACTGGAGCTTGATGCCGGGCACGACGACGATCGAGGGTCTGCCGGAGAAAAAGGCGGCCGCCCCAGTAGGTGACGTAAAGGTGGAAGAGAAGGGGAACGAGGCGGGGGTGGAGCAGGAGGAGAAGGTGAAGGCTGAGGAGACAAAGAACGCGGAGACGGCGACTGAGTCGGCCGAGAAGAAGGCTGACACCGAGGGCGCTGCAGCCGTGGACGCCGATGACGGGAAGGAGAACGTCACGGTCGAGGCAAAGGATGCCAAGGCGGTGGCAGCAGCAGCCGATGCCGAGCCGAGAACGACCAGCGCGGTCTAGGGCGTCTCCGAAGCGATCATCAGACGCTTCAGGACGACAGACGAACCCTTCTATATGATTGAAGACATGCATTCTCATAATTTTGTGCACCCTTTAGCCGTTCCCCTTTTCCTACGTTTTATATGGTCACATCACATCTGCTCACCAATGATCTGCCATTGCCCTTTTCTGTCTTTATACAGCCCTCATAGCAAGTGACGTGTCTGCGTTTTTGCAATATTGCGACATTCTCTGCACGCTCTTTATTTTGTCTATTTTACGTTTTTCTCTTTTACACGTTGCACGCTGAAAACTCGCCCGAAAGATGAGGACTGCCCGATGACTGTCGTCGCGTATTTTGGCCGGCGAATAATTTGGGTCGAGCTCCATTCGCCGTGCACCGCATCGCCTCGTCTGTGCTGTGCGTGGATCGTCGCTCTGTCCACGCTTCTTCATGTACGCAGGTACTACGCTATATGCCATATTCCGTGTTGTCGGAGTACGTAGTTTCTTATTGTGGCCAAGTTCTGCGAAGTATTCCAGAAGCAAAGTAGTACACCGTGTGACATAGTCCTCAAAAAAACCGTCACACAAACGGGACTGTCCTTTTGACTGACGAAAAGGATGCCTGTATGGACCAAGGTTGGCAATGAACTGGAACCAACGCACGCCCCCGTCTATCTTTCTCTGCTTCGCCTGGTTTTTTTACGATGCGTAACCTATCACTGTTTTTGTGGGTTTTGCTCATCTGTTCCGCAAGTCAAATCGTCCTGCATAAGCAGTGAATCAACCGGCGCAAAAGGTGTTTCGGAATCCTCGCCGCGCGGGATGTTCTTTTCCTTGCTCTTATTATCGTGCTTCTTCTGAACATACGTTTTGTTTTCTATTATTGAGACACAAGCGAAAAGTCACAAGTCGGAGCCTTTTCAAGCCTCTTTCAGCATATTGACATCCTCGTCGTTTTCACCCCACGTCTCGGGAAATACGACGTGTATATTATCGTTTTTGCCCGGGGCTGAGGCCAGTCGGGCATCAATCTACTTTGGTATTAATTTGTTTCTTTTGACCCAGAGGCCCGGGATTCATGCATATTAACCTCATCAGAATCCTTCGGACAGCACATCGCCGACCCTTTCTGCGCATCAGTCGGGGGACCATCTGCAAAGCATACCGTGTACAAGTCGGGCCTTGTCGGCAAAAGTC
The DNA here is from genome assembly GCA_001630435.1 of Sporothrix globosa. Lineage (NCBI taxonomy): Eukaryota > Fungi > Ascomycota > Sordariomycetes > Ophiostomatales > Ophiostomataceae > Sporothrix > Sporothrix globosa. Next base: position 1,689,759 of record LVYW01000001.1, read on the forward strand.
CGTGGCTCAAATCGTATTATTGGTAGGAAAACGACACGCAGCCACCGTGGCCACTGCTTTTGTCTCGCAAGGCCTCGAGAGGCTGGCGTCAATATTCCCCGTCGGTGTAAAGATGTGCGACACTCCAAACAAGAGGCCATGCTCGGAAGGAAGCCATCAATGAAAGAAGAGAAAACGCAGCATGTAGAAGATGGCTCACCTCTTACGTTCGTACAGCATATTACAAAGGGCGTCCCATCTTTTGTCAATGTGGCTTGCCCAATAAGCGAGAAATGCACGAGCGCTGCATGGCATAGCCCGGGCTAGGGTAGGTCTAGTCCGAGCCAGCTGCGTGCCAACGCAGCAAAAGTATGAGTTGGCAGTCGACGATGCTGGCAAGTCACCGCCCCTCCTGTCGCCCACCCAGGAGAAATGTAGCTGCCCTTTCCCCTCCATCCCGCCCTGGCAGTGGTGTCAATATGCATGATGAGCCATCCCATTGGTAGCAGCGAGAAGCCAGGTCAGAAGCAAACCAGGGCGCGCACAAGGAAGAGAATAAAGATGAAAAGGAAAAAGGGACGGAAGAGCTGGAAGAAACGGTGAGCCGGCTCAGCTGCAATGCTCGGCAGTTGGCAATGCTAGTTATGCATGCTCTTACAAGCTGCTTCTGCTTCGGATATGCGGCGTGTGTGGGCTGACGCCTGTGACACACAAAGGTAGGGGTTTGGTGAGACAAAAATACGACACTCATCTATAGTGCGGTGGAATAATTTCTTCTTGATCCATTGCTTTGGCGCCTCTGCCATGGCTGACTCTGGCCTCGCCCTTATTGGTAGAACCACCGTGCCAGTCACCATTAAGGACATCCAAAGCTAAGTTGACTTGCAGCCTATCCCGCGCCTCCAGCAGCTGTTAATACCATGAAACGTAGGAAAGCGTGATCCATAAGCGGACAACTAGCCAAATTATTGCCTCGTGAGTTTTGCAAGTTGATTGCGCTTGGGAATTCAGCACTCTGTAGGCTTACGGGATGGCCGTTACGGACCTCTTTACCGATGATTGATGAGTATAGCTCTTTATGAGCCGGCTTATCTCCTTTCGTGAAGGATCGAATCGATAATCTTCGATGCAGCCAAGCATTTCTCATCGTGGAAGCGAGGAGCGATAATTTGAACAGCGCAGGGCATCCCGTCGAGGGCCTCTGGGTCGTCTATAAGGGGAAGAATGGTTAAAGGCTATAAGTACGCGAGGTTGGTGTCGGCCTTACATACATGCTGGCCCCTTGGCTGGGGCTTCAAATGCTACTGGGCTCGGGTCGAGACTTTTCGAAACTTGCGAGAATGGAATGACGGCAGCGGGATACTGCGTAGCGAGTCGGCAACGGTTAGGAGCGCCATCGGTCGCGATATGTGCCGGGAAAGGGAAATTATTGACATACATCAAGAAGATTCCACATGACTGTGTATGGGAAGAGGCCATACGTATCATGCGGCACAGCCGTGTTCTGCGCTGCGGGGGCTAGGACAATATCTAGTCCCAGGTCCTCAAAAGGCCGGCACCACGAATTACCGTACTGAACCCGCTTCAAATCTAGGGCGGCGAGATCCTGGATCGAATGCGGGGGCTTGTCGGTTGGCGGATTATCCAGACCCAGGACTTTCAACGAGTTTATTGGAGGTTCGCCGCTCTCGTTCACATAACGAATTGATGTCTGGCTGGTATCGAGGGACAAGAACTCGAGAGACAGGTCGAGGCCTGTCCCTGCCGCTGTAGAAGGGTCCTGTGGGAGCGGAACGATTGTGTGTCCGGCACTACGGAGGAGTTCAGCAGCGTCTCGGATGGCACGTCGGACGGGCGGGTGCAGCGGCCATTTCGGGTCTTCAGTCAGGACGCCAATTCTCAACGACGGAGGTGTGACGTCAATGGTCTGCCACGGCACCGCATGCGTGGTCGAGTCGTATCTCCAGGGCTCGGCGCCAAGCACAGCAGTGAGGAACAGCTCTGTGTCCTCAAGCGACGTGGTTAACGGTCCACCCGTAGCTAGGATTCCTGGGTGGCCCGGGAGGCCGTGCCATGTGACGCCTCCATAAGGCACCCGGCCGGACGTTGGTCGGAAGCCGAAGATGCCACAGCATAATGCGGGGATGCGAATCGAGCCGGCAAGATCTGTAGCTACTCCGATCAGGGAACCTCGCAACGCAACAAGCGCTCCTTCACCGCCGGACGAGCCACCAGCCGTAAGCGAGGTACGGTGGGGATTTAGAGTACGTCCGAAGATATTGTTATCGGAATCAGCGACCTGTACACGTGTAAGTATCAAGACCAAATCATGTGTACGAAATGAGACAATCAGTTACCATCATCGTCTGCGGGATGTTGGTCTTAACGTAGAGAACAGCCCCAAGCTTGAGGAGCATATCCACGACAGCTGAGTTTTCCGCCGCCGGCTCACGATCGAGGAAAGACACGTAGCCAATAGTGCTCTGCACACCCTTAATGTTGTAGCTGTCCTGATGGGATGAGCAAGAGTGGGTTAGTTGTAACGGCTTGTCCATCGATGTAGGGTGCCACCATACCTTAATGCTGATGGGAAGCCCATGAAGCGGTCCTATCACCTTCCCTTCCTTGAGAAGGTACTGATCTAGGAATCGCGCTCTCTCTATTGCTTGGTCGAAGAATGTCTCGGTGAGACACGACGTCTGTATCATTCTTCGTAAGAACTGTGTCATCGGAAATGTTATGCTATTATGATTATGTCTTCTCACCAGTTGCTGGGCAATAGCAGCCCGTTTCGAGAACGCCAGAGTAACATCCTCCGCAGAAACGGAGCCAGAAGCAAGTTTGTCCACGAGCGCCTTGGCGGTATAGCTCTCGGTGAGGTCGATCTCAGACGTGGATAAGATGCCGCTTTGGCGAATGGCATCAGACGCGATGAGGTCAGTCGACTCATGTTCGGATGCGTTGATCTTCTGGAGGAAGCTCGTCGACAACCGCCATTCCTGGGGAATCTTGTCTCTCGCGGCTTGCTGTTTTGCGGCAGCGCGTTCCTGCCACGAGCGAGCCATTTTCGAAGAGCTACCAAGTTAGAGGTTGCAGACAGGACAACTCATTGTGAATTTAGGCGATGTAGTTCTATATCATTATATACAGCAGGCTAGACCTGTGATCCTCGGTTATGTACCTCCGTACGTGCGTGCTTATTCTTTGTAAATTTCCTATTTGTAAGTTTCCTATTTGTAATGCCGTCGCGGGCTGGGCGAAGTAAGATCGTGACCGTCTTCGCCTAGCTCTGGATTCTCTTCTGGAAACCGACGTCAGAAAATAATGAAAACGGGGTGTCAGAGGAGCAACCAATAATGCACAAAAACGTGATCATGGGCGAACCTTTGCTCCTCCAATTCAATTCACCGTTTCTCGTCGCTCCCCGCTCTGAGCTTCATTCTTCTCAGCATCTACACAGCTATCCGACGTTGTTTCGCGTCTGCTCTGTTTGTTCGAGGTCCTCTGTAGCTGCTTGTATTCCGCAAGCCTGGCCTATTTTCCGTGACCCGTTATCCAATTGTGATCGGCTTTCGTCTGTCGTCGCATTTTGCCAATCGACTCTTAGTGCGCATTCTTTCTGTGTGGCAATCGGTGGAGGGTAGAGAAACTGAAACGGGTGAAGTGAGTGCCGACAGACCAGCCTGTGGAAGCTAGCAATGGACTGCAAAGTTGCCAATTGATATGGCGTCGCGCGGTGGGAGCTTTATCTATGGCCTTCCGTAAGGGGACGGCCGAAGGTCAAATTCTATGAAAAGAGGCTGTCCATGCGGCACTCCATTAAGACCATCGCGCTCTCGAGCCGCGAGCACTTTCCTGCTTGCAAGAGCTTTTCTGGTGTCAGGCACAGTTTGGGTGCGCCTTCCTCCAGTGCTGGTCGCACCTGCCAAGCCGGAACCAAACCCAACACAGCAAGCTCTTTTACTGGAAATCATTACATCGTATGGTTCGGGGCAAGATGGACCCCAACGACGCCCACTTGCGCACTCATTTACGCTCAAACACCTCTGATTTGCACCTTCCGTTACTGCGCGCACACCCCTGCCCCTTTAATTTTTCCTCCTTTGGACTGACTGGCTGGTGGTGGGTATTATTCCCTCCATTTGCTCTTTCCCTCTTTGCTGTGTTCCTCTTTTTACCCCCATGTCTCGCCCACCCAATGCAAGGCCCGAGAAGGTCGACCCTTGCCCATCACCCCTTCCCCATTTGGCGCTCCCCCTGAATGAAAACACGCAGCTAGTAACGTGGAGTGGCAGCACACAGGAAAGAGCGAGTTGCCAAACGTAAAACGAGCCTTGTTCTTTTCCCATCGTCTCTCATCCTGTCGCTCTTACCCTGTCCGTTACGCTTCTAATGTCCCGTCCCTTCCTTTTCCTTGCCTATCCCACCCCTTTTCTCTCCTCCCTTCGTTTTGAGCTTACCTTTCTGCCTCACTTCACCACTCTTTCTTCCCTCTTCCACCTTTATTATTTGCTATTGAGCTTCACGCGTCGGTCGGTCTCCCTTGTCTATCGACGAAGTATTGCTGCTACTTTACTTTTTCTGCTCTCTCCAACTTGTGAAACCGGGTTTAGCATTCGTTGTGACGCTTCCTTCGCCGCTTCCCACCGTTTAGGCCTACCTTTGACCTCTTCCGTTTGCGACGTTCCGACTTACCTCGCATTGAACCGGGGATAACGACAACACCAAACGGGCACGGCGACAAGTACCGCAGGCACGGAAAGATGCCCAGCATATTTTCGCGCCTCAAGGGCAAGGACGGCCCCACCAAAGTCAAGTCCAAGAAGAACGGCGCCGGCCAGGAGTTGGCCAGCCAGGTGCCGGCTAAGCCCCGCTGGGAGGATGCCTACACCCGGAAGACTGTCGAGCCGGAGGAGATACATGAGCTAGTCCGGCTCTGCGTGGATGAGTTGAAGGCCAGAGGTTCGTTTGCCCTTGCTTCTACCCGACCTACCGCGTCTGCTTGGGGTCGATTTGTTCTTTGTCTACATGAATTACATTACAGGTATTTGGTGTGACTCTAGTACTGACACCGCCCCCGTTACCTCACTGCAGCACTTGATATACCATTCCTTCTGCTACCTTTCCGGCCCACATCCGATCCGAGTGCTGTGCGCACTTTCATACGCCACTTTTTCGACCAACAAGCGCCTCTCTCCGGCGAGTTGTTGCTCCAGGAGCTGCGCATGACCGAACCAATGGTCATTTCTGGTGTTGTTAAGTGGTGCTGGAGCCGTCTGCAGGGCGGTATTGTTGGCTGGGATGCCTACGAGCTTTTCAAAATCGGCGAGCAAGGTACGTTGTCCCGAACGACCCTCCAGCTTGCGACCTGTGGCTTTGCTCCTCTACTAACACTGGGGGCTTTCGCTTTATAGATTCACACGGAGCGCATAGTTCTTTCACAACGTTTATACCCCTAAGCGTGGACAATCGTGCTCGCTCTAGCATTATTTTCAGCTTTTTTGACCTCCTGTCGGCCATTGCCGCACATGGCAAAGTCAACGGTTTCGGTGGTCGCAAGCTCTCGCGCATGGCATCGTGGTGGGCATTTGAGAACCATGACACAGGCAATGGGTTCGAGGGCGGTTACAAGGAATGGCTTAAGGCTGCAGATGCCACCAGTCACCTTTTCTTTGCATACCTGCGGTCGATGTCGCCACAGCAGGGCGTCGGCAGCTTTGCCATCCTCCCCATGTCCCTCCAGAAGCTTCTGCAGGAAACCGAGTACCCTCCCCAACGGCCGAGTTTGCTCCAATCGTCTACCAACAAGGTCATCATGATTGTCGACACAGTGTCTCCCACGCCTTTCGCACTTCTCCGCCGTGGTAACCATTTCCAGTACCGCGAAGAGGATCGCGCGCTGCGTGAATTCTCCAACTACGATGACCCCGTCCAGGCCTTGACAGACGAGTGCCGCAGAGTTCTTAAGGCTGTCTCAGCGGCCAACCAAACTCAGGCCGTCTCGAGTTCCAAGCACTCCACTTCGCTGCGCGATGCATCCTGGTCGCGCTTCGAGGATATCGGCTTTGGTAGCGTTTTGGAAGAGGAGGACGACGAGGACGAAAGCGCAAAAGATCTTGTGAACCGGCGCAACCGTGGCCTGCGGACCACACCCGCCTCGGGAGGGGACGGACTCGCACGACCGACGACACCTTCTTGGGCGGATTTCCTCTCGTCCGGCTTTGTTGATGACGGCCCGAACAGCCCGACAAATATGCTCCTCCCCCCGGACAAAGTTCTCCCCCCGATCGACGCACAAATTCGCCAGAAAAGCTCCCAGTCGCACCGCCCTCGCCTGGAGACGGAGCGTACCCTCGAGCCGGGTGAGCTTGCCAGCATTAGCCGCTTCGACCTGGACGACTCCTTCTGGTGGGTATGGATGACAAGTTTGGCGCCTGAAGAGACGCCAGAGCGGAAGTCGACGTTTGGACGATGCGCTGTCATTGAGACCCGCATTCGCTCGGGCCGCTGGCTGGTTATGGAGGAGATCGTGAAGGGAGCGGCTGCTCAACCCGACCCGGGCGCATACATTGCTGAGAAAAAGGGCTTTTTCAGCTGGACACGCCGGAACAAGGGCATCTCTCGCAGCAAGTCTACTGGCAAGCAGGCGCTTGACCGGGGCCAAAACAGCCTCCTTGCGCCTAGCAACACGCTCGGTGTTAGCAAGACCAGCGTTGCTGCTGACCAACAGGCCAAGATCCAGGCGGCGGCACAGAGACTGCACGAGCGCCAAAGAAGGGAGGAGAGAGAGCAGGCTGGGTCTGCTCTCACAAAGCGCGGGCGTGTCGAAAATTCTTCACATGAGAAGACGACAAGTGTTCTGACGATCCAACCTGTTATCGCCTCTGAAGCCTCTTCCGCCATGAAATGGGCTAGCAAGTACGACAAAGAGGCAATCCGGGATGCGTACCTGTCTAATGCCAAAGCTGGCCGCGGCACCCCTGCGTCCATGTCTACGCCGGCCGTGCACCTCAATGGTATTCAGTCGTCGACGAATGGCCATGAAAAGTCTAACGCCGCCGCCGAAAGTACATGGAAGCCCCTTGCATCTCCAGCCGCCGCATCCCAGCCGGCTGCAGCACCTACTCCAGAACAAGCACCGGTGGTGGCTGCTACTCCGCCGAAACCACCGGCGAGCCTCACTATCCTGCCAGCACCGGCCCGCAACGAAGACTCTCTGGATCTATCAGAGAAAGCAGTCAGAGTGGCCGACTCCCCTACAAGCATCCACCCTGCTGAGCGCCAGGAGGAGTCTGGCCGTACGTCACCCCCAGTACCTCCCAAGGACAACCAGGAGAGTCTGAACGCCACGCGCCCCGCCGTTGTCCCCCCTGTGCCTGAAATTCAATCTAGCCCTGAAAGCAAGAAGACTGGAAAGAAGCTCCATAAGGACGGCAAGGAAGAGAAGGCATCGCTACCTCCGTCGTCCTCTTCTGGCGGTCTGCGGAAGCTCTTCGGCCGCAAGAACCGCCAGTCCAAGTTGCCCGAAAACGCCGCTGCTGGCGTGAACGCGTTGCTTGCTGCTGATACCACTAACAAGGGAGTAGCTCCCAAGGCTGCGCCGTCACCAGCGGCTCCTGCCCAGAAACCAGCCTCGATCGCGTCCACTGCTCCCCTGGCCGCTACCCCGGCCGCGCCTGCTGCACCGGAGGCTGTTGTCATCCCCGCGGTTGCCGCTGCTCCAGCAGTTTCTCCTGCCCCGGTTACAGCACCTGCCCCTCCTGTTCAGAATGAGCAACCGGTGGATCCCCCGAGAACCCCGACTGTTCCCGAGCCAGTCTACGAGGCATCTAACGATTCGCTCTCGCGTGTCGGTACAGCTGAAGCCCAGGACGCCGCTAACGAGTTCTCTCGGTTCGACCAGGGCCCTTTGACGGACCAGCCGGCCTTTGTCCCGGAGGACTCTGACAATGACGCTGACGAGGCCGTTCCTCCGCCTATCGCCCGCCAACGGTCGCCCGTGTCGCCGGAGCCTGTCACCCCCGTCCCCACCAAGGAAGCGTCGCCACCTCCTGCGGTTCCCGCCATTGACCGTTGGGCGCAGATCAGGAAGAACGCTGCTGACCGTGCTGCCCAGCGCCAGGTTGAGGAGGCGCCGCGGAAAGAATACACCAGCAAGCCTACTGATGCCGATGGCGACACCAGTGGTGAAGAGAGTAAGTTGACCACAGCAGTCTATTTTTAAATTAAAAGTGATCGAGTTTTGCACGCTAACATTTCCTCCTAGCTATTGAATCGCGTGTTGCTCGTATCAAGGCTCGCGTCGCTGAGCTGACTGGCAATATGGAGGGCGTTTCGCCTCCTGGCGCCCGCGCTCCTCCTCCCATCCGTCGCTAATCATACCAAGCTTGACCCAGCATATGAAGACGATGGAGCTCTGCATTATTTCATACCCCCCATCCAAGTTGGAATTCTTGCATCCTATCTAGCGTGCGAGCGAACCCCTTTTTGGCTCTGATTCGATCTTGTTTTTTTTTTTTTTTTTTTTTTTTTTTTTTTTTTTTTTTTT
>LVYW01000001.1:1698295-1736588 GCA_001630435.1 Sporothrix globosa
TTTTTTTTTTGAGAACTTTCATTTTGAAGAAATTCGTGTGCCCGCCTCGTTCTTTGGCGGTTCGATTTCATTTATGTTACGCAAATATTCCGGCTTTTTTATGTTTTTCGTTTTGTTTGATGCTGTCATTATTGATTTGACATTTGATTCCTTTCTTTTGGGCAATTTGTTGTCGATTTTTGAGGCCCTCGGAACCTCCCTCTGTCATTCTTTGGTTTCTCGTTAATTTTCTTGAGAACTCAACCTGCAGATTTATACCCCCCCGAAACGATACCACTAAAGGGGAGGTTCCGACATCTTTCTCTTTTGTTTGTTTGTTCTATGTCTTTGTCAATCACGCAAATACAGCTCGATGAAGTCAAAAAGTGAGCGAGCTGTTTTCCAGTTTATCCTAAGAGTTAATTTCAAATCCTTTTATATACATCACAACACATGCACACAATGTGTCACAGTCTCTTCTAGATTATGTACACAAGCCAGACGGCGCCGAGAGCCAAGGACACATCTCGAATCACGAGCTATTAAACACCCATAAAACTCATGACAAATGTACGATACAAATTAAACTGTGAAGAGGTGCCGTCCATAGGAGACCGATCCGCACCATCAGGCAAAAACAGAGGTGCCGTACCTATTCAAACGCCGAGTACATAATGTAGGTTGGATTATTGGGATTACCCATGAGACAAAACAAAGACGTGCCATGATGTGGGATTCAAGTCCTTAGAGTGCAGTGGTTGCACAAAATGATTGATGTGATTTTAACAAAAAAAAAAAAAAAGCGAAATGTGTTCAGTAACGAGAAGAAAGACAAAAGAATAAACGTGTACGGTACAGGCAGGCGAGGGGTATATATAGATTAGTGAGGGTGGACGTGACCGCCGTGCTCGCTGTTCGCACTGCTGCCAGGTGGTGAGCCCGTCCGGGAACCGGTGCGTGACGCGACCGAACAGCAGCCCTGTGCTTCGCAATCATCGACGCAGTCTAGCAAGCAGCTAGGGCCACCGGCGGCAACATCGATGCCGGCTGCCTTGGCCGTGGACGTGGTTGCGGTGGCGGGCGTCGTGAAGGTCGTCGCGGGCGCGGGCGCTGACGTGGGTAGGTGGTCGCCAAAAACGGCGTGGTCGCCAGCGTGGGCGCCGCCCAGGCCGACTCGGAACTCGGGCTGGATGGTGGCGCTGTGGATGCCATAGCCGTGCAGACACTTACGCACACGACGGGCCAGGCCCATGTAGCGCTCACCGCCGTTGTCGGTGATGGGGAAGGCGACCTCAATATGCAGCGAGGCGACAATCTGGGTATCGGACAGCTGCCAGACGTGGATGTGGTGGCAACTGAGAATGTCCTCAAGATCCTGGATATCTTCGCGAATGTCGTTGAGGTTGATGTGGTCGGGCGTGGCCTGCAGGAGAATCTTGGAGGTGGCCTTGGTCAGGGGAATGGCGGACTTGAGGATGATGAGCGTGATGAAGAGCGAAACGACGGGGTCCGCGTACATGCGGTAGGTCCAGGTGGTCTTCCAGATGATCAGAGCCGTGACAATAACGCCAATGTTGCCCAGAGCGTCGCCGATAACGTGGAGGACCATGGCGTTCATGCCCATGTCGCCGTGACTGTGGCCGCCGGCCTTGCTCGGGTCGCGCGGTTCGTTATGGTGGTGACCACCGTGCGAATCGCGGCGACGACCATGGTGGTGAGCATGAGCGTGGTTGTCGTTGTGGCTGTGGGCGCCGTCTTGATCGTAGCTGTGAGCGTGATCGTGATCTTCGTCTTGGCGGTCGCCCGGCGCAGCAGCACCGCCATACTTGCCAGAACCAGCTGAGCTCTTCTTGCTGAAGGAACTGTTGCTCTCGTCTCCAATAAGAGGCGTGCGCTCCGTGGCCTTGGGGCCCCTGGAGCCCTTGGAGGAGCTGCCCGTGTTGGCGGGGGTGTTGTCGCCGACCGTTGTGGTATCGTCCGAGTAAAGTTCGTCGTCGTCGACGTTGCGGGACCGGCTCGCAGCAATGATTTCGCGGATGTCGTTGCGGAAGCTGGCGGGGTGGATGCTGATGTCGTTGATGGTAGTCTTGATGCGGCGGCCACTGTTGGCGCGGCCGCGCACGCCACCGGTGCCTCGCGAACGAGCCGAGCCGCGGCTGTCGGAGCGTTCATGAGCGTGGGTGAGGGCGGAGAAGGCGATGCGGCGCGTGTCAGGACTCAGGGGCGATGTCTCCGCATTGGCCTCCTCGTCCTCGTCGGGGCAGCTGTCCACATCATCATCGACAGCGGCAACGCCGTCCTCAAGGCCATGCTCGTCGTGCAAGTGGCTGTGTTCGCCGTGGGCATGGCCGTGCTCGTGATCGTGGCCAGCCTCCAGGTCGCCGCCAGGGCCGTGTGAGTGGCCGTGGCCGCCCAGCACCCAGAAGCCAACAAGGTTGGAGACGAGGCCGAAGCAGCCGACAAGAAGCACAATCTCGGGGTTGCTGATCTCGGGAGGGTCGAAGAAGCGTTGGATGGCCTCGAGGACAATGGTGACGCACAGGCCGATGAGGAAAGTCGCGTTGAAGAAGGCACCGAGAATCTCAGCGCGAAGCCACTACAGGGCGTGTCAGGGCGTGCCAAACAAGTCGTGGCGGAACGGAGGAAGAACAGAACTTACGCCGTAGGAGTAGCGGTCGTTTGACTCTTTGCGGGCGAGAGTAACGGCCCAGAGACCGACTGCAAGGGAGATGATGTCGTTGAGCTGCATGCAGATTAGTATGCGAGCATAGCGAATACAGAACAAGGCACATTACCGCCATTCCAAGAATTGAATGAAAGACAGCAAGTGCGTACCATGTGGAAGGCGTCTGCAATCAGAGCCAAACTGGAGACGTAGTACCCGACGCCGAGCTCGATGACGAGAAAGACGGTGTCGAGCGCCATCATGACGCCGATGCGCGTCGTCTTCGACCAGCCTTTCATTTTGACAGTGGGTGGCAACGAGGCCAGCACATAAGGACGGGCGTACAACACGAAGCGGAAAAGAAAAGTCGCACAGCGACGGGGCGAGGGCGACGAGACGGCGACGATGCGCCGGCTGCACGGGATGACGATTGCGAGCGAGGTTGCGTCCGACTGCCGTTCGGTTGGGATGACGTTGTTTTCTTCTCCAAAAGAAAAATAAAATAAAATGAAATAAAAATTCGGGTAATTCTGGTTGGGGTGGTCTGAGCCTCTTGCAGGGTGGCCCGAGCACGCGGCGGCGTGAAATCACGACGGGACACTGGATGAGGAGGTTCGTCTGACAACCATGAGGAAACGCGAGATAGAAGCGTCGGTTGTCGAAAGGAACGTTGGCGACGTTCACAAGAGTTGTGGGAAACTCGAGCGAAAGATGCAAGATGTTTATGGAAGGCAAGAGGCAAAAGGTTAATCACGTCAACGGCGCCAACAAAAGTGGAGGAAGGGAGGAATGAGGTAACGAGGGAAGGGACATTGGGGCAAGGAACGACCTGTTGACTAGAGGGCGCACCTGCTATTCGGAATGCCGCCGGTCGAAAATAGAAGGTACACAAGTCGCCAAAAAGGACTAAACGCGAAAATCAGCCAACATAATTGACGAGATTTTTCTGTTAAAAAAAAAAATTTCTCAAAATAAAGACAAGACTCTTTAGAAATTTTCAGCAAATGCCCATTTTGGCCTTTGACTTTGACCTCCGCAATTGAAGGCATGCTCGGCAGGAAGGAGCTACCGGCAGCACCAAACCGCGTTTTCCTTTCGATTTAAAGGGGCCAGGGAGACAATTGGAGGCGAATAGTGGGGCCCAATGGTGATTAGAGCAGGCCCAGCAAGGCAGCTGATGGCAAAAATAGTCGTATTATGCTGCTTGGCCGGCGTGGCAACTTTTGCTACCTTCCATTTTGGCGCGGAACCGAGCGCCTTCCAGAAATCAGGTGCCTCTTTATCGCAAGTCGAAGGAGATATACTTTGGCGATGAATTGGCAGGAGCATTCTTGCTCTTACTCAGTACAACAAAACGACCAATGGCTATCAAACGCCCCGAAGAGAGCAGGAGCAATATAAAGATTACGGCCAGGAACTGCTGCTCGTTTCTTTTGTGCATACGATGTCTTCTTTTCTCTATTCCCACTCGGTCTGTTTTTCAACATACGCCGCGCAGACGACGCTGTGCGCTCCATTCGTTCTCTTGGCCAGCCACGACGCGCCCTTCGAGGTTCCGCCAGCACCATTAAGATCAAACGTCGGGTGACGGGAGTTGCAAGCGGGAAATACCGAAATTAAAAGAGGATATGGATCCCAAGAAACATCAAAAAACGTCTCCCTTGTGCAGGCGAGACATGAGAACCTTTTTTCTGGTACGGCGTACGGACTAATACATTGTGGCGTTCGACTTCAACAGCCATGGAAACTCCCGTTGGACAACGAGCGCCGCGGCCGAGAAGAAGAGGACGAAGAGACAACACAGAAATCCTGACTGACGGACGACAGAGATGAATTGATTCGCTCTTGTGTTTGTCTGCGAGTTTTTCTGGTGCGTGAATCCACTCGGTCGAGCGATATCGGATTTCCATTGGCCTTGGAACAAGCCTTCGTGCGTGCCTACATGTCCATAAAGCGTGGCTAATGAGAACACATTATAACGCGTCGTACATGAGACGCTTGTTGGGTTTAGCACGACTACCCCCACTCAACGGCCTTGCAGGCGCCAGTCTTTCAACGTCTGAGCATCCTGACGCAATACCACTCCTCCGGAAACTACCCGACCCGGCACGGACGAGACGGAGAATGTCTAGGAATGTCAGATAAGAACAGGAGACATGACTTGGAATGTGACCGCCCGATATTTGAGACGACCCTTTAATGTAGGGGACAACGTCTTTGCGACTGTTTATCGGTCTAGGCAGGTCCCTGTCATTTTTTTTCTTATTATCGGATGTCAGGACATATATTAGGTATCACGACATGCACGACGCAAGGGGTCACGATTTCCACATCGCTCTCATGCGGTGGCTTTAATACAAAGGTCAAAGAAGCAGTACCCTCTCGCTGGCGCTTGGTGAACATACACAACCCAGTGGCTGATGCGCGCAAGGTCCCACGTGGCAAGCAGCTTCGGATCTGGTGATACCGTCAGCATCTCCAGTCAAAAATGTTTTGCACGTTGTACGGCACCAACCGGCGACCAATGCTCAGTTTGAATCATTTGTGCTGTTCGGGGCACGAATCTTTCTGTCATGTACGACTGGTCGTTACACTCCCCAGACTGGCAGCAACTGCCGTCGACCTGCCGTCGGTCTGTCTTGCCTTATGCATGAGCATCTCTGACATGCTTTTGCATCACCTGTCTATGATTAATTCACCGTCCCCAGCACAATGAGGGGAAGCACAGAAAGCGACATAAAGGGGAGTCACTTATGCTTCTGCCCGCCTTCGATGCCAGATTATATTGCTCTCCAACAGCCGGCCGTCTTTGGCGTCTCAAATTAAACATCAATTTATCACTCGCCAAGTGCACTGTGATATTGGCTTTCCATGGATGTTTCGCACGTGGGACCTGCTTTATTTTAAATGAATATGTCTCTCAGTGTCTCTGCGCGTCTAAAGAGGTCATATATGACCTGCACACACACCTAGCAGCTCACACAGACCTCGTCCAACTCCATCCCTGGCTGTATTCCCTGGCCGCTCTTCATCGGCCTTCTCAGCCCTGTCCTTTTATTCTTCAATAAGGCGTGCAGCAAGTGCCCAACACACAAGACCAAGTTGGACGGTTCAGCGTGAGACGCAACAAGGTCTCGCGCCGCTTGGGCGGGACACTGTGTAAAACGAAAAGATTAAAGTAGACGCCTGTCGTCTCCAATGCCTTGCATTGCACGCCCTTTGCTCTCCTGGGAGCGTTTGATATTGACGGGACCAAAATATGCATGGATGCTGCCCGGGTTGGACACATGCCTACCGGGCACTCCGGTCTTGTGAAAGCCTGCCTTTGGTGCCAGGTGAGTGTGCGTCGTAAACCAGTGTGCCATGCCTTATGAAGACCATATTACTTGCCCTATATGACGTGATATTTGTAGAGCCAAGTGTATGGTGCTTGGTTGCTATTAATCGGATTGCTGGGCTCGCTCTGATGCGAATGCTATCAGTAGCGAGCGACGACCTAAAAGAATCCATGCTTAGTCACAACGCGTCACATCACCGGACGATCGAGATCCTGCTGACATTCAGTTCTTTGAACGACAAGTCGGTTGAAAGAAAGGGCGAGCCACGAGATCTTATATACGATCTAAGGGCAGCGTTGTCCGGCTGCACGGGCACAACGTAGACCTGCACAAGACCTCATGACCCCGGGCTCCACAGCGACAACATGTTTTTTGTGGGAGCCGGACCGGCTTTCAGAACGATAACAGTCTTTTTGCGTCTATGTATAAAAGACTCAGCTGAATCTAGACAAACCACATGAGACGTTCGGAAGTCCGCCCCGCCGGCACTGCTGGCGTCTTAGTCCGGGCGAGTGCCATCGAACGGGGGGTGACCTCCACCGTATCTGCCTGCTTGACCATGCCTTACCAGCTTTTCATGGGGCTCTCGGCTCTGACAGCCCTGTGCTCGAGCTCCGCCAACTAAACCAGCTTGGGCCGGATAGCAGGACCGGCGATCGACCTTCAGTGTTGCACTCTCACATAGCGTGTGCCTCGTGCACGTTTTCGTGAGACGTTGCCTACCCCTAGCCTAGCATCCGCCGGCGGGCAAACCCGGCAGAGTCCCGGCCAGACTACGACAAAGTAGATGTCGAGGCTTTTTATTGTTTCCATGTGATCGAATATGACGTGACAGGATGCGAGGAGGTTGTCGTCGGACATATAATGAGGTAAAACGAGGACCACTGCGCCGCCGAATCCTGTTTCGTATCGTCCTGCATATACCGTGGCTCGCTAGGGAATGTCGGTATTGCTGCAAATGTATGATGCCTCGGAGACTTTATATTATACATGGTGACTGTTCACGAACAAAAGGGGGGGGGACGAACCTTTTTCAAGGAGTGTCTTCTTAATCGGAATAGGAAGGCATGCTGTTAGTTGACGATCGAATGGTCCTTCTGTAGCAAGTGAACGTGCCTTCCTATTTGTAAAATGTATTGTTGTCCATTTTGGTTTCGGGAAGGAGCGAACTGTAGGCACCTGAGTAGGAGGAAGTTGCAGAGGGCACTCTGTCCTCGTATGAGCACATGTCTGCAAGTTACTGCTTCCCAATCTCGATTCCTCCTCAAAACATCTCTTTTCACATCCAAACTGCAGTTTGAGATGTGTTTGTCATGTCTCTCAGGATATGTCGTCTCTCCTAGTCAAAAGACCTCCTGAGGTAAGTCCTCCTCGTACAATACCATCCTGTTTATTTGCACCCTTTCACGCTACTGTTGGCTCACATGAAGTATCAAGGTAAACCCAAAGACACTCTTGGCGCTGGAACTTGCACCTCCAGCTACATGAGATAGAACGGGGGCTCGTATGCTTCTTTACATTTTTGAATTTAACAGGATGCGAGAAGCGAGATGTGAGAGTGAGTGGAACGAAGCTGCGAATGCGAATCCACCCAAATGATCTTACAAAATTCACACATGCATATCTGTAGGTTCCCTCGACACGCCTTTCCCACGAGGCTGACCGGCGAAGATCGATTGTCACGTCTCATCGGCACCAGGGCGGCGAAAAGAACACATGGAAACCCTGCTGCAGCTCCTATCTAGCTGGATCAGCAACTGCTTATGCGAGAAACAAACAACCGGTTTGCCTTGAATCGATGGCCGTGCCAGGTGCGGTAAGGCCAGGCCCTGGAAGATGACGGAGCAGCGTGTTTGGTTGCAGCATTCCGATGTATATCATTGCTATGCTCTGCGGTCTCAATATCGAATAGAACGACAGCGGAATACTCGGATACAGGCGAGGTACCGTGCCCCTAACGGTATGCAGCATGCAGCGACACGAGATGAGACTCTAGAAGTTAACTGCGCATGGTTCAGCACAAGGGGCTACGAGCGTGCAGCCACTCCACTTTTGTTTGTCCAGACCAAAGGTCACGCTCGATTCGTTCAACACCTGAGCCTTGTCACCACTGCTGGGCCACCCGAAGACACGGAGACGAATCCGCCCTGCTTTGTTGTGCTTTCTTCATGCGCTTTTGCGCCTTCAATCTAAACAGGCAAAGAGAATTGGCTCGGGGCTATTACAGCCAGCCGAGCCAATAACCCGTTGGCGGGCCACGTTTGTTGCAGGGATCCCGGCCCGTCAAACCGTCTGAATACGCTCCAAGAAACAAGACTCGGGCACTTTAGCACGCATTTCCCACGTTTTCACTAGTATTTCGAACGGGCTGACAGCAAAATATTATGGAGAACGGTTTCGTTTCCCTTTCTGGTGACACTTGCCCCGGGTTTCTCTCGAGGTAAGTACGGAGTAATTACACTCAGCGCACTTCCCCCAAACGACCCCAGTACTATGGGTGACGTGAACTCCAAAATTAATGCGAAGAGCCTCCGCTTTTGTTGGCAAGAATGAAGACTGATACCATGTCTTTACCAGGTGTTTGATGGAATCTGTTTGAGGAATTGACGCCCCCACAGCCTCGTGGGCACCCTCGTTCGATTGTCACAGTCTAGCGTCCTATGGGATCCGAGCCTGAGAAGGCAGTATGTCACTCGTTATCACTTCGGGGATTTCGAATTATTGATCTCCTCAATGTGGTATGCCAGCTGAAGCGGCTGGGAGAGGGCCGGTGGTCGGCACAGGCTGCGCAGTTGTGCGTATCACTGCATCTGCCGGATGGTCTTCACCGTCTTTACATCTCTCACGCGGCTCATGAATAGGTGTTTCCAAGAAATAGAGACGGGTTTTCCGTGTCTCATGCAGAGATTGTCAGTCCACAATCCTGGCTATTCGTCGATTCACTCGTGAGAGCAAGAACAGCAGGATTCATGTTTGGCTAGCTCTACAATCGAAAAGCTGAACGGAGCCGCTGTCGTCTCTGTTTCTTGCTTGCATAGTCCCAGTTCTCCATGTTCATGCATGCGGAAGCCTAACTGTGCTCCCACCAAACCGACTTATTCTCACTCATCGCTTCCCCAATCTCTTGGGCTCAAAACAACCCCACTGTCGACCCTGGCCCTTTCCCACGTCTGTGGTGTATTTGCTTCTATTTTTCCGATGTGCGAATTCGACTTAGATCAACTTTCATGGTAGATCCGCTCACGGCGGACGGGCCACTCTATGCCCGCTAAGGATTGAACCCCGTCCTCGCCAATGTTGTGGTGGGTTTCCAACCTTGTCTCGCTGTGTTCATATAAGTACGAAAGCAACAGTAAGACGACAATGGCGTACGACGTTCGTCGTTCAACTGGCCTGCAAGTCAGAAGTTTGCTGGACAACTTTGACTATGTTCTTCTTCCCCCCCCCCACCACCCGAGCTAAATTGCCTTGTTCTTAGCTTACATTTTTGCTGATATGCCAGCCCGTCTTGAGCAATGCCAAAAGGTTTTGACGCTCAAACGGTCCGTCCCTACCGGCTGTGCTCGCCTAGACAGCGTCCAGTCCACAAAACTGCCGTTTCTGCCCAAGAAAAATACATACTGGAAACTGGAAAAGAAAAACAATACCTGACTGCAGCCGACAGCGTACTACTTGATCCAGGAAAGGGCCCTGAAGCCTCTATCTCGTGCTCAGTGGCTTGCCGGTAAGTACACTATCCTGGACATGTTCAGAAATGTCACTGTTTTTCACCGTGCCCCTTTTGCCAGTTTATATTTATAAAGACGTTGTCTTCAATTTGACTAGGTTTGTTTTTGTACCACTTGAAGTCCACGTTTAGGATCTTGTTTATTCCTGCTTGATCTATCGCTCGAGTTTATTTATTTCTATATATACTTCATTCTCGTCCGTTTCCGCTATTCCCTGCCACTACCTCGGACCTGACCTTCCTAGAGACATACCGGTATTCTGCCAGGACGGCGCCTTAATCCGGACTTACACACGCCGTCTGTCCTAGCATTGATATCCGCAAAAGACCCAACTCTGCGGACTCGTTGCCTGTTTTCTTGTGTGCCTCGCCTGGCCCATCTTACAGCATTTAGTCGCAAAAAGACCGGCGGATCAGTGTCCCACTTCCCCTTTCTCCCTGTTGCAAACGGGTAAATGTCGGCCGGTACAGGTTCCAGAAACGTTGTGATTTCTCCGTCGATATTTTAAGACATTCGGCTTGGAAGCATAATTATAAGAGACGGCCGAAACCTTTTATTTTATCTACTTTATTTTCTTGACGGACCAAGAACCAACAAGCAAGGTCGACAAGAACAATCAATAACACTTTGTGTGCTCATCCTGCAGCCACCCCGATCCGGTCCCAAGCGAGTCTTCACTACACCACACGCCATCCTTCTGTTGGTGACTCGTCCTGCGGCTCAGGCGTGCCGTGTCTTGTGTCTTGCTCTTGTCTTGTCTCGCCATAGCTCGTCGTCTTAGAGGATACCTTATAAGAAACAGCCCGTCTCTTACCTTCGACTCTGCGGCCTTTCCCGTTTAGTACTCGATATTTTTCTGTCTCTATTTTTCAAACTTGAATTTCAAACTACCTCGTGCCTGGCGAAGTTTTCAAGATTGGTTAATACGACTTATCCGTTCAGCAATTTGTCGAGATCTTAGGCCACATTACACACACCAACATCATGCCTGCCATGCAGCCACCTATCGCTGCGGAGATCGATTCCGAGAGCATCATCGATTCCACCACTTCGCCCATGACCAGTGGCGGTTCGAGTATTACACCAGATACAGAGATCTCACCGCCAAATAGCCCCTTCACACCCAGCGGGCACCTGAATGATGCTCGTCAAACAGCCCGGAAGAAGCTAGAAACCCTGACGTTGGACGAGAAGGCATGCAACCCTCAACCAAAATATTCCCTTTTTATTTTCCATTATTTTTTAAAACCCTATACAAAACATTCAATAGCTAACATGTATTCTTACAGGTATCTCTTCTCACTGCCGCCGACTTTTGGCGTACAAAGGCGATCCCAGCCAAGGGAATCCCGGCTGCCAAGACCACGGATGGCCCGAACGGCGCCCGTGGTGGCATTTTCGTCGGCGGGACCAAGGCCGCTCTGTTCCCATGTGGCATCTCACTGGCAGCAACATGGAACAAAGACATTTTGTACAGAGTTGGCCAGCACCTGGGTGACGAGACAAAGGCTAGATCCGCCAACATCTTGCTGGCGCCGACCGTGTGTCTGCATCGCCATCCCCTCGGGGGCAGAAATTTCGAATCGTTCTCCGAGGATCCGTTGTTGACGGGAAAGCTCGCTTCCCAGTACATTCGCGGCCTGCAGCAAAGAGGAGTGGCCGCAGCCATCAAGCGTAGGTTGCGCTCAAACCGACCCGACCGTGAGTATTTTTACTTAAACTGCTAACTTTGTTGAAACAGACTTTGTCGCCAATGAGCAGGAAACGGAGCGCAACAATCTCAATTCCGTGGTACCTGAGCGTGCTCTGCGTGAGCTTTACCTTCGTCCCTTTGAGATTGCGGTTCGCGAGGCTTCGCCTTGGGCTGTCATGTCTTCATATAACTTAATTAATGGTGCTCATGCTGATATGAACCGTCACACTTTGGGTGATATTCTTCGCGGTGAATGGGGATTTGACGGGTAAGGCTCCCCTACTTTTATACGGATTACTTTGTCCCCGGTTCTGTCTCCGTTTTCTGTCTTCCATGTTCTGACAACATCTAGGACGGTTATCTCCGATTGGGATGGTGTGAACTCTACTGCCGAGTCCATCAAGGCCGGCTGTGACATTGAGTTCCCCTTCTCAACTAAATGGCGTTTTGAAAAGGTGCTCAAGGCGATTGAAGACGGCAGTCTCACTGTTGCAGACGTAGATCGGGCCGCCGAAAATGCCCTTACTCTTGTCACCCGCGTCAAGGGCGACGACCTGACAGAGGAAGCCCCCGAACGGGAAGACGATCGCGCAGAGACGCGCGAGCTGATTCGCGAAGCCGGTGTGCAGGGCCTTACGCTGCTCAAAAACGAGACGTCGATTTTGCCCATTGATCCGCGTACCACCAAGCTGGCCGTCATCGGGCCCAACGCCAACCGAGCCATCGCTGGTGGTGGCGGCAGCGCTAGCCTCAACCCCTACTACACGACCATCCCGCTCGAAAGCATCAGCCGTGCCGTGAAGGAGGCTGGGGGCCAAGACGGGGTGGCGTATGCTGTCGGGTGCCACACGAACAAGTGGCTGCCGGTGGCCTCGCCGTTCTGCAGCAACCGAGATGGATCGCAGGGCGTCACCATCGACTGGTTTAGCGGCGACAAATTCGAAGGCAGCCCCGTGGTGACTGAAAAGCGCAAAAACACGGACCTGTTCCTTTGGGATTCGGCGCCCGTGTCTCGTGTCGGCCCACATTGGTCGGCCATTGCGACGACGTATCTGACGCCGATATCGACGGGCAAGCACACCCTTAGCTTCATGAGTGTCGGACCCGGTCGACTCTTCGTGGACGGAAAGGAAGTGATGGACCTGTGGGACTGGACCGAGGAGGGTGAGGCCATGTTCGACGGCTCGATCGACTACCTTGTCGACGTGGACATGCAGGCTGGCCAGGCTGTGGAGCTGAAAGTCCGGATGACCAACGAGCTGCGGCCGATCAGCAAGCAGAAGAAGACCGGCGCTACGCACAAATACGGCGGCTGCCGCATCGGCTTCAAGGAGCAGGACCAGGTTGACTACGTGCAAGAGGCCGTGGACGCGGCCCGTGCGGCCGACGTTGCTGTCGTCATTGTGGGTATTGATGCCGAGTGGGAGTCGGAAGGCTATGACCGGCAGACGATGGACCTCCCCGTCGACGGCAACCAAGACCGGCTCATTGAGGCTGTGCTCGCCGCCAACCCCAATACTGTTGTTGTCAACCAGTCCGGCTCGCCCGTGGCGATGCCGTGGGCCGACAAGGTCCCGACAATCTTGCAGGCTTGGTACCAAGGACAGGAAGCCAGCAATGCGTTGGCAGATGTTCTCTTTGGCAAGAAGAATCCCAGCGGAAGGCTGCCGGTAAGTTGTGGCACGACGAGGGCAGGCCCGCATTGTCTCGAAACTCTTTGCTAACAGCACCATACAGTGCACATTCCCGCGGAAGCTGGAAGACGCCCCGGCGTACCACAACTGGCCCGGTGAGAATCTCGAGGTCATCTACGGCGAGGGCCTGTACATTGGCTACCGCCACTACGAGCGTGCCAAGATCGCACCGCTCTTCCCTTTCGGCCACGGCCTGTCATACACCCAGTTTGAGTTCGGCCGTCCGTCGATCAACAAGAAGGTGCTGTCTCCCGAGTCCGGCAGCACGGTCGAGATCACCCTTGCTGTCAGCAACATCGGCGATGTCGAGGGCGCTGAGATTGTTCAGGTGTACGTGCACGACGAGAAGTCGCGCCTCGCGCGGCCTGAGAAGGAACTCGTGGCCTTTGAGAAGGTGTCCCTGGAGCCCGGCGAGACTCAGCACATTACCCTGTCTCTGGACAAGCACGCCGTGGGCTACTACGACACAGCGATCGGCCGGTGGATTGCCGAGGAGGGCCGCTTCAACGTGCTCATCGGCGCGTCGTCGGCGGACATCCGGCGCAGCATCTCGTTCTCTGTAGACGAGTCGTTCACGTGGGTATTCTAGGTTGAGGCTGCCTGGACCTAATTTATGAGTCCCCCTGTTTGTCGGCCTTTTTGGCCTTCATTCTCCATATGTTTTCTTTTCTTCTTCTTTTTTTTTTTTTTTTGCCTTTTTTTTCTTTTTTTTTTTTTTTTTTTTTTTTTTTTTTTTTTTTTTTTTTTTTTTTCTCTTCTTCCGATGTCTTCTCCCTACTTTCCGACAAAGCATTAGTTAGACGCGACCAAGTCGCAGTATTTTTGTTGCAATTTTTGTGACCAATTTTGAATCTTCAATTTTATTAAGTTGATTACTATCTGTTTCGCTGGTTACTATCCCATATCCAATATGTGAACTGACGTGAAAATGATCCGTGGTAAGGTGGCTTGAATTTCGCAAGAGCAGCGGTCCCACGCGGCATCCACAGACCACCCCTTTTATGCACGGCGCTAGCAGTTGACCGATCTGGGGCAGAGCAATCTGCGGTGCATTTAGGCTTGCTGCCAGCCACACACCTAGGCCCTGGGGCCCTGTTTTTGAGGGGGTGGCGCCTCCTGCCAGTGGACGCTAGTCCTTCACGACCATTGTGACCGCTGTTGGTTGGCACTTTCCCAATCTTCGTGTTCTTTTCCGCGAAGTACAGCAAGCGCGACATGCATAAGCTCCCTGGCTCTTCCCCTATTGGAACAAGCTACGTAGGCCGTTAAGTGTCTTCCCAACGGAAACCACGACTCGTCCAGACGGCGTGTCAAAACGAACCTCCACCAACAGGAACACAAAACTGACACCTCGTTTGAACATCCCAAAAAAGCGTCAACGAAACAAAGGGGCTTGCATCGCGCAGTAACAACTTCTCTACCTGACGACCTAACTGTCTTCCCGACACTTTTCCTCCCTCCCTCCCCTTTCTGCAACGCCCTGACCTCGACGACCGCCACGGGCAGCTTTTAGGGCATCCATCGAAAGGGAGCAAATCGACGGCGCTCGCAAGCTCTCTTGTCCCCAATTCTTCCTCTCGTCAGACGAACTGGGAATCGACCACGACAAATCAGACACTAGCAAAAAGGTGATGGCTGCCGCATGCCATGGCAACGCCTTATAGCAACGGCTACACGCCATCATCCGGGCCGAGACGCGGGCCCGGGAACCGCCACTTTGACTTCGACCCCAACTCCTCCGATGACGACCTCGGCGCCCTCGTCCTCAACGTCCTGCGGTTGCTCTGGAGCTACAGCATCCGCCGCATTTTCGGTGCAGCTGTCAGCATAGGCAGTGTGCTGCTTACAGGCACGCGCGCCAGCACTCTCTTGCGGGACAGCCGACGACGGCGACCGCGTCCACAACCGCTCGCCATCATAGCAGCGGAGACATTACTCCGGCTGGTGCGGCACAGCCTGGCGCCGCAGCGCATCTTCAGCGTGCCGCACTTTCTCGTTGCCTTTTGGGTGCTTGTGCTGCTCTGGGGCGAGCGTGGCAACTTCCACGCCAAGGTGATGCATTGCCATTGGGACCATTGGGAGAAGTGGCCCACCGGCGCCGAGCCGCATCACATGGTCTTCGTAGCCGATCCCCAGCTCATCGACGCCCACACCTACCCGGGCCGCCCATGGCCGTTGAGCTCACTGACGGTGATGCTCACGGACAACTACATGCGGCGGTCGTATCGCGAGCTGCAAGAGCAGTTGCAGCCCGACACGGTGTTCTTTTTGGGCGACCTTTTTGACGGAGGCCGCGAGTGGCGGCCGGCGCACGGCAGCTTCCAAGACCCGTCTTGGAGCAGCCGGCCGGACCGCGAGAAGGGCTACGCTAAGACGTGGCGCAAAAAGTACGACGAGAACTACTGGCTGAAGGAGTATGCTCGTTTCGGCGACATATTCCTGGATCCGTGGACACTGGGGGGCACCGACCCGGGTCCGGGCCAGCGCGGTCGTCGCGTGATCGCCAGCTTACCGGGCAACCACGACCTCGGCTTTGGTTCCGAGGTGCAGCTCTCGGTGCGAAACCGTTTTCAGAGCTACTTTGGCGAGGGCAACCGCGTCGATGTCATTGGCAACCACACCTTTGTGTCTGTCGACACCGTCTCGCTCAGTGCCGATACGTCTGACCGCGCAGGCCAGAGCGACGTGCAGCCCATCTACAAGCCGACTGAGGAGTTCTTGAGCAACGTGGCTTGGGAGAAGACGCGGGCTGTGGCCCGTGAGCTGCGGTTCCAGCGCGGCACCGGCGAGGAGGTGTCGTATCCGCATCGCGTCGAGGACCTGAACTCGGCCGAGTTCGACACGGCCGCTCTTGCCAAGGCGCAGGGTGCAGGCGACGCGCTGCAGGCCGACTTGCCGACGGTTTTGGTGACACATGTGCCGCTCTACCGGCCGCCCGGCACACCGTGCGGCCCACATCGCGAGCACTGGCCCGTTACCAAACCGCCCGCCGACGACCCGAACACGCCTGTGTTTCCGGATCACCGCAACGCCATATCGGTGTTGCGTGGGTACCAGTACCAAAACGTGCTGAGCGAGAGCGACTCGGTCAAACTCATCAAGTCCATTGGCAATGTCAAGCATGCTTTTTCTGGCGACGACCACGACTACTGCGAGGTTGTGCACGACGATGTGCAAGAGAAAGTGAAGGAGATCACGGTCAAGTCTTTCAGCATGGCCATGGGCGTGCCGACGCCCGGCTTCCTCATGCTTAGTCTGTACAACCCGGTCGATGCCAAGGGTAACCCGCTGGCCACGGTGGGCGCACCGCCAGGCGAGGTTGCGCCGCCCACGATGCAGACCCATCTGTGCCTGCTGCCCAACCAATTGAGCACTTTTGCGCGCTACGGCGGAATGGCTGTCGTTTCCATTGTGCTGCTCGCCATCTACGCCTTGCTGATCCAGGTCCTAAACCTGCCCGTGTTTGCCTTTGACCCGCTGGCACAGGATGCGAATTCAACCTTGTCCAACATGCCGTCGTCTGTGCTACCAATGTTCAACAAGGCCAAGGTTGAGGACGACGAATACGGCCGCAGCCGTGGTGGTGGCGCAGGCGCCGCGGCTGCGGCGGGCGGCAGTGGTTACGGGACCGATGCCGTGAGCACCAACAGCCAAAAGGGCGCCAGCGACTCATCCAGTTTCGTCTCGTTCCGCGCCGTGCCGGCTACCTATTCGCGGGGGCGCAGCTACTCGAACCAGTACCCGAACCAGCAACAAGGCCAGCCCGCCAGCCATGGCCGCCACCAAAAGGGCCGGCGCAATGGCCACGCCGCCAAGACGTCGTCGCCAGCCAACAACTACGATATGCGCGGCGGGCCCAAGATCCAGATCGCCCGCGACACCGACGACTCCTCGTCAGACGACTCTGTGTACAACAACGATCTGCTTTCTGACGACTATATGGTCGACGTGAACCTCGGCGGCGGCAGCGGCCGCTGGCAGCCGGCCGCCCGTCGCGGTGTGTTTGGCCTGAGCATGGCCGCCGTCTCGGGCCTACGACGGTTTGTCGTGGGCACACTGGGCCTGCGAAGTGGTGGTGGCCTGGGCGGCGGTCGGCGACGGCGCGGCGGTGGGGGTGTCGGTGGCGGTCTGAGCAGTCTCCTGGGACTCGGTGGCGGCGCCTTAGGACGCAGCGGCAGTGGTGCCAGCAGCAGTTCGGCCGCTGCCGCACGGCGACGCCGCACTGGCCGCTCATCCCAGCAGCGGCTTTTGCAGCTCGCTGGCTGGGAGTTTTATGCCATGGCCTTTCGAGTCGCCTGGATGGTGGTTGCTTACTGGGCCTGGCTCAACCACAAGGGGTAGACAGACAGTGTGTCTTCTCCTTGCTGTACATATTTGGTATTATGTATTTTTGGCATTGACAACAAAAGCACGGCGCCGATACATCCTCGACCTCATACCGAGAAAGCATGACACGCCATTGACACTTGAGATAGACAGCAGGAAGCTTGACCCTGGGCCCTGCATTGGACACACATAATAGTGTATATCTGTAATGTCCTGGGCACGGGGCTTTGTTTTGGCATTTTTTTGCTTGTGGCATTCATACCACTTTGTTTTGTACGCCGCTTGGCCAACCTGTACCATCTGAATTTTGTATGCTTTTCTCGTCCAAACGCCTCTTTTTGCGACTCAAGATAAAATACAAGGTCTAAGGATTACCTATTCTTTGGCGATGCCACTTCCTTTCTGCTGTTTACCGCATCGCGTTGCCTTACTATTGCCGCATGCGCTCCTTTTACTCCGTATGTCTCTGTTTTATTTCTAAATTATTTACTCGTATAGTTATCTGCAAGTCTGTCTTACCTGGCATGGTTTCGATAATGCTCCGATGATGGACACACTGTTTCCCACGTCTCCATCAAGCTTCAGTATTCGCTTCCGGACATCATTTTCAAAGCCAGGCCCAGCCCAAGACGAGATCAACACAAAACGACAAGGCGAACAAGGGCGGAACGAACCAGCCGAAAGCTGGAAAGTTGGTTGAGCCTACCCCGTATCTTACTTCCCATGAACGAGGAAGTATGCCGTATGGAAAGTGGGCGTATATCACCACATCCCAAGCATATGGCACACTGTACACAGGCAGCTTCGTGTCCGGTGGTTTGCATTCGATGTTGGGTGGTATCTATTTGGCTCTCAACCACCGGTACGCAGGGAGCGCCACCTTGGGCTGGCCACCATGACGAACGTGCCGTACATCTTGAGTGCATCGAGCAACGGTGCAGGCAACTAGCTGACGTCATCTCAGTCGACATTTAGCAACTGCACGATGGCATATGGTCGGACCTGACGTCGGACTATACCAACAGGGGGCGCGAGCTGATGCTGTGCAGCGTGTCGTCCTATGCACCACAGACCACGAACTGGACGACCAACAGACAGCTGTCGGCATAACGGCCAGCAGCTCCAACACACCAAGCGACACATCACTGGCTCCGATTGAGCGCATGAAGCTGCGATACGGTGAGGTACTGTCGCCAAAGCAGCAGGAAATCGGGATGCTGTACCTTGACAGTCAGTATACGAACGACAGCAATGCTCAGATGGACCGGGAAGCGTTTGGCATGAAGGGAGGCTATTCCATGACCAGTGCCAAAAATGAGCAGCCGCCGCTTTGTCGCCCGGGTCTAGTCGAGGCGAGCCGCTCTGGGCCTATAGACCACGGTGTTCCGTGGTAATGTGCAGCACTTCAAATGGCTGCGTCTATTGTAGCGTCCTTGGGGTGGTTCCTGTTTTTCCATGGTGGGTTTGTCATGTTAGATCTTAAACGGGAGTTGGCGGTTTCTCTTTTCTTTTTCTTTACTCTTTTTTTTTTCAGAAACAAAAATGATAAAAGGGAGCCTAGGTATAAAAGTTAAAAACGATTCAAAGACTGAACTCGAAATAAATTACAAGACAAGAAACATGGCGTATGTGAGTGTGAAGAATAAGCAACGATGATGACCAAAACCAACGAGGACACAGCCTACACTTGCTGGCCGTCCAAAATGCCATGAAAAACGACATAGTTGGTCGTATCTGGCTGCGTGCCCAGGTCCATCTGCCCACTCTGGGAGAGCTGGCCGTCGTATACGGCAAAGACAATGTCCTGCCACCAGTGACCAGCGTCGGTAAACTCCGGTTCCCGCAAAACCTCGAGCCAGAATCGCGCGACCTCCTCGGGCGGGTTGGCGTATACGCCGCAGCCAAGAGCGCCGAGGACAAGCTGGCGGTGACTGGCATGGGCTGCAGCGCGCAAGATCAGACGCATCTTGAGCTTGGTGAGGAAGCGGTCGGTTTCGTAGGCAAAGAGAGTCTTCTCACCAGCCGGCTCCTGGGAGGGCGGTGGTCTCGGTGACGAAGAGTGTGACTGGGGGCGTATCGATGCCGCTGTGGCGGCGCCCGCCACGTTTGCATAAGAAACAAATTCGCCACCCCTGGGGCTTGCGTGTTCACCGTCCGACCTAGCGAGGTCCACAGATTGTGAACGCAGCTGTTGCGACTGTGACTGAGATGACGCCGTCGGTGAGGAGGGTTGTGATGTGTACTCTGGTAATGGAACAGTGGGTACAGAGGCGTCCTGGGACGGTGACCACGATACTGTAGAATGGCCAGAAATAGATGATGGGGGGCTTGATGTAGGCACCACTGCAGGAGATGGGCTACGTCCTGAGCTCTGTGTGGCCCAGACCGACCAGTCGTCTCTGCCTTGGGAGCCACCACTTCCGCCGTCGGCAGGGACATTGCGCAGGGCTGGTTGTTTCAGTGCGGCCACAGAGACAACACTCATGATTGGGAGTTCTCTCGGCCGTGTTTCCGGCACCATCACCTTGTGTCCTGATGCCCGGTCACCGCGCATGATGAGCACGTACGGACTGTATAGAATTTCTTCACGTCCCAGCGGGTACAGACCACGATCGAGGCTAAGAGACAGTGAGCTGCGGTAGCACAGAGCCTCCTCCTGTGCCAGGGCGCCGTTGCGCCAGCCACCGCCAGGCGAGTGGTAGCTGGCAAAGTTGACCACCAGTGGTGGGCGCAGTGGCGTTGGCGTTGCTGTCACGAGTTTGCCGGACAGGAGTTCGGCTTGTGTAAAACGCTGCAGACCGAGGGCAGCGTTGATCGTATCGCTGTTCAGCACGCGAATGGTGGCTGGCCGGGCAAACCGTGGGCACAAGCTTGGGTCCAGAGGGCCCAGCGACCACGGGTCATACTTGACCACGGCGGAAGCTCTAGCGGAGGTTCCCAGCGCCTCGAGGATGGTGGGCAAGATGCGAAGCGTCTCCTTGGCATCTTCACGAAGCTTCTCGCGCTGGCCGGGTGGATAGGCCGCCCGAGGCACAGTGTTATGAGAGCGTCGCCCGTCCCGGTTTGGGCCACGGCTGTCATGCCTGCCACGCCTGTGGTTGTCACGACTGTGGCGGCCACCGTCTTGGAAGCCCCGACGGCCCCGGTCTCGGTTGCCACCATTGCCCCTACTGCCACGATAGTCCATGGTAGGCTGTGATGCCGTGGGTGAGGAAGCCGTGGCTTGTCTTGAGGTTGACGCTGTGCCTGAACCTAGGCTGGAAGGTTCGACACTAACCCGCTGCGTGAGAGGTCGGAAAAAATGCGTTATATTTTCGCTGCGACCGCCACGGCGGACCTCTTGCCGAGAGTCGTGTTGGGGGTATCGAGCTGGTGGTGATTGTGAGCGTCTTGAGCGATGTGTAGTGCGTCTGCTGTCGTCTTGACTGTCTCCTCCGTGCGTGCGTTCTGGTATGGATGAATACATGGTGAAAGAAAGAGGAAGATATGTGTGCCTCTACAGGGGTAGTGAAGCTGTACAATAAATACAAAAACAAAAAAACAAAAAAACAAAAAAACAAAAAAACAAAAAAAATGCGACCAGGTAGGACAAGAATATCCGCAGCCCTTCGTCGATCCCCACAGCTATTCTTCGACCGTTGCTAGCTGGCCGGGTTTTGTCAGTGGCCGCTACTTTTGCCGATCGTGTTTCTGGCCGACTCCTTTGCCGTATGAGTCTACGCACGTCTCGATAGTTGTTCAACCAGCCCGGACATGAGCGCTCGACAGAATATGGGGTCGCTGTGGACCGAGCGCCGGCGATGAGTATGTGCGGCGACCTCGAGGTCGTGTCCGACTGGATTCGCCTTGTAGTAGTCCTCGTCGGCCAAAGCGCGGGTTGCTGTACGTGCGGACGTCATATGAGGCTGAGACACCTTTGTCTTGTGTAGTCAAAATCACAATCGTCGTGTGAGGATACGTTGCAATGTTTACCAAAAGTGTTGGGCCCACGATCGTTCCTGCTGAAATTATTGTGTTGGTCACTCGGGGAGGAAGTCGCGAAAGTGCACTTTCCTATCCGTTAGGCTGCCTGGCCCGTCCAGGCTTGGCCATGGTGTAAAAGGCAGATATACAGTGCAAATACAGTGCAAATACTGTAACGAGGCTTTTATTCGAAGGAATGTGCGATGAAACATCACGACTTCCAAACTAGCAAGACACATCCCGTCGTATTTCCTGTCGCGAAATTATTCGCTGAGGAGTCGGCGTACGTATTGTACATAGCTTATTACTGCCGCTTTATAAAGTAAAACAAAAATTGAAACATAAAGTAAGTTCTCATGGAAAAATATTTGTAGGAGAAAACGAAGCATAGGGAAAGTTACTATATAGCATCTTGATATACCACAGGATTCGAATCCATAATTTTATCACAAAACCAAAATAAAGATAAAAAGAAACCAGATGATACAGGAGAGCACCGGCGAAACCGGCAGAATACAATGCTAATCGGGACCATGTCTGGTAGTGGTGATGTTTGGGGAAAGTAGGTGACGTCGACCGAGGCTGGAAGAGAGGGGCCGGCACCCGCCGCGATAGTACGACGGAGGGAAAGGCCGGCTTCTAGCCCTCGAAAGAGACTGTCCTGTATGTCGTATGTCGTACCTTGAGACGTAATTCTTCCGCGTGCTATCACCGTGTATACCCAGCAGTGCTGGCTTCATCCTGCTCGAACTATCCTGTGTGCCAGAAAAGTACTTTGCAGGTGTAAGGGCATGGCTCTTTTCCGTTACAATATATAATGAGGATGGACTGTTGTCGCTTTTTCAAGACGTCTTGGGAGGTTCGCTTGTGAATTTATGCCACCACGCTTTCCATTCACGTCCGTATTCTTGTCAGCTACGTTACCTACCCCGAGACTCTTTGCGCCGGAAGTCCACGAAGTCGAACCACAAAAACACCATGTGTACGGCATAGAGAACAGGTTGTTTGCATCATGCTGTACTCTATATTGTCGCCAGTTTTCTTCCATACATCGTGGTCCTCTCATTGACACAGGTGTCGTCCCTTGCACGTGATGGTCTTTTGCTGTTGGACAGTGTAAGTGCGGCTCGTCCCCTAAAGGCGCTAATCCTAAAATGGCATATGCTGTAATTACTCCCAGAACCATGCCCCATTTTCTCTGTATTTTTAGCTGGTGTTTTGCAAGGCACCTCGCACGGTAAAAGCCGAACGGTTACTTAAAACAAGGGTCCGTTCCTGCGCCAGTGCCTAGGAACACGACTGGAGCTCCCCGCCGCCAGCTTTTCGTTTTCCCAGCCCTCCCATTAAAGAGCTTACAGCAAAGACTAAAGAAAGATCGCGCAGCACAACAGCCGCCGCGCTGAATAGGGCTTCCAAAGTAAACAAAGCGAAAGGAAGGTGCAATGCAAGACTAACCAAATAGACAACAAGATAATTCTCCGTACATTTCGTCAAAAAGAAGGAACGATCGAGACTTTGCCAGACAAAATTGCGCACTTCCTTTATCAGGAGGCGGTGAGCGGCAGGAGCGAACATTGCTACACCCCTGTACGACATACGTAGTAATACAGCTCCTGCCGCAAATATAAAAAAAAACGTTAAAAAAAGAGGCTGGGCTATTGTTCCCAGGGTTCTTCTTACTCTTGCTCCTCGTTGCCCCTCCGCCCAACCAATCAGTTCCCCAAAGACATCCCGTTCCCCGACTCCTTTCCCTCTCTTTCCCTCTACCGTGAACTTTTCATTAATATCTTCCCATCTTATTACTGTGTTCAATTCTTCTCTTTCTTTCGACACTCTTCGTTTCCATACCCTCCACCACTTCAACGCCGTCCTTGCGACAGTCTCCGAGCGTCCTTTCTTCTGCGGCGCACCTGCATTCCAGTTGCGAGGCTTCGATCCTTCGTCAGGACAGCCTAGACCTAAAAACGACAGCCGCATTCCTCTCCTCCTCTTCGCTTCCTCGTCTCTCCCCACACAACATTTTCTTCGCCCACCGCCAACATGGGCTTCTTCGACGTGGAGGGTGGCTCGACCATTACAGGCGTCTCCCGCAAGAGCTCGCGCCATGCCTCCTCCAAGCACCACAGCAGCGGCCACCATGAACGGGAACGGGAGCGCGAGCGCGGCTATGAGAGAAAGCGCAGCCGCAGCCGCAGCGGCACTCGCTCCGTCAACATCTCCGCGCGCAGCTTCTTTGGTCTCGACGACGGCAAGAGGCACCACGGCAGCAACAGCCACCACCACCACAGCGGCAACAAGTCGACCGGCAGCTTCTTCAGCCTGCCCAATGTTAGCAGCCGCTCCATCTTTGGCTCCTTTGGCCGCAACGGCCTCGGCGGCTCCTCGTCGTCCTACTACCGCCGCTCGCCGCGGTCCAACTTTATGCAGCGCGCCTACAAGAAGCTCAAGCGCCTCCTCCGCGACCTCATCTACTACGCCAAGAAGCACCCGATGCGGGTCTTTATGCTCGCGATCATGCCCCTCATTACCGGCGGCGCCCTGACGGCATTGCTCGCCCGCTTCGGCCTACGCATGCCGCAGTCGCTCGAGCGCATGCTCGGTGTCGGAGCGCGCGCCATGTCGGGCGACTCGGCGGGCTTGGTCGGTGAGGCTATGCGCATGGCGGCCGTGGCCGGCACCGGTACCGCTGGGGCCAGGGCCATGGCCACGAGCCTCGAGCGCGGCCGGCACGGCAACATGCAGTGGGAGCGCCGGAGCATGGAGCGGGATTACTTTGGTGGCGGTGGCAGCCTCGGCGGCCGCAGCCATAGTGACAGTGGCAGCGGCTGGGGTGGCAGTCTGGCAGGCATCGCGAAAATGTTCTCATAGGCAAGCTAAAGCAGAGGACGAGGTTTGGTCTTGTTTACGCTTTCTTAGGTTATATACTATTTCATTTGGGTTCTTGGGCATTTTTCTCTATTTTCTTCTTTGATAGTGTCTCTCATATCCGACTATGTTTCTGTATCGTGACGGGTATAGCATTTACATATCTTCTTCTGTTTTCGTCTTCGTCTTCGTCTTCTTCCATTGTCCCGATCAAGATTTGGATTTCTTAGGTCGTTGCCGTTATTAAAATAGTACAGCTTTGTATAGGTATAAATTACACATTCAAATTACCAAACGAAGTATAATTCCTATTAAGCCTACCGAAGTTCCGCCTATGCTCCCATTCCTGGGTAACTATTTTTGAACCGGTTCACCCAAAAAATACAAAGCCCAGTGTTCTCGTTTTTGACCCGTTTGGACACCATTTCCCAATTCTAATCTTGGGGTATGGGGAAAGTAGGGGTAAGTGGGGATATAAAACTGAACGATAAAATAAACAATAAAACACACATGGCAGGACGAGAGAGATATGCGTGACACGACAAAGTGTGAAAAGCAGACGGAATTAAAGATATTCATAAAAAGACAGTATGTGAAGAAGTGAAGAAGAAGCGAAGAAGCGAAGGGGACGACAAAAGGATTCGTGGTCGAGGGAGACAGAAAGAGCGGTGTACCTATTTCCTCTTTCGTTGACGGCTTGCGTGTAAGCTAGGCGCACTGCTGCTGCTAGGTCCAGTCGACTTGCGTCTAGGATTGGCGGACGACGAGCTGTGCGAAGGCTTTTTGGACTTCGACGACCGCGACCGTTCCGGTCGCCGCTCTGGGTCAGGTTCGGCTTCCGATTCAGACTCGGAGTCGACTTCGACGACAATCTCGCTGTGTCTCCGGGATTGGCTGGATTCGACACTTTGCTTAGCGCGAGACCGAGTGTTGTGAACCGGAGGACGGCGGCCGTTGTCCGTCTCGTCTTCGTCCTCGTCGCTCGCCGTGCTGTCATCGTCGTCGTCATCGTCCTCCTCGCTTGACTCGGTATCGTGCCTCGGCGGTCCCTTGCGGCTCCTGGCTGCAGCAGGGCCTGCTGTTGATCCACGAGGGTATGCTCCTCGCTCAGCCACGGCCGCAGCGCCAGCGTTGTACGTAGGCGCTCGCGGACCCGCAGTCATGTATTGAAAGGGATCAACGTGATTAGTAGTTGTTGCCGGGTCCGATACGTGGCGGGCCGTAGATGGTCCGCGAAGGTACGAATAGGTAAATGGCGAGTCGCTGCGGTTGTAGTCTGCTCCGCTCCTGCTGTTGCCGCCGAGTAATGGCTGTGAGCTCGACGAAGGCAGAGCCCGAGACGATGCGTTTGGCGGCGGGAAATAGCCGATTGGAGGGTAACCTTGGCGATCCCCCAACTGGAACGAGCCAGGCACCCGCTGCGGTGAGGCGTTGTCATCCCCCGAATTTCCGGGAGTCGGTAGCTTGGTGAGACTACGCGACATGGATTCCAGGTGCTCGATTGGCACCGCCACTCTGTCTGTGCGTTCTTTTCGTCGTTGACGGCGCGCCAGCGCCCGTGCTTCTCTCTCTCTGTGTCGTCCAAGGGCAGCAAGCTCGACCCTGCTCAGTTTGACTTGCGCTTTGTCTTTAGCCTGCGCACGCCGTATCCGTAACAGGGCCGAATCCAAAACTGCTCTCTCTTCCTCTCCTGGTTCGCTCACGCCGTCCTCCGAGTCTTCACCCGACGACGAATCGGACGCCGAATCCTGGTCGTCGGAGTCCTCGTCGGCAGATCCTGAACGAATATATCTCCTGCGAGGCTGCAACGCGCCAGCCTCACCTCTTAAATCCCGGGCCGTCCCACCCCAAGACGAGCTCGAAGCACCGTACCGGCGCAGATACTCCGCGTCTGCGCCACTCCCCCCACTACTGCTGCTCTCCAATTCTTCGACAACCCGACTGCCTCCACCGCCGACAGCCAAGTTCCACGCATCTTGCCCCCTGACCCTGCCTGACCCGGCGCCTCGTTGCTTGCCACTGGTTGATGATCTTCCCCAGGAGGGGCTGTGTTTGGGAGCACGTGGCCGACCATCTAGACCACCTCCCCAGAAAAAGCCTCATCGATGGGCTTGTCCATCATCGACGCGTGGCCAATGATGACAACACCGCTGGCACCGACGAGCCAGGCGATGGTCGTAAAGGGCGACGAGATGAGACCGACAGGGATGGCAATGATGTAGAGGCCAGTGTACAGCTGCGAGGTGGTGGCGCGCATGGTACCAATCTCGAGATCGCGGCCGTCGAGCTTGCCGATGAGGAACATGCCGCCGGCGACGAAGATAATGTCGAACAGCAGCCACCAGTTGGTGAGCAGGGTGTAGATGCAGAGCATGACAAAAACGACAGCGTAGTTGCTGGAAAAGTAGCCCAGGTTGTAGTTGACCCGGGACTGCATATCAGCAAAGTTCTGAGGCTTTGACAGGCGCTTGACATCGAAGAATTCAGACAGCGGACGCAGGTTCGAGAAGCGCGTGGCCAGCGACGTCGACCGCACGCTGTTGAAGCGGTCTCCAAGCTGGAGCCGCGACGTCAGCATGTCGATCGGGATCTGGATGCGGGAGGCCATTGTGGCGGATGAGTGACAAAAGGAGAAGAAGAAAGAAAAAAGAAGAAAGTGGACGAGGAGAAACGTGGAGGAGGTTGGTCGAAGGGTTTTTATTCGGGCCTCGTCGGAAGTAGCGGTGACGATGCGGATGCAGATTCGGACGCAGGTGCAAGTGCAGATGCAAGCGTGCTTTCGTTCACTGGGCGAGTGGATTGGGACGGTCAATTTTCGGAAAAGGGGAGCAAAAGGGAGCAAAAGGTCGCTGATTATCAGAAAGGAAGAGTGAGGCGAATGAGTGACCACAGTGGGAGACGAGGGCGATAAGAAAGTCAAAGGAGAGGAATGGATTGAAAACGAGAATGCGCGAAGATGAATTTTGGCAGATTGATTGAACTGATCAGGCAAAAAAAAAGTCGGAATCAGAGAAGGGGGTGGGAAAAATGAAGCCAGGGGGCGGAACTGGAAGTTGAGAAAACACGAAAAGGCGAAAACAGTTGGTGCGTGGGGCTTAATAGATGGGGCGAACCTCCCAGGGGAGAAATAGGAGCGTGTAGGCTCGACAGGGAAGCAGCGCGTGTGTGCTGGGTGTCAGCGTGTGGCAGGAGCAAACGACTGATTGAGATTGGGTCGGGCAGCACCTTCCGGGACTTGGTAATGAACAGTGAAGGAACTGGATGTAAGATACGTGACGCGCTGGAAAGAAACTTTGGAAAGTGCGAGCGAGCCTCAATGTGTTATGAAGTGAGCGTGAGCAATGTAAATTATTAATACATTCAGAAGCTAGAGTTCGTGCCTTCCGCGTTCCAGGCAGCCTGCACATGAAAGGAGAAAGTACGCTAAATGACCACATCGAAAGCGGCAGGACGGCCCAAAGCTAAATTGGCAGAACGACACGTAGCTACTTACCCCCTAGCAGCCATATTCGTCATATCGAGTCGTCACCCAAGGACATTCCATGGGCATCACAGGGCTGGGCTTAGGCACCGATCATTAAGCCTCGTAACGCTGAGCCGAGTAGGTATTCAAATGCCACCGAAGATTGATATAAATAAGCACTAAAGTAGGATGCGAGGCTCTGTCTTTGATGGCCTCTTCAAAAACAAAGATATTTTATCGTGAAGATGCAGAACACAAATCACTTCCTGGCAATGACAACAGGCACCAGTTTGGGAAAGAGCATCCTGCAAGACAACTTCATATCAGGCATGGCAAGTGCTGTAAGCGCTACGATAGACGAGCCGACGAGAGGCCTATGTATATTATGTATTTCATGTATTTTACTTCTCCGTCCCGGTTCGCCTCATTTGACAGCCTGATAGTCATTATTTGTTTCTTTTCCTAAGCCCTATTTTCGCTGCTCTAATAAAGCTGAGGACTGAAACATCGACGAGGAAGGCTCTAGTTTCAGGGGCGCACCTTCCTGCTGAAAGACTTTCGGCTAGCGCTGTTTGCGAAAGCACAATGTTACAGCAAATAGACTCGTCCAGCAGAAGGTCGCCCCTGCAGCGGAAAGCTTCCCCCACTGCAAGTAGAATCGTTCTGGCCACAGACCCCAGTAAATATTCCCCGTAGCCTCCAAACACATCTGCAGCCAAAAGGGAGCCTTAACAACACCCAATAAAAAAATTGCTGTTTCGGACACGACACCTTTACGTTCTGCAAACCTGGTCCCTCTGCAGTGCGACTTGGTTCTCCTGCGGACGCTGGTCTCCTCAATCGTTTCTTTTCTGTTTAGCTTGCTTCCTTCGCCTCCAATTGCCTCCAATTGCCATCTCGTCCACCAAGCAATGCGACAATGAGATTCTCGACTTTGACCGTCGGCCTCTTGGCCGCCCTTGCGCCCATTGCAGCCGCCTGGTCCAAGGAGGGTGCGTCTTTGCCTGTCTGCTTTTCTTTGTGTGTTCGCCTTTTGCTAACTGGGACTCTGCAGACCGTGAGATCTTCCGTGTGCGCGACGAGCTCGCCGCCGCTCTTGGCCCCGAAGTCACCTTCTACGACTTTGTTGGCGTTCCTCCCTCGGCTTCTCTCGACGACATCAACAAGGCGTACCGCAAGAAGACCCGCCAGCTTCACCCGGACAAGGTCAAGCAGCAGCTCGCGGCCGACCGTGCCAAGGCCGCCAAGAAGGAGGGCAGCGGCAAGAAGAAGCCCGGCGTCAATGTCGCCAAGGGTCCTTCGCCTGGCGAGGTCCGCGCGGCTGTCAAGCGTGCCTCGGAAATGCAGGCCCGCCTCAGCATCGTGACCAATGTCCTGCGCGGACCCGAACGCGACCGCTACGACCACTTCCTCGCCAACGGCTTCCCCGTCTGGAAGGGCACCGAGTACTACTACAACCGCTACCGCCCGGGCTTCGGCACCGTCCTGTTCGGCCTCTTTGTCTTTGTCGGCGGCGGCGCGCACTACATTGCCTTGTACATGAGCTGGAAGCGCCAGCGCGAATTTGTCGATCGCTACATTCGGTACGCGCGCCAAGCGGCCTGGGGCAACCAGTTTGGCGGCGTTGACCTCGGCGGCGACATTGGTGCTGATCCGTCCATGGGCGGCGGCGCTGCGGTCGACACGGGCGCCGCCGATGACGAGCCCCAGCCGAACGTGGCTATGAACCGCAAGCAGCGCCGCATGCAGGAGCGCGATGCCAAACGCGACGCCACCCGCGAGGGCGCTGGTAGCCGCCGTGCTGCGCGTCGCGGCCTTGGTACCAACACCAGCGGAGCTGGCAGCAGCGGGACGGCTACTCCCACGGCGCAACCTGGTGCAGGCCCAACCGGTGCCAAGAAACGTGTGGTGGCCGAGAACGGCAAGATTTTGGTTGTTGACTCGCTCGGTGATGTCTATCTCGAGCAGGTCGACGAGGAGGGCAAAGTTGAGGAGCTTCTTCTTGACGTATGTCCCCGTGTCCCACTCCTAAACCTGTCGTGACTTTATGAACATTGGAACACCTACTAACTTGCGCCTTTAGATCAACGAGGTTGCTCGCCCTACGTTCAAGGACACGGCCGTCTACCGGCTGCCTGTGTGGCTCTTCGGTCTGACTGCGGGTCGTCTGCTGGGCGGCAAGACCGGCGCTGAAGAGACGAACATCGAAGAGGAACAGGTCGACCGCGAAGATACCCCGCTGCCGCGGAAGCAGGCCAAGGCCACACGCAAGGTGAAGCCAGCAAGACCAGCCCCGGCCGCAGTCACCGTTAGCGATGTCGACGACAGCGAGTCTTCCCCAGGCAAGGCCACGCCCAGCACCGACTCGCAGGAGGACTTTGAGCTGCTGGAGGCATCCACCGGCTCGCTCAAGGCCACAGGCACCAGTCACAATAAGGTCAAGGCAAACAAGCGCAAGGGCAAGAAGAAATGAGTGGTCATGCAGGAGGGGGGCACACTTGGGCAGGGATGCATTTGCTTTGGGTGTTGGTAGTTTATTAGTTGTGTTTTTTTTACTTTTCTTGGCAAAAGAGAGCTTTCTTAGGAAATAGACTCGGAGTATACGGATTCACCAAAAATATTAAAAGCACAGGGGTGCTCTTGGTACATTAGCAAACAAGTAGCCGGAGGAATCGATAAGGTAAGCAAGTATTCTTTTCTTTAATGCAATTATGGACCTTTTCGAACCCGAAGACAACAGAGAAAGCGAAACGTTCCGAATTCGAACAACAGCAGCAATGAGGGGGATGCAAGATATGAGATGTGCTGTGATATATACATGTACCGTTATTCGTGACCGTTGAGAATCCAACCTGGATATGATGAGAAAGATATATATAGCAAGGATAAGCGTCGTTAAGATGTGCGAAAGAGAGTAGATGGAGCAAAAAGGAATACGCAAGCGAAAGAATAGAAGAACGTAGAATGCAGCGACGGGGAGAGACAATTTCATGGTTCCATCTACATCTCCATCTCACAGCCGTCGCGCATGGCCATCAGCGCGCCGTATTGGTGTTCCATCTCCATGGCTGTCTGGTGCGGCTGGGGCCAGGAGGCCCGGCTAGGTGCTGGCAACGACGGCGCTGGCTGTGTTGACGACGTCAGACGGTTGGCGTAGACTGGGTCGGTGGCATGCGAGAATCTCAAATGCACTCCGGCATGCACGTCAGGGTTGGCGCTGTCGGACTCATGCTTAGTGCGCGGGATGCTGGCGGCATCTTCACCACCACGACCGGAGAAGCCGTTCGCCGGTGCCGGCGGTGGCGAGTTGGACGCCATGTACTCGCGGCGTGCCAGCTGTTCGTACCCAGACGCCATGTACGGTTCCATGTAGGACTGGGGCGTTTCCTGCAACCACCGACCATCGGCCGACTGGTGCGTCGATATGTTCGCTGCCGGGGCTGCCGCTTCGCTGGGCCGAAAGGACTGCTCATGCTGAAATAACTGTTGGTTCTGCTGACTTTGCCGCGCCCTCAAGGTGGAAGACGTAATCTCCTTTTCCATTTCAGCCTCCATAGTATCCCAGGCCGTCCCTGCGGCGACGGCGTTGTAGTCGGCGGCAGTCCGAGTC
Organism: Sporothrix globosa; assembly: GCA_001630435.1. Lineage (NCBI taxonomy): Eukaryota > Fungi > Ascomycota > Sordariomycetes > Ophiostomatales > Ophiostomataceae > Sporothrix > Sporothrix globosa. The sequence continues at coordinate 1,729,620 of LVYW01000001.1, forward strand.
GGCGGACAGATGCGCCACAGCTGGAGCAGGTAGTCCCGGCGGTCTGGAGCGGACATCTGGAATAGGGCAAATTGAACAGGCGTGAGCGCAGTCGGGTCGATGCCGTTCTGCACCAGGATCTGCTCGACCGTCTGGCGCTGCTGCTGCTGCTGATGCTCTTCTTGCATTTGTAGATCTTGCTGTCGGGCTTGCTCAACCGAAGGCTGTGGCTTGATGGTGTGAGCGGAATGGTGGTAGTGCTGGGAGATGGAGTAGACAATCTTGGACTGCTCGACGGGGACGGGGACGGGGACCTCTGGAGTCGGCACTGTGATCGGGATCGAGCTGAGAGTCAGGTTCCGGGCCAAGAGCGCCGCGAGGTCGTCCTGTGCCTGCATGGTCGCCGTAGTTGAGTGCGTAGCCATCATAATGGCAGAGAAATCAAGACGTGGTTGTGAGTGTTGATCCTACATATATGTTAGAGACACGATTCTCCAAGTCATACCGAGTCCTCTCCAATGCTGTGTATATACCGGTAGACTTGTCAGGCTGTGGGGATAACTTGGTATCCTTTTGTCCGTCCTGATGTGATGAATTTGAACACGGTTAGAGACAGCGGATGCCAGAGCGTAGTCAGTAGGTCCAGTCTATGGATCTTGGTCTTGGGTTTTCTTGAAGTATTGTGGTCCTTGGAGAAACGGGTGTCTTCTTGGGAAAATGGATGCTTTATATTCTCTCGCTATGCTATATGAACGGATTCCTGGCGAACTCGATATTGACGACAGGTTTTGAGGATGAGTTGAAACAGTGCCAGCCAGACACGGCTGCAATAGATGCAATAGACTAGGAAAGAGACAAAGGAGGGAGCGAGAAAGAAACACACAAGAAGCATAAAACAAGCCGTAGACTTCTCGAATATAAAGGGGAAGGGGAAAAAAAGCTGGGGCAGAATGCTGGACAGGCCGTGAAATGACGGAGGAGGCAAAATGGTGTTTAAAAGCAACAGTGAGAGGTTAAGGCACTAGGGGGTGGTAGAAGGGTCCCGTGCAGAAACCGACGAGTGGGGTGAGCAGGAAAGGCCACACGAGGTCGAAAATAGGGCCGGACTCGGACAAGGGGGGGAAGGAGGAGGGGGGATGTCTGAGTTTGCAAGGACATCTACCTTTTTGTTGAGGAAAGAGGTCTTTGTAGTGAACCGGAGGGAAGTTAAGGAAGAAGGGATAGCATGAGCGGAAGGAGAACCTGTGGTAATTGCCTTGTTTACACTTGTTTGAAATGCAGCGGACGACGTGGGAAGGCAACAAAACAATCGGATGGCAAATGAAAGAGGAAGGCGTTCCTGGTCGAAATGCACCAATGTGCAGAACTTTTCCGAAAACAGTGGTTTACACGACCAGAAAGGAAAGAACAGATCAGAGGGGTGCACGGAGTATGTCGTAGAGGGGCAGTGACCAGGATTGAGCTTTCCGGCTCCTAGGCTGAGTACGAAGTAGGCAATACCAGAAAAGGAGATTTGGGTAATTTCGGGAGGAAAGACCGTCGATAAAGTGCAGTCCTTTCGTCATGGGATTCCCTTGGCTCTTGCCCCTTTGCTGTGTCCTTTATCTCGACTGTCCTTTACCTTTGTCCTCTGTTCTTTCCATCCTTGAGTCCTTCCGTTTGCGACGATATGGACGGTCGCGGAAGGAGCACACTGGCCTCAAAGTTGCGGACATCCACACCCCCCACCCCGTATTGGGCTTCAACGGCCAGCAGCTACTGCAGGAAGTAGCACGCAGTCACATAGATCTAACTGCCAGCACATGTTTTTGGGCATCGTTTGTCTGGGTCCCGCCATGCATCCACTCGCAAGCCCACTCTTAGCCGTTCTTGCCCCTTTCAGCCAATTCAGCCCACAGGTTCTCTCAGTTGTCACGGCACTTTTCACGGCCGTGCAGTTTTACAGTTAAGCGACCTCCCGTATTCGGGCAGCATTGGGCATGCCGGCATAACCAAAATGTGAATTGTCTATCCAGACGTACCTTATTGAAAGACCTTATCTGTGTTGGAGACGGCCCGAGAAACGTGAGGTCTGGAGGAGGCAGCAAGTCTCCAGGTTGAGTGTGATGACTATATGTGGAGGTATGTGAGCGTTTGTTGCGGGTAGTTCTATGCCAAGAACTTCGCAGAATATTTTAACCTCGCGTGAAGAGTATTGTTGTTTCTTCCATTATATATCTGTGTGACTAGCCTCGTTCTGAGGTGCACGCACTTAAACTCAGATCACGCCTATTGGGAGTGATGTGGTTTCCCGAAGTTAGATTTAGCGGTTCATGGCGGGGCATTCGTTCCTTCCTGGACAGAACGGACAGGCCGGTCAGATCGCTTTGGAACGGGCCCGAGGTGTGCTAAGACGTGCGCCACACGGCTAACAAGAGCACGCCGCAGCGGCTAGTTCTCTTAGCAGTGTGTTGTATGTTGAATGACGTTGCTGGAGAGTGGCAAACATCACCAGGCAAGGCAGCCCTGGAGGCCGCTGCCTCTGGTCTTGTTCCTTCCCTTTCTGGACCTAGCCTTGATTGGACTTTACCTCATCGCATTTCGACATAGATGTTCCTAACTTTTTCTGTCTTTTTCCCCTTCTCAGTCATTCACATCTTCGCATACTATCGTCGCGCGCTCTCCCTGACAACGCTGCCGCGACTGATTTCAGTGCCACATTCGACTTTCTGCGCTCCGCCAACATGGCCAACGACGCACCGCCCCCGAACTACTGTAAGACTCTCTATCAAACGGCCTTGTGACAGCTCACGTGTTGGTCATTCGTTCTGTTAAAACTTTGCTGACCGCCTCCCGTTTTACAGATGCCATCCTCGAGATTTCCGAGACTGCTACCGCCCAGCAGGTCCGTGATGCCTACAAACGGTGCGTACCCTTCGTCACATCCAACTAGCTCCCAATTGACCCCTTGTACAACACTGACTGGTCTCTTGTGTCCTTTGTCACAGCGCTGCCCTGAAAAACCATCCCGATCGCGTTCCCCAGGACAGCCCCGAGCGCACGACGCGCACACGCAAGTTCCAGCTCGTCAACGATGCCTACTACACACTGTCCGACGCCAACCGCCGGCGCGACTACGATGCGCAGCGGCGTCTCTTCAGCCGGCGCGGTTACAGCTTCCCCGACGAGGCGGACGAAGAGGACGAAGATAGCGAAGACTACCCATCGACGGGGGCGGGGGCGGGCTCGCACGCCGGAACGGGCGCGTCGTGGGCATGGAACTTCTTTTCCAATGCAGCGAGCGGCGGTGGAAGCAGCCACGGCCACGGACAAGCCAATACGGAGGAGGCACGCCAGCAGGCTGAAGATGCGCAGTTTGCCGACGTCTTTGAAGAGATGCTGCGCGAGGAGGGCATGGCCGAGCCAGGGTCCGGCCGGCCCACGGGCAAGTTCTGGGGCTTGCTGGGCGGCCTGAGTGGCGGCGCGCTGGGCTTCATTGTGGCCAACGTCCCGGGCATGGTTGCCGGCGCAGTTGCAGGCAACCGCCTGGGAGCAATCCGCGATACCAAAGGCAAGAGTGTCTACGCTGTGTACCAGGAGCTGCCTGCTGACGATCGGTCACGTCTGCTTGGCCAGCTGGCGGTGCGTGTGTTTAGTCACGCCGTAGGCATATAGATACTCTTGGGAGGCGATTGGCAGCCGGATAGGGGAACCATTGGGGAAGATCATGTATTTTTTGTGCAGCTACCGATACCTCGTGCGATTTGCTCTTTGGTTTTACTTCGACCTTTTTCTTCTTGTCTTTTCTGGTGTTTGAGGCGATGTCTGGAGGCTTCATTTACACGCCAGTCTTTCCATTATGTAGAACAGTATGTAGTTCTTGATTAATAATGCATGAAAATACAAAGCAGAAGTGATAAAACAAACCCAAACAGAAGTAAAACTCGACGTCATGGTTACTTGCGACAATGCGCCCTCGTTTCCCATTCCCTATATCTGCACGTGACTCGAAGTCAAAAGAAACAGGAAGGCGCATTGGTTGAGGTGCCATGCAGCAGCACATCGCCAAAGGCGGTGGAGCACTGCGGGGCAGCTCAGCGGTGGCCGCGGCCCTGTTCCAGCCTGCCGTCGCTATTCGTAATACTAATTGGCCCAGCTGGTGGCGTCACCAGGAAGCTGTCTTCGCCTTTCCTCGCTTTCTCCCAATTTCACAAAGCTCTTTTGCAACACCAACGTTCGTTTTCAATTACGACGACACGACGTCACGACCTTACGAGTAGTTTGAGATCAGCCGACGACGAATAGACGCAGAAGACAACGCAACCGCAGCGGGCGAGAAACAGAAAATATTATCTTGTTGAGCAGAAGCAGGACAGACACAGAAACGATGTCAAAAGTCACCCACATCTCGTCGGCGGCGCAGTTTGCCGGCCTGCTCAAATCGTCCAAAGTGGTCATTGCCGACTGTATGTGATCGGAACATCGTTATCCAAAGTGCGTCCTGTTCTGCTAACGTTGGCTTCCTTGCCTTCCATCCCAGTCTTTGCCACGTGGTGCGGCCCCTGCGTGACGATCGCGCCCGTTTTCGAGAAGATTGCTGCACAGCTCGGCCGGACGAACGCCGTGACGTTTGTCAAGATCGACACCGACGCGCAAAAGGACATTGCCGCCAAGTACCGCATCACCGCCATGCCGACCTTCCTCCTGTTCCGCGACGGAAACGAGATTGACCGCGTGCAGGGCGCCGACCCCCCGAAGCTCGAGTCACTGGTCAACAAGCTGGTCAAAGAGGCCGGCAGCGCAGGAGGTGCGTCGAGCAGTGGAAGCGGAGGCGAGGGCTCGAGCGGTGACGCCGGCGGTTGGTGGAGCGGCGCCAGTGTGCCCCGCGGCTATGCCGACATCACGGGCAACGTCGAGGTGCAGCGGACGGAGCTGCTCAACGTGGACGACGCCGCGGCGGGCGGTGTGCGCGTGCTGTTTGGCGGGGCCAAGCCGAGCGGGAAGAGCGAGGCGTTGTCGGCAAGCAGCGCAGATTGGGTCGAGAGCGACACGGACGAGCAGTTGATGCTGTTCATCCCGCTGCAGTCAAATGCCAAGTTGCACACTCTGCAGGTGAGTTATCCTTCACGTCCGCTGCTATCTTGTGTGTGTGTGTGTGTGTGTTATGTGCGTATGTGCATCTATTAACCAGTCGTAGATTACCTCTCACCCAACGGACGACGCGGCACGGCCGGAGCTGCTCAAGCTGTATAGCAACAGCCCGCACAACCTGGGTTTCGACGAGGCGGAGGACACAGTGGCAACGCAGGAGGTCATGATCAAGCCGGCGGACTGGAACGAGCAGGGCACCGCCTCGATCCCACTCAAGTTCGTCAAGTTCCAGAACATTACCAGCCTGGTCGTGTTTGTGGTGTCGGCCCAGGATGGCGCAGAAAAGGTGCGGTTGGACCGGGTGCGACTGATTGGTGAGGCTGGTGAGAAGCGGGAGATGGGCAAGCTGGAGAAGATTGGTGACGAGCAGGGCGAGTAGACAAAAAAAGAGACGTGTACGAACAAGTTGCCAAACCCGTTGTCTTTTCCTCACCGTCTTTCCTCCCCTTTTTTTACGAGCAAAGAAGCGCGTTCACGAACAAGACAGGTTATTTTGACTTCGCTTTCTACAGCATGGTACGGATACGGCAGATGGAGTACTGGTAATGCATATGAGACCAACATGGAATACCAAAAATAAGACACGATAGACTCAAAAATGAGAGGGCAAGCACCCCCGGCATGAACCGGCCACAACATTACGTCGACTCTCGGGGCGTTCAATCAAGAAGTTAAGAGTCTTCCACTTTCGGCGCACTCGTATTACTCATTGTGCTCCCTATCTTCTCTCCATCGTGTCGCCCGCGTTGCCTCGCCTCTCGTTCTGACCTTTTTCGTCTTCATTTGCCTTATTGCGAGTTCGTCTGTTTGTGTGTGGGCGTTCATTTGGTTTCCGGGATGGGAGGCACTCTGCTAGGCGAGATGCAAAGGAGAGACGCCGTGAAACGACTGCGTGCAATGAGGTCATTGTACGGAGTAAGAGACAAGCAATATAGAAGTATATATCCACCTTCCACTCTCTTGCCTATTCGCCCCCCATAGCGTATGGATCTGCCAAAACGGGTAGGTGCTGGCGGGCCAGTAAGAGAGTTAAAGTGCTTTGCGGCGGCGAAGCCAGGAGGAGGCAAAGACGTGGAAACGGGAAGAATAGGAGAGGCCAGGGAATGCAAATAGCCGCCATATAGCCAAGACAAAGGGCAGAGAGCAAGTGACGGTAGGTTCGAAACGGATCTGAGGGCGGAGTCGTCTGTGCGGATTTCGTACAGTCCTGTAAAGTATTCATTTCTGGGTTCTTGGTAAAGATAAAAATAAATATTAGGATGCAGCAAATAGATAAACAAATGACCAAATAAAAAGATAGATAGCCTTTCTACACTGGATATTTCATGTGATCTGTTTTCTTTTCATCCATAGTTCATTTTCATATTCGGTCAGGTGTTTTCCACAAACCACTCCTAACAAATGAACAAAAATGAAAACACCCAGGACAAGGCAAACAAGCAACAGCCAACAGGCAACAATAACAATTCGGTGATCCTTTCCTGGTCACCAACGGCCAATTTTCGGACGTAGTGCCTCATCAGCAATATCTATAATGTCTATGGACTCATGCTTTGCCACTTTATTACTCTTTTTTGGCTTTCCCGGTAGAAGAGGGTATGTCTCGCCAAACGGGTAAAATATGTCAAAAGAAACACGAAGAAACAGGAGGTGGATCATTTGCGTGAAGTCTGGTTTTCGGTTGTCGTGTTTACGTATCTGGTGTTTGACTTTTCCAACACCTCGCCCGGTCCGGGCTCGCTAGGATACAACGACGGCTGAAAACGGCATCCAGATGACGATCGCAGATTACCTCGCAGTATGCATGCAGACTGGAAACAAAAAAAAAAAAAAAAAAAAAAAAAAAAAAAAAAAAAAAAA
>LVYW01000001.1:1736598-1833968 GCA_001630435.1 Sporothrix globosa
AAAAAAAAAAAAAAAAAAAAAAAAGAAAAAAAAAAAGAAAGGAACACGTTCATCACTGTCCAACAGCCTTCCCCTTGCGGTTGCGGCACAGATAACAATACGACGAGGCACAAGAGCAGAGTGACCGGCAGAAACAAAATTTACTACGATCACAAGCTGAGACGACAAAGCATTGAGAAAAGCAACCATCCTTCTTTGGAAAGTCTCGTCCACGTCGCAGCCGCGACGCACCCTCTTCTGTGCACCATGCAAGGGCAGGGTCACGCTGGACATCGATACATCGATCGGCATACTCTGGGTAGGACCTTCGATCCAAGTTCCAGAAAGACACCCAAGGCGCTTAGGGACATCAGTACACTAGGCTCGATGCTGGATGAACGCAACGCAGCGATAGTCACCTGGCATTTCTGGAATACAATGGCATTTGACAGCCAACAGCCAACCCCCTTCCTGTCACGTCACGTCACGTTATCACGACCCATGAATTGTAAAAAAAAAAAAAAAAAACACCTGTAAATGTTGTGGTCTCCGAGCGGCACAGATTCCAAGGCAACAATATCTATTCCCCCGTCCTCCCCACAGCTCTTGCACAAAGCCGTCTTCTTTAGTTGGTTGTTTTGTTCGTCCCCCCACTGTCGCCTGCCCGGTAGCTATATAAAGCCGTGCAACACAGTCCAGTGGGAGAGTCGATGTGCAATTCCGTTCTTCTGTGGCACGACTGACGCTGCGAATGGCGACCCGAAGGGCAAGCCTCACCTTCCGAAGAAAGTAATGCTAAACCCAAGTCCCAGGCCTCCTCAATTGAAAATGATCTCGAGCAACACGGAGATGTAAAATTTTGGTCGTACCGCCGCACGAAGAAGAAAAAGAAGAGAAGAAGGGAAGAAAACTAGCAAAGAAGGACGAGGAAAATTTCGGCACTGAAATAGAAGCATATTTGTGGGGCGTACGTAGCCGTGGGGCTGTGATTGGTCGGATGTTTTATTGAGTCGAAAAGGCTTGAGGACGGCTTTCTAAGTATTGCACGTGAGAGAAGCTTTGTTGTCACGTGAACCTGCATACAACTCTTCTGTTCTAAATTTACACTCTCCGCTGTCAAACATGACAGGCCTTTTCATCAACGGATACAGACGCAGATCAAGCAGGCCGATCCAGTCGCTGAATCCTGGGAACGAGTGTCACACGAGAGAAGAACGGGAAGGGAAAGTAAAGGTTAATATGACTTCCACAGATTCTTTTCCCGGAAGCGACTTCGGCTATCGGCCCTCTCTTTTCTCGAAATTGTCCCTTTCGTTTTCTTTGTTGTATCATGTCACATTCACACCTCTCCTCCCGCGCATGAACGTCTGGACTTTTTGTGTCTAATTATAAATACACTTACCCAACGTTTTTGCGCATGAGAGTGGCTTTCGGTAGAGGCTCGCAGCACGGGGGCAGAAGTCGCTCCCAATCAAACACATCGCAATGCCGATGATGCTAGGAGGCTGAGACACGGTGCCTTTCGCAATTTGGACGGTAAAGCGTTCGCTGGCTTTGAGGGATGCTACTCTCTAACAATGACGTCGTCTCGGCCGTTTTCTTCTTCTGTTTCTTCTTCTCTTCTTTCTTCTTCTTTCCTGGTACAGCTAGCAACTCTGCCACTCGGATCCAGACGATGCATCCAGTTCGCAGCAATATATCGAACAGGTGGCGCCCTGCAGTGCATTGAGCATTGACTCACGGTTTGCACATCCCTCTCATCAATGTTTTAGTCGCCGACGCTGACTCGCCTTGAGTTTGATCGATGTGCCGCTTTCGACGTGTGGAAATGTAGAAGTGACGGCGCCCTGTATCAACTCGGACGTGGACGCGTATGCAAATCGAAACGACGAGCCGTTGGGCTGTGAGGGACGTTACAGAGGAAATAAAAGTGAGATGAGGTCAGTCACGAGGCTCATTGGGAGTAGTGAGATATACGAAGAAGGCGAAGACAACCAACAAACTCAATCGATCTCGTTATCCGAGAAGACAATCCAACGGTTCAGAGAGACAGCGCGACTAAAAATGTCTAACAATAAAACGAAAGGTAATAGACGCCGAAATTACAAGAAAAAGAAAACATAAAGAAAAACGAAAAGCAAAAAAGGACTGGCCAAGACGACAATGCGACGGTCTTCTGGTCAAGGTGGCTTGAGCGGTCAATGGGGATGATCCAACCACCGATATAATGAGATTGCGGGCGACGCCAACGACAATGGTGACAAGAGCGAGTAAAGGTGGTTGCGGCATAGTCGGCCGTTCTGCAACCAGGATGAAGCACGTTGGGTGAGAAATAAGAAGGAAAAGGAGAAACAAAACCTAGAAAATCCACCGAATGGAAACAACCGAATAATATCAAAGTAGAAAGTAGAAAAAAAAGACCACGCAAGCGTTTTAATCAATATAGTGGAGATCGTGGCGGCCGTAGCAAACCAGCAACCAGGGAAGAGGGATGAAAAAGAGGCCGAAGGATGTTGGACGGTGGTTACGGAGTATGCCTTACTTAGCAGAGAAACAGTCTACGACGTAAAGGGTGTGCTGTGTATTATTGTTTCGTCGCCAAGTGAGGGGGGGTGAGGCAGAGAGTCGGATTTTAATCTATTTAACCTGCAAGCCATCCGTGGGTTTGTCTTTTGTTGCTTCTAGTTTTTAGTTGAAATAAGATGGGAAACCTGCGCGGGCAGTAGCCACAGCATAAAGTCCCTACGTACGGAGTACGACTACCAATATATGTCGTATGCATCCATCCATCGTTTGTAGATTTGCAAGGGTCATATGTAATAACAGAGTAATACTAAGAGTTGCTAGTACGGAACGGTGTATGCATCTCACAGCCCATGACACGACAAAGGACCGCAAACGCAAGTTACGGGGTGGTGGTGAAGACGGTGTAAGTGACCCGGCGGGTGGCTGTGGATTCGACAGGCAATAAACTCGTACCAGCTGGTTCCAACCGTCGACCAGCCGCCGACCAGCCCTCCCGTGGCATAATACGGTTGTGCTATTGTTTGCCGTCCTCTGTTCTTTTCTTCTTCTCGTTTTGGCCTCTCTCATATGTTGGTAGTGTCTGGCCGGGATTTGTTTGGGATCCTCGACGAATACGGTGACAAGTCCGCTGTGCCCGCCTCTTCTCCTCTTTTGTCTCGTTACTTTTCCTATGCCGTCTGGTCCCGTCCAGGGTGACCCTGGAGCTGGGACTCGGTCGAGCAGGATGGGACGGCAGACGAGACAGAACGTGTGCGCGGCAGTGGCGGAGGGGCAGAGGCAGTCGAATTCGTTTGGGGCTTACCGGAGAAGTATCGAGAAACTAGTGATGAAGAGTAACCGTAAGGAGGATGCACTCTCATTAACCCGCGACAGGACTCACCATCGACGTCACAAATCGCATTGCAGAAAGGCCTTGTCAGCTCGTCGGAGCTCAGGATTTTGCAATGCGCTTGCTTCCTCAGAGCACAGCCCACGTATTACGTCGTATACGCTACAGTGATGGGCCTGGCATCTTGCCATCTTGCCATGTCATCTTGTCATCTTGTCATCTCGTCCTCTTATTTACACTCGAGTCCGATTCCGTAGAGTGCGCTCCCGCCCGCATAGGCACCTCCTGAATGTGCTCAGCCATGCTCCCACAATGAGGGCACGGTCAACGCAGCCGTTTTTGTGCGGCACGTTACCAAAGAAGAAGAGACGGAGGACGCAGGGATGAAAACAACAAGAAAAAGAAAGAAAGCCAGCAAGACAACCAGAATTGCAGAAAACCAGAACACGAACAAGAAAGACTACCCTAACCCTTGCACGCGCCCTCATCTACACAAAGTGACTTACAACCACCATACGTTACAGCGCACGTCCACTGTCCTGTAGCCCTTCATCTATTCCGCACATTCGACCCAGACGACAGGCCAACTCGGTCTTATTCGTTCTGTTGTCTTCCTCATCACTGAGCATCGTCCTGCTTGTCTCTGCATCTCTCCATCGCTCGGTCGGTGCCCGTGTTTCGTAAATCGGTCTCGTCCAGGGGAGACAAACAAAACAAGAACCATTCCCACGTTGTTGCTCTTGGTTGTCTTCCCATTGATATATGCTCCCGTTCAAATTGGCATCCTCAACTGTCCCCTTTCTCACTCATACTTGGTCACTATCAAAATATCACAGTCTCAAAAATACATTTCGTCTCTTCCTCTGGGTTCCCTCTCTACCGTCTTTAGCGCACTCCTTAGTCTAGCTTACTTTCCATATTCGCACATGTTGCATATTCGTCGTATTGAAACCCGCGATTCTGACCACACCATTCAAACAGCGGTCTAAAATGTCTAGCCTCGTCTCACCTGGCAGGCATCCTGCTTTCGGCTAGGGTTCCTCCCTTTTTTCCCTCCCGTTTTCCTGTTGCGAGAACTTTTGCCTCATCTATCACCTGTCTCATGTCCCTTTTTTTCTTGTCTTTCCCCTGCATCGCCAACCTTCTGACGCTCTTAAAGACAACCTCGCGGTTCTCATCTTCGCTCCCCTGCGCCATTCCATTTCCGCTGCTGCACCGTGCCAGCCAACCCGGCCACAGTCCGCAAACCGCAGTCCGCGACTCGCCATCCGCCATCGGCCGCTCTCCTTCTGCGCGCCACCCGTCCTTGCCTCGATCGCCCATCTTGCGTTGCGTTGGTTTGTAACAAACTCAAAATAAAGAACTCACTCGGTACTCCGTATGCCACGAAACAGAAATGCATAACAAAATAAATATGCGTCGTAATTACGTCGTACATTCAATGATAATATACAAACGCACTGCCGCGTCCGTCCCCTTGCTTTTTGTCACCCACGACGCAGCTCATACCCTGTGCCTCTCTGTCTTGACCCTCGCTCCTTGTCCTTACATGCAGGACTGACCGACTGGTCACTGGTTCCTGGCCCTGCTTCGTCTGTACAGACCGTGAAATCTTCAGCTACTGCCTACTTTTGACTGCACCTTCGCTCCCACTGTCTGTCCGCGCCTGCCCCATCTCCACACACACCATCACGTACTTGATCTCTGGACCAACTGTGACTGCCCTTTTGCGCAAGACTATGCCAGGGTGGACGACGCACAGCAGAATGCGACGATCTGCTACAAAGTTCAAGGCTAGTGCGCTTTCGACATGGCATCTCGCACGGGATGCACCAACATCTGACTACTGCATTGTCGCAGCCGCGCCTTCCATGTCCAGGCAAAACGGGCCAAAATGGACCAAAAAAGAAGCCCAACATAGCTTGCTCGACAAACAATACGACCACCACGGGCCTAAAACGAAGACGGTGTTTTCCTTAGCGGAAACGACGTCGCTCAACATGCATCTTGTGACTCCGTGTTTTCTGCTCTTGTCTTGCTAGCATGCCGTCTATTGTCATATTACTCGTTCCTTCCCTTTTCCGTCCGACTTCCTTCCGAATCAGCCAGCGTGTTAGTCTGCCGTTTCCCCTTTTGTTCTTTCCATCGTCTCGCTTGGCGCCTTCCTATCCTCTCACAGACGCCTTCCTTCCTCTGTTGTTCCCATCTTTCCTTCTCTATTGGTTTTACCTGCTGCTCCCTTTCCAGCAAACATCTCCTTTTCCCGATGGCCTCCCATTTCAAACTTTCCACCTCAAACCAAACAACACCCTCGCACCACCTCTCGCCTATCCGCCCAGCGCCTCGCCACACCGCCTGGCTCCCATGACACAGTTGACACAGACGAGCGCAATATACAACACGGTGCTGCATCCCGCAACCCAGTCCAGTCCAGCCCAGCCCAGCCCAGCCAGGAACAATAAAAGACTGATCTCCTACATCACTGCTGCAGAGACCCAACCAAAAACGACTCATGTCAACACCGGTCGGATCGTTGCATAACGTCTTTTTTCTTATTACCCAGTTGATCCATCCAGTCAACCCTGTCGGCCACCAATCTCAAAACAGCAATCCGTCAAAGAATTAACCACCTGGCTGCCCACCAGCCCATTTAACTGTTAAATTTTAACCTGTTCGCCCGTCAGCCTGTCAACCTCCCATTTCGGTTTCTTGGTTAGCACTGCGGTCTTCCTCTTTGAAAGTAACAAAAGGGGGTGCAGACAAGCAAACAAACGAAACCCGCGATCGACGAGACGGCCCCTTTTTATTTTCGTCTCCCTTGGGTCTTGTTATACGCCAGTTAGCCTTCCTGCATTGCACATCAGTGATTTACAAACACTTGGCCGAATACAAACTGCAAAGCACACCTGCAGCTATAACCGCATCCGCAACCGTAAAGCAGCGGTGGCTGCAACCATATCAAAGCCGCAGCCGCAACTATCCACGCTCTGTGAGGTTGGTCCGGGTATTTTCGAGCCGCAACCTCTGCAAATAAGAGAAACAAAATCACCAAAACCTAATATAGGACATAATACCACAGGGAACGATCTACGGCCCAGATTTCCCTGCCCAACACCTTACCACTTACCACCCTCCATCCACCATCTACCATCCATTCCCCAGCACAGAGTACGACCCGGCTTTGCCCACCACCCACCTCCCCAGCACTTTACGGCCACAGCCGCGCCTCCTAGGGCATCCTTAAAAATAGGATCCTTTCATACAGCAATAATACGCCATCACACTTTTGCACCCTCTCCCAAGTCACTCCCCACGTAACATACTCGCTCACTCTCACACGCCCTCCCGAAAAAGGAAAGAGGCATACAAGACCCTCCCAAGGGCACGCGGCCTGGGTTCTGGATATAATATCTCGACCTTGTATCGTTCCCATTTGCTCAATTTTTATATCTCCTTCTCGTTTCCCTCCTTTCTCTCCCTCCCTTCCTTTTGTTTCTCTCCTCTCTCTCTCTGCCTTTCCTTCTTCATCATGTTACTTCAACAATACCAACAGCAAACCCAACAGTATCTTCAACAAACTCAACCTTCTTCCTTCTCACCCTTCTCACCATTTTCGCCCACAGATTTGCCGTCTCAGTCTCGTTCTTCCTTGCCGTCCTCTTCTCTACGTCGTCCCTTATCAACCGCCACCATGTCTCAAGAATTTCACAGGTTCTTATTGCTGCCCCCAGAAATACGCACCATGGTCTGGGAGTATGCTTTGCCCGAACCCCGTGTCTACGAGGTCATGGATGTGCCTCATGCCAAACAAAAAATGAACGCGGCCGACGGCCTCATGTTTGCCAACGTCCACCATGAGCCGCCACCTCCGCTCGCCGCCGTTTGCCGCGAGTCGCGCGGTTTTGTCCTCCACCACTACCGGCCACTGACTCTCGGCCGCACCACAAAATATGTTGACTTGTCTCGGGACTTGCTGCTTCTCGAGCCTTACCTCCTGCTCAAGCGCTTACACCGCACTCTGCACTTTATGAGCCGCATCCCTCTCATTCGGGACCACCTAGCCGGTTTGGCCCTCGGCACAAGTTACGGCGTCTACACAGGCATTTGCCATCCAGTCCTCAGCTGGAAGGTCTCCAAGAGCAACATGGGCAAGTTATTGACGGGCCTTGCCAAATTTCCAAAGCTCAAGGCGCTGCTCTTTGTCGTCCACCAGGAGTTCCAGTTTGAATTTGACTACTGCTGCGCACCTACCCCAGGCCTGCCAGCCTCAAGACCAACACCTCCACCCCAACCTCTGTCGTCTCACCTGCCACCTCCTTCGCATCCACTACCGGGACCGAGCATCTACTCGTCACATTCTCTTCCCACAAGCCTGGAGGGCATCCAGCAAGCACCACTACAGCAGAGCGCATCGCCGTACTCGTCCCCAAGCTCTCGCTCCTCTATCTCACCATCCCCATTACCCTCTCCCATGGTAGCGCATCTCCACTACCCACCAGTCGTCTCAGGATCCTTCCAGCAGCTACCGCCGCCGACACAACCACCACCGATGCAACTTCCCCTGCCACCCGTTCCACCAATGCGCCCAGTACCAGCACCACAGTCAGCTCCGTCCCGGCCACTTCACACTCCTTCTACCACTCAAACAAACGACTCGCCGTCTGCTCCTCCACTCGTTCACCAGGCGCAGGCCATTCCAGCTCCTCAGCCGGCTGCACCCCAGGCACTCCGTCCTCAGGTCGTCCATCAGGCATACCGCTTCAAGTTCGATATTGAAGGCAACATCAACCGCCACCCACGCCGGCCGCACCTCAACCAGCTGCTTTTCTACCCGCTCGAAGACAAGAGTGAGGTGGACGACAAGGACGACTGGGAAGCGCTCCTCAACGCCAAGAGCAGCAACAACCCTGAAGATCTCGATGACGAGGATCCCTATGGCGAGTTTTTCGATCCCTGGCCGAGCAATGAGGACTGGCGTCGCTTCCGTCAACGCTTCCGCCGACAGGTAGTCGCTACGCTCCAGGCCGGCCTGGCGGCGGGTGACGGTCAGAATGCATTCTGTGTCGACGCCGATATCAACGAGGCTGCCTCGTCATCTGGTCGGGCAGTCTGCGGAGCTAGTGTCCACCGCAACAGTGGCAACGGTCTTTCCTCGTCGTCGGACAAGAAGTACCAACAGTACTTACATCAAACACAGCAAAAGTGTGACAGTGACGACTCCGATACTGGCTACCCCGGGCCGCACAACTACAACAGCCTCTACAGCCTACACGGCAGCAGCAACTATGCCGGTGTACAGAAAAATGGCGGCCCCAACGGCCACCGTCGACGCTACTCCCTCAAGCACAAGCTGCCTGCCATCAAAGGAGCCAGTCTCCTTTGGCGCTACACTCGAGGAGAGTGAAGAACCGGTCTTTCTTCTTTTCCTTTTTCCTTCGTTTGCCGACTTTAGCGTGTGTGTGCTGTTTACTTTCCTTTCTATGCTGCCCGGCGCTTTGACATGCATACAGCCTTTTTGACATCTCACGAACGTATGAACCATAAACGATACCAGATTCATTATTTCTACTTTTTTTGCGAAATTTTGATTTTGGGGCATTATTAGATAGGCGGCAACTTTACTTGTTTAATATATCCCTCTATTTTTATACATCGTATCACCGCTCTCACTTTTGTCTACTCATTAAAGTCGTCTTAAAGATAGCTTGCCAACGGCGGTCAGAGCTGGGATGTAACTAGAAGTGGTTTGCAACGTAAACAAACCGCAATTGCATACCCCGTATATACCTCTCGTCGTGTTAAACGGCTAATTTCAGTATTCTAGCATGGCACACGACGCGCACCCCGGGGCGTCTGAGGGCACCCTCTTGCCAAAATCAAAAAACCAGGTCCGCTGAATTTAACCGGCGAGCGCATAAAAGTCCAGCCCCTCCGCTTACCGCCAACCGCCAAAGATTGGCGCCGTCTCGATCTACTTCAACCTCTTCGGAGTCTCCAACGTCTATTCAACCTCTTTTGTTCAGCCTCATTTGACAACCCTGTGGCCAATACACACTTCGCTCTATGTCATGATGTTCAGATGGGGAGGCAGTCAGGTCACAAAGAGAGCTCAGGATCTGTATTCTCCTCTTTTGACATTATGCATACCATAATGCAAGGAGCGGGAGAGATTAGTTACGGTTCAAGCATAACCAAGTGGCTTGTGTGCTCTTTCTTTGCGCGGCGGGAAACAGCGGGCATTGTGTGCTCCACTCAGCGACCGTGGATGGCTGGCAATCTCGTTCTTCTACGACGTACGACGTACAGAAGCCATGCAACTACCGATATGGTCAAGGGGCGTGTAAGGATCCTTTAGCGTTGCTTGTCCGGCAAGCAGCAGTGAGGTCACAGTTGAACTATTTGCTCCCACCTCTGGCCGCCCTCGATATGTCCTTCGCCGCTTCTACCAAGCCTCCCGACCCATCCGCGAAAGGTCCTATGATGTGGCAACAGTGAGAGAATGCACGAAGAGAGGAGGGGGTGGATGCAAACGTTCAAGAAGTGACCTTCCATCCGCCGACGAAACCGCACCGGCGTATCAAGACGAGGGGCCAGGGAGGGATAGTTCTGGCATTCTGTCGTGTCCAAATGGCAGCCGCTCCGTCACCAAGAAAGCGCAAGCCCTTGCTCCCTAGCTCATTTTGTTCCTGTCTCCCACGCTATTCGTTCTCACGTCCCCCCATTTCCTGCCCGTCCCACCGGACTACTGAACCAACTGTCGACAGCGAGCGTTACATCAGGAAACCGGGACAGCGAGACGTCTGCAGGAGGTGGGAGCGCCAATACGACGACAAGTCAGCGACAGTAGCCATTGGAGGGACAGGATGCGTACGAGGTGGATGGCACGCCGCGCCAGGAGAGCGGCACATGGGCGTTCTCAACTCGGCCATCAAGGACCCTTTTTTTTGGTCGTGGAGCCAGGGTTGCAGAGTTTTAACTTGCTGGGCATACATCGAGCTAGATGCAGGATTTAATCAAACGGCGAAGTCCTCGAGCCTGCCCTTTCGAATCTCTTTTTCGTTCCATGGTATAAGACTGTTCGCTTACAAAGGCCTACTCTGCCCGAGGCAGTCCACTTGTCCGATTCGTCTTATGTCGTGTGCGCATCTGACGTTTCAAAATTGGTACTCGGTCACTGCATAATGATATCCAAGGCCAGAGAATTGCGAATACTTTTTGGTATTAATATATCATTACTCGACTAGACACGTGTGACAAAATCCCGTCTTGTAAGGGCTCCAGTGTCTGGAAATTTTGTTGGTATCAACTGATTTCGACCAAGTAAAAAGTGATGTGAACAAAATAATGTCTTTTATTATGTATTTTTAAAAATAAATAACTAAAAACGAAAAAGTTACACGAAGAAATTGCTTATTTTGTCGCATTTCTCCCTGACCAAAAATAAAATGAAAATAAGCACAGACTACATAACTAACTCCAAAACCTGATAAAACAATAATTCATTATTTGCGAACTCTGGAGACTTGCAGCCCATCTTGCAGAAGAACCCCAATGCGGCCCATATTGTTGCTAGTACATACGTCCAGAAAAGCTTATTCATTACCTGAAGCTGTGAGACCCTGACCACCATCGCCCTGAAATTACACCCCAAATATAAAAAATACAGGATTTATTTCCCAGTGCTGAGAAGCGGCCGTTTTTCTCCGTTCTACGGAGTGAAAGATTTCCCAGTTTCGTGATCGAGGTGAGAATTATTAGTTGACCAATCAGAGACCAGGAATCAAACGAAATCGGTCTCCACAAGCCTCCTACCTTCGCGTCAGCAAACGTCAACTGTAGCTGCCTTTTCTGCATCTTTGCCGGGTCGAAGTGTACGAGGTAGTTGCTTCCGTTTTTATATCGTTTTATATCGCGCATGCTTCTGGGTCTGCTTTGTTTCCTTTTTCGAGCCTCCGACAGAACAAATAGAGGCCACAACATATCTGTGAGAGACGCGATTGGGTGTAGTGGAGCGACTCGCGAGCATACAAGACGCACGCCACCTTGGATACAAAACCCGATGTCGCGCAACTCGTCGGCCTTGAAGGCGGTGGCAGCGGCCGAAACGACTCCGCTGCTGCAAGACGCGGCAGGACAAGGAGGCGGAAATGGACTTCTCGGTGGAAACACAGACGCCAGCGTGGCCACGGCGGCCGTGATCGTGCCCGCGTCCGCCGACGAGGACCGGCCCATGCCCACGACGCAGGTGGCGCTGCTCTGCTTTGCGCGGCTGCTTGAGCCGATTGCGTTCTTCTCCGTGTTCCCCTACATCAACCAGATGGTGCAGGACAACGGCGGCGTGGCATCGTCCGATGTGGGCTTCTACAGCGGGCTGATTGAGTCGCTCTTTTCGCTGACGCAGGCGCTGGTGATGATGGGCTGGGGCCGGGCGGCCGACCGCGTGGGCCGCAAGCCTGTGCTGGTGCTGTCGCTGGTCGGCATGGCGAGCGCGACGGCACTGTTTGGCACGGCGCGCACGCTGGTGCAGATGGTTGCGTTCCGCTGCCTTGCGGGCGTGTTTGCGGGCACGATTGTGACGATCCGGACGATGCTGGCCGAGCTGAGCACGACCAAGACACAGGCGCGGGTGTTCAGCTGGTTTGCGTTCAGCGGCAACTTGGGCTTGTTTGTGGGCCCGCTGATGGGTGGCGCGCTGGCGACGCCGCTGGGCCGGCCCAACCCGGACGACCCGACCGACAACGTCCCCTTCTTGGCCGCCTACCCGTATGCGCTGCCCGGTTTTGTCGTGGCCGGTCTCGGGTACCTGGCGGCGCTTCTCTGCGCGCTGTTTGTCGAGGAAACGCTGGTGGTGAAGAAGAAGAAAACTTCGTCGTCGACGACGACGACGACGACGACGACAGTCACAACATCGATTGCCAGTGACGACGAGCCCGCGCCGCCGCCGCCCTCTATTGGTGATCTGCTCCGGGCGCCCGGTGTCAAGATTGTACTCTTGATCTACGCGAACATTATGCTGCTCGCGTTCTCGTACACGGCGCTCGTACCTGTGTTTTGGTTTACGCCCGTCGACATCGGCGGCTTCGGCTTCACGCCCGTGCAAATCTCCGCCATGATGGGCCTTACAGGCGCCAGCCAGTCCGTGTGGCTGCTTGCGTTCCCCCCGCTGCACCGCCGCATCGGCACCAACGGCGTGATTCGCGCGTGCGCCAATGCCTACCCGTTCTTTATGAGCGGGGTTCCTTTTATGGGCCTGATGTTGCGCGTCTGGGACGCGCGCACCTTGTTTTGGATCGTCGTGCCTCCCACGCTGGCGATTGGCAGCGGCGTCAGCCTGAGCTTCACGGCCATCCAGCTTGCTGTCAATGACACGGCCCCCTCACCGCAATTGCTGGGCACGCTCAACGCACTGGCCCTGACGGGTGTCAGCACGATCCGCGCCTTCACGCCTGCGCTCTTCACGGCCTTGTATGCCATCAGCGTGCGCAATCAGCTGTTGTGGGGCTATGGCCTATGGGTATTGATGGTCCTCATAGCGTTGGGCTTCACCCTGTCAGCGCGGTATCTGCCCGACTACGACGAGCTGAAGAAGGCGCGGAACGAGGCCGAGGAAGAGCCCAACGAGGCCAGAGAGTAATGGGTGGGCAGCAACACGGTCGGAACCGCCAGTTGCCAGTTCCCGCCATCGAGCTGAGTCAACAGGCCAGGCAGACGATGGGTGTGACGGACGGTGTGATACACGGTGAAGAAGTAGGGGTAGTTAAAGTACGAGGCCAACATTTCTGACTGGAGTCTAGGCCGAACCCCAAGACACATGTTGTGCACGTGGCGTGTATCTGGCTGGTGGCTGGAACTGACTTCACCAGGCGCATATGGCTGTATGTGCACATAGTCTCTGGTTATCGTCTTGGACACATGGACTGCATTGGCCAAAATCCTTCAGAGTGGAGGACATTGGGCTCGGATGTGCACAACTGGACAGGGGTCTAGACTTCCTTCTACCCCGTTTTATCCTTTTTTTTTTGCGTTGGCGTTTTCGGCGACATTGAACCTTTATTTTCTTCTGTTCCCTTCAGCACCCCTTGATCCCTGGGAATATTATCATTAGACTTTGATCTACTTTAGTTACCTCTATACCGATATACCTCTATTTATTCTTGAGCTCGTCTTGGACTCCCATTGGGCATCCAACTCGGAGTCCAGAATCCGAAGAACGAGCGCTGTGTGCGTCTGCCAACTTTCTCAACAGATCCAATGACGTCATCCCACCACTTCCCGCTCTGATGTTGTTTTCTCTCTCATTTTCGCTGTTCCCTCTCTTTTGGGTCCTCTGTCCAGTTCGTTTATTTTTGTCTTTTGTACCACTGGTGATGACGATTACTTGCCGGTTATTGGACATGCATTAGTCTTGGCCCAGGCAAAACCCAAACCCAACGTCCTACGCCAGCCTGAACTCCACAGACCTGAGGCCATGCACTATATGCACTTTGCTGAAGACCACGCGTGGCCAAGCCCTCAATCGCCTCTCCGTGCGACGATGCTCATGCACCCATCCAAATAAGTCCACGACGCCTTCTGTCCTCCTCCGCCGGTCCATATATTCTGCAGAGACTCTGCACGAACACAAACGAACACAGACGAACACATTGCGGCAGCCGGGCTTGTCTCACGGAACATCCAAGCGGTCGTGGACAAACTGCATTACTTCCAGTCTCCAGTCTCCCCTCTTTCCACCCTCAAGAACAGAATCACAAGTGAGTGGCCCCATTCGTCTTGCCCCATTCTTTCTGCAACCGTCCATTGCCACATTGTTGATCTTTCACTGTTGACCGTAAGTCCCAGTGCCTCGTCACCGCCACGGCAAAAAGTATCTCTACCTGGAGCCGCCCATCCATGGCTCCAAGATTGTCCGCACTCGCGTCACCACCGTCGTCCCGCCGCCTCGGGAGCCAACACCACCTCCTCCGCCGGTTCCGCCCCCACTGCAGCTGCCCCCGATCATCATCCAGGCACCGCCGCCACCTCCACCTGTTCTTCTTCCCCCACCGCCATCGCCATCGCCGCTACCGCCGGCGGTGATGGAGCCCGACGAAGAAGAGGACGACACCATTGACGTTATTGCGGTCGACGTCGAGCCGGAGGAGGTCAAACCCAAGAAGAAGAAGAAGCCCAAGAAAGAGATTGAGCGCGAGACCGTCTATGTCGAGCGTGAGCGTATTGTGCCCGTCCAAGTCCCCGTGCCCGTGCCCATGGCTGTCCAGATGCGTCGTCGCCAGCTGACTCCACCGCCTGCGTCGCCTGCTCCTCTTCTACCACCACCGCCACCGCCGCCAGCACGGACGCCTGAGTACGAAACCTTTCGGTATGTTGACGCGCCGCGGCGGATGCTGCCCTCACCACCGCCACCGCCTCCGTCGCCGCCACGCACCGAAGAATGGGAGACGCACGACCGCATTGTTATCCGCGAGCGTGAGCGTGAGGGGCGTCGGCCCCGGGATTACTACCGGTATTAGGCATGAAGTGGTGTGAAGGAGCGATGATGTGGTGATGAATCGTGTGATGAATGGTGGTGAATGAATCTATGATATGTTTAGCGTTTGTTTCTCTTATTTTCTTGTCGTCTCATGAACCTTTTTCTTCTTTCTTCTTTCCTTTCTTTTATTCCTCCCATTATGTTTTGTTGGTTTCTCCTCTTTCCTAATGTTAGGGCTTGGTGTTTGTATGATTTTGGGTTTCGTCATCAATAAAGGTCTGTGAGAAGACGACAAAAACAGAGAGTCAAAATACAGCAGAATAAAATCAAAACAAGAATCTACACTTTCAACATACCGACTGCTGTGCGATGCGTCTCGGATGGCTCGAATAGGAAATAACAAAACAACGCTCGTTAACATGACGCGCAATACCACGTTTAACGTGATGTCATCGGCACTTTCGCTTGTACACAAGCTTGTGCCATCGTCTATGCAGAGACACTGCGCACACAATGCAGCCTGCTGACCTGAAACAATGGAATCAATACATCGTGCTCGTGACCGCCTCGATGGGGGCCAGAAAGTGGCAGCAGGGATCTGTGAACGACAAAAGAAAGACGCCGAAGGTTTGTCAAGCCAGGGTGACTGGAACCGGGGTGCATTTGCTCTCGTGACTCCTTCCGGTTGTACGATGTGGACTGTCTATCTTTCTTTCTTTTCGACCTGCGTTTTCTTTCTCTCGTTTCTTCTTTTTTACCCGCTTGAAGCGATCTTTTCGCTTGGCCCTTCTTGCACCCAAAAATAAACACACGCGGAAACAATCGAAAGAGGCTTTTCCCACGAAAAGAGGCCTCTCAGTCCTGAAACCGATTCGAGACTTTTTCGATGCTGGACAGCCACATTAGCAGCCGCTTTCCACCGCTAATTTTTATACTTCCTCTGATCCTTTTTTTTTTTTTTTTTCAAAAAAAAAAACTTTGCTTTCGCCGCATATTCAGTTGAAGCTCGGCTTTGCTTGGTGCCGTCCATATTGATTTGGTTTCTTAAGATCTTGGTGCCTCACTGGCGACCAGACTAGCCAAAGGCGTCTCAACTGACCGTACTTTCTTGCACAACATCGTAATTGTTTCAGCAAGTGGGCTCTGGCCTACATTTTGGCCTTGGCACGTCACGCTTCTTTGGTAGACGTCCATGTCGGGGGATGTTTCGTTCGCAAACATGGAGTAGATGCAGTATTTCCAGTGCTGCGAGTATTCACCCTTGCTCGCTCGTTTCTTTGTCTGCATCCTGTTCGGCGCCATTTTTTGATTCCCTCCTCTCTGGCTTACGCTGTATCGCATACTGGGAAACTATGCTCTGTTCGATTGTGAGCACATCCTCTCATCCCCTGACACTTGCATGCTTGTTGTGCATATTGCCTGGGGATGTGGCGTCTGGGGTACGTCTTCGAGCAGGGGCGCAGGGCGCACCTTGCAGGGAAGGGCAATGAAGAAAACAATAAAGAAACGACAAGAAAAGTGGTCGAAGAGAGCACGGGCAGGCAACGAAGAACAAGTCCAAGCAGAGAACAAAGTATAAACAAAAGAAAACGTCAACACTTTGTTGAGTTGTGTATGCAAGCATCAATACATCACCAGATATATTTGTGAACAATCTTGATATGATTGTTTATAAGCTGGGCTCACCGATTTATCGGCCTCTCCTGGTGTTATTTGCGGAAGATCCAGGCTTCGATGTGTTGACGAAACCAACTCTTGAAAGTCACTGCACAACCGTGATGAACGTGATGAAACTGCCGGTTGCTTTTTGCATTCAGTTTTATGATAATAACACATGCTATGGACATGCAGACTGTGAGGCCATGCTGGTTCTATTTCGAGGCCTTTGTTCTTGGCCTCGGTCTCGCCGCGTGTAGTTCATTATCCGGTGATCGGTCGGAATGGCTGTCCTCATCGATCGACTTTAATTTGCATCCCCCTACTAATCATGTTGTTTGTTCGATCCTGTCTGTTGTCGGTTGTCTATTTGCTCCGGAGACTCCTGGACGTTCCGTAGTCGTCAGCACCAGTTGTGCCCCTTCATCTTGGATATATCCACGATGTATCTTGAGACTCCTATCCCACATGATCATTTTCATATTCGATATATGAGCACTAATTCTGCGTATATTGCAGCCGGACCCGTCTCATATTGTCCATTTGGCCAAACGACCCCCACGCACTGCTTCCTGTGTAGTTTGTAGCAAGTTATTCTTTTTGCGCACCGAACTTTGTACTTTGTAATTAAAACATCCTCATACTGTGGCAACTTTTGTCTGCTTGCCAGAACTGGGGCATAGGCTTCTCGCTTCGCCGCAAATAGAGTGCAGGATGTGAGCTTCTGATCTGCAAAAGCCAAGACCAAGGCGAAACAGCAATCGCCATCCGCCAATGTCGATGCCGGTCGACTCGCTGGTGCGCAGGTGGCCCGGAGAACATCGTACTCACATGTAAACAAGCTCACCCCTGACAAGCCACTCGACACGTCGAGCAATTGCTTGTTTTGCGGCTTGTTGCAGTTTTGCCTTCGATGTGCACGCAAAAGACAAAGCCAGCAAATGTGAAGCCGTAATACGGGATAAAAGAGCACTGGCCATCCGACCCCTCTTGCTTTTATCCCGTTTTGGAAACTCGCATTGTCATCCCCGTGTTTCACATCTCTTTTGACAGCAAGGCGCCGTAAAAGATGAGACGAAAAAAATAAATAAAGAAGGTGGTATTGTTACCCGAGTGTCTCCTAGTACGACGATAAAAAGCACATTGGGACGGGAACTAAAAAAAATGAAAAAAGGGGATGAAAATAAACAAACGCTGATGGGGAAAAGGTGTGCCTCTTTGCCAACATTAATGTCGGGGAACGACACGATTTCCAAGCAGAAACGGTCATACCTCGCCTCGCTTTGACCACGTCGTCTGGTATGGCATCGCCGCAAAAGCCAAAGAGTGGAACACGGAACGGTGCAGCAGTCGAGGCGATTCCCCCCATTCAGTGGTACAGAATTTAAGCTTCTTTTAGGACTCGAGAGAGCTCGGTGCTTTCCTTGCGCATGTGTCGCAGCAGTGCCTTAATTTTATTTGACGCCGTCGGGTCCTGAGTGGTCCCTCTGTCTGTGTGTAGCGGTGCACGCATACTTGGCCCAGCCTGCTAGGCGAGCCCCAAGTGTATATTTTAAAGGGGGATTCGTTACAGTATCGTCGCAATGGTAGGATGCTCGTTGTGCTGTCGTCGATACTTTTGCGAGTTTGAGGCTAGAGCCGTTATTCTTCCCCACACAGATTGCCCTATTGTGTTTTCTTTCATGTTATGCAGTCTTCGCCTGCTGGCCCTTTCAAAGTGGACAAAAGCTGGTCTCCAGCCACTAGTCGTGTGCGCTGGCTCCAACGCGTGGGCTTGTATTACGACGTAGCCTGGCCAAGAGTTAAATTACGTGCAGCAAGACCCGCCCTTGTCTGCTGGATATCACGACTGTGGCCCAGGCGTCGTCTCTGTTTGGCTGGCCATGGCCGGAACATGCTGCCAGCGCTGATGGTGCTGGCACCACAAGGGGGCCACATGTGGTCAGAGGTGTGCCACGATACCCAAATGGGAACATTGTTGCGGGTTGAGTGTGTGGCACACCACCCTGTAATTCGCCGGAGGTATTATTCTCGCAAGAGCTGGCAAAACTCAATTGCCATCCCCAATTCATGTGGCCAGCGGGTCATGCTGGACTCTGGCCTGGGTCTGGGCCTCACCAAATACTAACAGCGTCTCTTCTCCCCTTTTTCTTGATCGATTAAGGTTGGAGCTGTCACACCGCTTCCCCGAACTGACAACACCAAACAATATGTCAGGGGACAGTGGATGATTGGCCAGCACAGCTTCATCTCTAAACCGCCTTCACCCGCATTTGCCCAAGGCGGGCTTGTTCCCGGTATTCAGTACCTCGTATGTTGTAGAGTGCCGACAGATCTGATGAAATCAAGAAAGACGTCAAAGAATGGGCGCGGAGATGGAGTCTCAATTGATGGATAAAAAGCATCCGCGAGTCGAGATGGTTTTCCACATTTGAGATGAAGTTCCCCGAATCAGCCCGGAAGGCTGGCTGGCGAACCAGAATTGCCCGATGGGTAGTTATTGCTCCTGAATCTTTCGATGCGGCCATCTGCTTCCTCAGGGCCTCGTATATTTGGGGACGCTCAAAAGGAATGGCGCTGTTGCGTGCGGAAACGGCCGTGAGGCGTGCCTTTTCCTGCCTCTGCTTCCTCTCTTAACATTTGGTTCCTTTCTGACCCCTTCCTCACTTTGCTTTTTATGCATCACTTCGTATGGAGTCCCTGATGATGCACTACAGGAGTCTGTCGTATCTTGCTTTGCAAATGATGAGTCTGCCATCGCCCTAGCTGGTGTGCCCTTTGCAGATCGACATTAGGTCTCCTGCGATTGCGAAATCGCTCACAGATGCTTCACATGATAGAATGCAAGCCTGTGAACTCGGAGTGTGTTCTTTCTCAGCGGAACGGCAGGGACCCGCCAGGGGGTGGGTGGAGGGGGCAGGGGCTGGCGCTGGAGAAGAGCAGGGGTTGGATAGTGGACCTGCTGGCATGCCAGATGATTGGATGAAATCCCTGGGCTGAATTGAGTAGTGCTCTATGGAGAATTGGACTATGTCGTATGCCGTTCTATTGCCACTTTCGAGTCGTTGGTTCAAGTTTGTGTCTTTCTCCGTCAATCGTTGACGTCTCCTCAATAAGCAGCAATCAAGCGAAGACAGGGCCTAATCCCACTTACACCGCAAGGGACTTAGGAATCTTTGCATATCCTCACTTCTCACACGAAGTATGCTGGTAATTAGCTTTTTGCGTAAACGAAGCTGAGATATGTCTCAAAAAGTGCCGTTCTGTCCGAATGGCACTTGTCGCCGTCCTGTTTCCTTTTCAGGCAGATTTGTCTTGGGCTGGTATGGAGTGGTCAGGGCACTGTAAGTCGCAAAGAGAAATGGCAGGAGAGAGCCTTTGTTCTCTACCCACGTCGCTTAACAAGAATTGGCGAGAAGGAACGGGGGGAGCGCCTCAGAAGGCAAAGAACGGCGGTAGACCGCGTCAGGGGTTGGCTGGAAAAGCTGGCAGTGCGATCCGTGCCACTGTAATTGCCGTTTTGTCAGCCAGCAAGATCGTGATGGGCGTAAAAGGATCACACTGTTGAAAGATCAATTCCAGGCTCACTGAGGCCAAGTTAAAATCAGTACCGCCAGTGCAATCGGTCATCCTGCGGAATGCATGTGGGACTAAGAGCCTATTTTGGTCGACATGGTTTGTCGATTTGCAAGTCTTACCAGCGCAAAGCCGTTGGATAGGGGCGTTTGCATTGCGCCAGTCGGCTTAGCGGTGCGCTTGTCAAACAATAGTATGAATTTCTGCAGGCTGGTGGAAGAACAAGCTTCTTTGGGAGGTTGGGTCCGCTGTCTGTTGGTTCTTGCTTGTTGTTTGCTGCCAAGGACTCGAAATTGCGGCCCATCGACTCTCGTTTTTGGAGCACCAGCCTGTGTGTCTCTCGTACTTGTGAACTTATGAAAAACAGGAAGCGACGCTTCACATCTTGCGGTGTCCCTGAACTTCATACTTTCCTGGGATGGCAGCTGCATCCCCCGCGTATGTGGACCGTACGAATTTGCTGCCCGCTGAACTTGGGTTGCCGTTGGTATGTTCTTCTACTTGACGACTGCCGACCTATTGACACGTGCTGTTTCAGAGGATAGCGAAATGAGCGCTTTGTAAAAGGGGCACTCTCCACAGCTCTGCCGACAAGTCGAACTGCAATGGAAGTTATCTGCGGAGCGTTTCTAGTCCCGTGCAGGGGCTCTGTTGCTCGTCCCAGGCCCATGTCGTAGTCCTGCAAAAGCAACCACCTTATGCTTGAAGCACGGTGACTGGATGTGAGAAGCCAGCCAGCCACTAAGGGAAATCGCTGCCACCGGTCTCCCTTTTTTGAAACCTGGGGCGCGCTTCTCATTCCAGTAGCTGGCTCCACCAGAGCCACTCTCAGTGCCTATCCCTAATACAGGCCCTGGTTTTGGTGAAGCAACATCGAGGTGAACTTGTGTTTTGCCCGGATGAATGCAACGTAGGCGGTGTTCGTACTCCATTTCAGACTCCGTACAAGTAATAGAATAGGCAGAGACGATCCGCGACTGGGACAATGTCTTGCCCCCAAGATGACGCGAGAGTCTCAGATCACGACCGGTTGCTATCAACGGTCGACTGGTCAAGTCTGCGGAATAGGTCAGCTCTCCGGCTTGTTGGAGGCTCTTCCACAGCTTGTTGTAACTCACCTTTCACTATACCCTGTGTCAACGGTCTCTGGCAGCCTGTTTCAGGGGTCATGTTTTCGCGCTGCACGGCCTGTTGGTTGTATGGCAGTATGATTGATGGTGGTGTCCAAATCCCGAAGAGGAAAGGTAAATAGGGGCAAACTGCCCTGGTCCTGTTCTCACATCGGGCAAACTCTGTTGCTCACGGCACTGGGCTCCGTAAGAGGTCTAGTCCATCCGCCTGCAACGTTAGGAGAGTCGTACTTGCGGGTCCACAGAGTAATACAGGCCACACACGCAGGTGTGAGTTATCTCGCAAATACGCGCCGTCTGGGGTATTCGACCATTGTTGGGTATAGCAGTATGCCGGCTCTGGCTGGCAGCGCGTTTCGCGACTTTTGGGTGCCAGCACCACAACAATAGTGCCGTTCTGTCGGCACATGCATGGCAGTTGGCATTTGAGATGTCTATGGTGTCGTGTGGGTGGCGGCGAAGCTGCATGTGTCGGAGTGCTGCTCCAAAATAAATGTTGACTTGAACAGATTTGTTGTGTTTTTCTTTCCTTTGACCACGCGCCAGCGTGTTTATGTATCTCGGCTGCTCTTGCTGGTTATTGCTCAGCATGCACTGTTCAAGACAGGAGCGACGCCAGCGTATATCCGTTCCTGCCATGTTGTCGTATCTTCCAAGTCCACCGCCAAACGGTTTCCCGTTTATGCAATCACGACTAGGCCCGGCCGTACTTTGCATGACCGGTTTCTGTGTTTGGGGGCCCGCCAGTGCTCGTAATTTCCTTTTTTTTGTTCTGTCTTGCCAGTCGATGGGGCAGGTTGGAAGGTGGGTATGTGTTACTCTCTCCAGTCTCTGCTCCGGTGTCCACCTTCCCAACCTTGCCACTTGGGCCGAACACTCTTGCCTCCTCTGGGCTACTTGGAAATACGTTGTGTACTTTGACGTCTGTCTTTTCTGCCTCCTTGATGCCTCAAATCTCTTCTCTACCACATCACGACCAGCCCTAGTTACCACATAGCGGCCACACTACTGTGCCGTCCATACACCAGCGCACAATACTCCCACCGTACTACTGTCTGGTCACCGATTCCTTTGCTTGGCTGGCGCGAAGTGGTGCGCCGCCAGTACCCCAGCCGAGCCTATCCGGCAGTCTGTATGCCGGCGGTTCCAGGTCCTTTGACCAATTTTTTCGGGGGCGATTTTTCTTAACCTGCTCTGGCCTGCCTTGTCGTCTGCCCAGCCAATTTGTCAGTCGTCTGCTCCGACAAACTTAAAAACTTACTGTTCTTGCTTGTCACTTGACCCGCTTGCACGGCCTTACCGTTCACGAGAATCCTCACGCCGCGTCCTCCCCTGGTCACTCATTGCAGTAATTACCTGATTGCGGCGTACCCTCGCTGCTACCACCTGCCGTCCCGCTGCTACTGAGTATATGCGACGTCAATCAGGGTTATCCAGGCATCTCGAAACCTCCTGTGAGGCTGCTCTGTGGTTCGCCGAGCTCAGACCCTCGCCGGGTCCACGACTGTCGCCCGCTGCCCTGGCTTTGTTTCTTGTCTCGCACAGTCGCTACCCTGTCACTCCTCGCACCCCGTCCCCCTCGTGTCCTCAGTCCTCTTTTTTTCTCTCGTCGTTTCGCCCATTGGCTGTCACTCGACGTCTCCCGCTCGCTTCCATCCCATCCCGACGTTTCCTCCCACTCCTCCCACCGTGTGGTGAAGACACCCCTTCCGGCCTCCAGTCTCTGACTGGGTTGTTCTCCTGCATCGTCTCAGGCCGCCTCTCTGCCCGCGTGCGCTTTGCAAACCATGTCGCAGTTTCCACCTGAAGATGGCCCTGGGCCGATAGGTTCTGCAGACTACTACGAGCACCAGTATGAGTATCAACAACGGCAGCCACAACAGCCGTCACTCCAACAGCAGAAGCAACACCAATACCAGCGCCAGCATCAACAGCCGTCGCACATATTGCCTAGCCTCCAGTCTCCAATCCAGCGACAGGATCGTTCATACTATCCGCAACATCAACATCAACAGCACTACGGCAGCCTGCCCGCCTCACCCTCCTCACCGACGCTCTCTTCCT
This sequence comes from Sporothrix globosa, assembly GCA_001630435.1. NCBI lineage: Eukaryota > Fungi > Ascomycota > Sordariomycetes > Ophiostomatales > Ophiostomataceae > Sporothrix > Sporothrix globosa. The sequence continues at coordinate 1,759,829 of LVYW01000001.1, forward strand.
CCTCGTCGTTCCCTGTCTCTGCGTCCCCTTCTCCATCGCCCTCCTTTACATCCTCGCCCACCTCCTACTCGCGACCTTCCTCGGATAACAACAACAACAACTACTACAATAACTCACCTGGCTCGAGTAGAGCGCAGACACAACGTCCCTCCTCTTCCGGCGCCGGGCGTTCGGCTCTCCTTCAGACGAGCGTCAACGCCAACTCGTCTATCTCGTCAAGGTAAGCTGGTTCACACATTCTGGTTTCCCGCCCCTGCCCTTTCTCCCCTCACTCTGCCCCCCTTTTTCTCCTCCTGTCGCCGGCACAACCCAGTCCGTGTCTGCGTATGTACGTGACTGGTTTGCTATTTCGGTTCTGCTTTACCTTTGCTTCTGCGACATGCCTGTGCTCTCTGTTGTTTCTGTGGATGGCACAAATCTTCCGCTCGCGTGCCCTTGATTCTTCTCCGCTTCCTCTGCCCGCGTGCCTCACCCACTCGACGGACTCTTTCAGCACTGCTTGATGCTTGCTACTTTGTGATTGGGAATTGTTCTCGAAGGAAGATAAGCCTGGCGGCCCGTATACTTCTCTGCGCGGAAGGCTGTACAACCGCAAGCGCAACGTCTCACAGAGAAACCATTGGCGAGCCCTGGCACTGTTTCCACCACCCCCTGCCCATTTCTCTACGTTTCTGGCCAGGCCATCCTGCCGCGGCCGCCCCCATCTTCCACACTGTAGCACCTACTGGACAACTCAGTTGCTAATTAATCATTCATCTCCTCGTTCTTGTTCTTCATCTTCATGAAAAAACAGATCTCAAAGAAAACCAGCTCCAAGCCCGCTCCATACGAGCACTGCTATCTCGCCGCCGACCACATCGACACCGTCGGGCTTCAGCTTTCCTTTCCCCGATTCACAGCCGAACGGCAGCCCGCGAGGCACCACCACCAGCAGCTCACAAAAGCCCCTCGACATTCCTCAGATCGTGACTACCGGCCCAGAATCGCCTCAACTTCAACGTGATCAGAGTTTGGGTGCCGAGAAGACGTATTTCAACAGCGACTCCTCAGGAGCGTCTACGCCCGTGGAAGAGATATCAAATCCCATGTTCGTACAGTGCGCATCCGAGTCAGGTCCCTTCGTTCTTTCCCTTTGCATCTCTTCATTTTTACCTTACGAAATAACCCATCTGCATTCGCTCATTAACTTGGACCAATGAGACGAACTGCTAGATAGATGTTGTGCTCACGTCGGGCTATCAGTCTGACGGTCTCTCGTCTTCTCTGTGTTGTTGTCTGGTCTTTGTTTTGTTCTTATAATTACAAGTGTTTTCTTCTTCTTCGTTTCCCTTTTCTAACAGTTCTACTTCTAGACCTGCGGTTTCCCCTCGTTTTCCGAATGACAATCGAAGCGCTTCCGACTCCGCTGTGATCCCCAAGCCTCTCGCAGGCGGAACAATCTCCTCACGGGCAACCATGGCAGGCCCATCCACAGCGACCCGTGCCGAGGCAAATGGGGCGCCCCGAAACGCTTCAATCGACTCCGGCGTGTCAGCCTTATCGACTGGTTCGTCTGCGCGGAAGAACTCAACAGACAGCGTCACGACACACGACATTCCCTCCATCATCAAGGCAGCCGGCAGCGCAGAGGCTGTGATTGAGCACCTACTTAAAGAGAAGCAGGCCCAGTCTCAGCAGAATGCACAGCTATGGCGTCTGGTCGATAAACAAAGGGCTATGATTCTTGGCCTCAACAAGGATCTGGAGCGAGCACTCAAGGACAAAGAAAAGTACCGAAAGAAAGTCAAGGAGATTTTGCCAGATCATGGCCGCCCACCAGTTCTCTCTGCCCCGGAAAGCTCTTCATCTAAGCAGCCGCAGCAGCAGCAGCAGCAGCACGACAGGCAGGATGGTATCGCACCGAATGCAACCCTCCCCGCGTTGCGCACCGGGGCAATCAATAGAGTAACGTCGGAAGATGTCCCCTCGTCGCCCGTGAGCGTCAAGGACTCGCCGCTGCAATCTCCTTTGCACTCGCCCGTCGACATGGATTTGGCTCCCTACCCAATAACACCACCGGCTGACCAACCATCCGTCGCGGCTGCGTCTGTTGTCGGTGACATTTTGGACCCTGTTGAGTTGATGCCCCGGCCGCAAGATCATGCACTGGACAATTACGACCACGATGCCGAGGAGCGTGCAGCCGATGCTGCTCGTCACACTGCCAATGCTGCTAACGACATTCCCATCAACCTCTCGATTCCGCCATCGCGTAGCCTACCTAGCAAACCGCCACAAGTTCCACCTCCTCAAATTCCTGCTGCCTCGTCCGACGAAGGCGTCTCACAGTTCCCACCGCCGCCAGCGCCACCACCGCGCAAGCCTCCACCGGCTCCATTAATGCTACGGGACCACCGCCCTAACCCGACCATCCCCATTGACGACGAGGTTCTCGAGTCGGACTCTGACTACGACTCGCTGCTTGAAGTGACCGAGACTTCCGAGAAGGAGAAGAGAGGTCGGCGGAGAACTAGAGAGGAAGACGACCGTGAGCGAGAGATTCTTGCAATTCAAGAGGCTGAGATGCGGAGTTTGTCCAAGAAGAGCAAAAAGAGCAACAGTGCTCACAACACGCCCAAGTCGGCTGGTCAACCGACTGCTGCCCCTGATACTGTACCACCAAGCTTGATGCTCTCCCAAACCGCCCTCCAGCAGCCAAACTCTCTGGATGGTATGTTGAGCGATGATGGCGACATCACCAACAATATCGTCACCGTACAGAGAAGCCTAGCAGCTCCTTTGCTTAGCCCCGGCTTGCCGTCAAGCCCCCGGCCCATGGCAGGCAACGCCATACCCCGTTCGCCAATGCATTCCCCTCCCCTTTCACCGAGAATGGTTGGTGGCTTTGGTACGGCTGCTGGCGCAGCTCCGTTGTCGCCCCGTCCTCCTCGTCAGCCGATCCCCCTGCCACCGAACACTCCACTTCAGACGCCCTCTCCTGCGCCCGGAGAACCTCTGACGCTTTCGTCCCCGAAACCTCTCAACATAATTAAGAAGTCGAGTGAGACGGCATCTTTAGGAGCACCATCGAGCCCGTCAGTCAGGTCCGTCAACAGCCATGAGGGCCCGACAGAGCGTACTCGTATCTTCAAGGGCTTTGTGACCGAGCAATTCCCCGATTTGCTGCTCCCGCCAAACGCTGTGCCTTCGATCGATATTAAGGTGGCCTCGTCCCGTATGAAGCCGTCTCGGGCCAGCCTGATTTCGCTCACACAGCTGGAGGAAGACCCCGTCTTCACCTTGGCCGTCTTGTCTCGTGCAGACGGTGGAGAGCTATGGCGTGTTGAAAAGGACTCTGCTTCTCTTGCAAAGCTTGACCAACGCCTAAAGCAGTGCCCGGCTTTCACAGCCAGAACACCGGACCGCTCCCTCTTCAGTGGCCATGCGCCAGCTAAGCTCGACGCCCGTCGTCAAGCACTGGACAACTACTTGGACGAGCTTCTCAACACTCAGCTGGACAACAGCACGGCAATGGATCTTTGCCGCTACTTATCAACCAATACGCTACCACCCAACGCAGACGAGACAGGTTCGACATCGGCCGAGGTCCGGAAGGAGGCACAAGCTAACAAGACCAAGATCAAATTTGGTGATCGGCCGATCAAGACTGGCTATCTGACGAAGCGGGGCAAGAACTTTGGCGGCTGGAAGGCTCGCTTCTTTGTCCTTGACGGCCCGCACCTGAAGTACTACGAGACACCCGGTGGCGCCCACTTGGGTACCATCAAGCTGCAGAATGCACAGATTGGAAAGCAATCTCAGCACGGCGACAACTCATCGCCTGCTCGTGGCGGTGTGAGCAGTAATGCTACTGACGAACTGGACAACCAGTACCGCCATGCCTTTTTGATCCTGGAACCCAAGAAGAAGGACCCTACAGCACTCACGAAGCACGTTCTTTGCGCCGAAAGTGACCACGAGCGTGATATATGGGTGGATTCTCTTCTTCGTTGGATCGACTATCGCGACGAAGGCGATGAGGACGATGCACCGTCTGTCTCAGGCATCCCCGGTACTCTTGATCCGGACCGGCCACAATCCTCCAACGACTCAAGCCGGCCGAATGGCTCATCCGCAACGAAGAAAAAGCTTACCCAGAACAAGAAGCAGCTGCAAAAGCAGCAGCAAGGGTCGGTTCAGCAGTCACAACCGCAGCAATCCTTTGGAAAAGATGGTCTTATCGGTGTCAGTTACGACGCGACGCAAGCGGGCGAGATTCCCCACGGCGTGCCCGGGGGCCGGCAGCGGCGCAATTCGCAAGACTCGGACGCTCCTCAGACCATGTCGTCCCAGTCTCCGTACGCAATCTCTGCACCACGGGACCCCCAGGTCATCTCGGACTCATCTGCTTGGGTTGGCCGCTCGATGCTCGGCACGGGCCTGGCGCCACCGACTGTGGACGAAAAGAAAGCGAGGAAGAGGAGTTTCTTCGGGTTTGGGGCGAAAAACCGGACATCTACTGACGGACCATCTGACTCTCTCTTCGGTGACGGCAACTCTGGCGGTCTCGCAGGTCCTGGTAGTGGTGGCGGCAACAGTCCTCACCGCCAGGTCTTTGGTGCTCCGTTGGCGGAGGCTGTTCGCTACAATTCACCTGTCGATGTCAATGTGCCTCTTCCTGCTGTTGTGTACCGCTGCATTCAGTACTTGGAGGCTCGCAATGCAGTGTACGAGGAGGGTATTTTCCGCCTCAGCGGGTCGAATGTGTTGATCAAGCAGCTTCGCGAGCGGTTTAACAATGAGAGCGACGTCAACTTGCTCAACGACAAGACCTACCACGACATCCACGCTGTCGCTTCGCTCCTGAAGATGTATCTACGTGAACTGCCGACGACCATCTTGACGCGGGACCTGCACATGCAGTTCTTGTCTGTGACAGAAATGTCCAACCATGAAGAAAAGCTTTCGGCTCTGGCCGAGCTTGCCACACATCTGCCACAACCCAATGCCACGCTTCTCAAGTATCTCATTGCTTTCTTGATCCGGATCATCACCAACTCGGACCGCAACAAGATGACGGTGCGCAACGTGGGCATTGTCTTCTCACCGACCCTGAACATCCCTGCGCCTGTCTTTGCTTTATTACTGCAAAACTACGAGGCTGTTTTCGGCATTGAGCCCGAGGAATACGAGCTGCCATCGCCTGTGTCGGATGAACCCCACGACCGGCGCCCGTCCCTGTCATCGATGTCAACCGGGGCGACTATCGACCCGCTCCCCCAGCGACCGTCGACCTCTCATGCCGGTGAATCTCCCCATCGACAGCGTCTGCTGGATGCCATTAAGAACGGCGGCAACGGCAGCCGGAACACGCAAACGCCGCCTCCAGTCTTGATGAGCTCCGCTGGATCACAGGTGCAGCTGCGGTCGACGCCCACGCCACCGCCGATGCAGCCACCTCCGAGTTTTCCGCTTCCAAAGCCGGCGCAACAGCAGCAGCAACGTATGACGGCCTACGAGCCCCAGTACCTGTCTCAGCAACAGGGCAACTCTCAAGTATCTCTTCGACCGGCGTACGAAAGTGGCTTCGTGGTACCGGCTGGGTATGACCCGATGCAAGTTCCGGCGCCCAACCCAGTTCGCAACAATCCTGGTTACGATCGACCGCTGTATGAAGGGAGTAACAATGGTGGACTAGCTGCGTATGAGCGCAACACCCGGCGCGAGAGTGCGATCCTTCCCAGCAGTCCGGCGATGAACCTCAACCAGCAGCAGGGTACCAGACGCCCTGGGCCAGGCAACCGGTATTAGAGATACTGGCCTTCGGCATTGCGACCCAGCTACACGACCCCCCGCTTTTGACAAGCCAAACCTGATGCTTCAGTGTGTTGCACAAATGCCAGCCATTTGCACCCACCGAGCCTACTCCACCCCACCGATGCAATGACCCCAGGCGTGGGTATGGGGTGTATGCATGTGTGCATGAATCGCCGGGCCTGCCCTCACTGTTTTGCTGCCGGGATACCCCTGGGCGGCCCGGCGCATGTTTGCTTTTTCCTATTTCTCTTTCTCTTTTTTTGTCGTGTTGCATTTTACGTTCTCATTTTATGTTTCTTATGTTTCTTTTTGGGCTCTATACCTGATTGATTTTGTACTCCTACGCCTTTCAGTTTGCGGAAAAGAGACGTATTTTTGCAACTCTTATCAAAGTGTATATTATCTAATATGACGAGTGAACGGAAGAGCTCGGCATGGCGCGGCCAGGTGGACGGGCAGCGTGCTGCCACGGGTTGTTTGTCCACCCATCCTTTTCAGCATGGCGTTTAACGGAAAGATCCGAGTTCACATTTGGGTGGCTGAAGACGTGTTTGCGATTTCTTGATGTCTTTGTTTTGTTATTTCAACGTCGCCCATACAGATTGGACACGATTAGGTGGCATGGCGCTTTGAAGCAGATGCATATAACCAATGAAAGATGATTGAAAGATGATTGAAAGATGATTGAAAGATGATTGAAAGATGATTGAAAGATGATTGAAAGATGAAGATGATTGAAAGATGATTGACCCTAATTTGAGTAGAAACTCGAGTATCTCAGAATCTATCACTGCGAGTGAGGACAATGGTGTACGCAAGGCCGTGAAAGCGAGACAAACAGAATATTCTGTACTATGTGTCCTTATGGATGGAGCGTCGTACATTACGAATACTCTGTCCGTCGCACCTCGTGGTCGAAGAGTGGCACTTTCCATATTAAACACAAGATGATTGTTTCTCATATGACCCTGGTCTCTGTTGGAGGCAATGCCCCCTGGGAAAGCGCTTGTCGTCCGTTTTCATTGTTCTCCGCCTGCTCTGGCCTACAGGCGCACCTGCCTTGCTGGAAAGTTCCGCTCAGGCCTGACAGGCAGGCACTACCGTTCTCCACTTGCAGAAAATAAACCCTGAGGACTTGCCCGACCTGGGGACCAACCTCGATCACATGGCAGGTGGACTGCTCGCTCGCAGTAAACCTGACTCTTAGTGGATTTGTCCGTTGCCCGAAAAGTCCAACTAGTCCTCTTCTGGGCCTAGGCCCTTCCTTGAGTCGTCTTCCAGTACCGCCCTTTTCATTCATACATTTTGGCCCAGTGTCCAGGCCCGTGCTTGCTTGGGCTTTTGTGGTCGCTCTTTCTCCGTAACTATGTTACTCGCGTAAGAAAAGGTCCTTCCCTCTCTAGAATACACAGCCAACATGGGAAAGTGCCGCCCAGCGTGACATCCTTCCCTAGTCTTCCACGCTGTCCCAACCTATCCGCACCACGCTGTCTGCACCACACCAGCCTGTTGTACCATCTCTCCACCCGCATAATACATCGGCACTTCGGACGCTGTCACCTCCGCCAAAACACCATCGCAAGTCGAGGCAGATTATGCTACACGATTCCAATCCACTTTGAACCTCACACAGACGTTACTGACACCACACCATTCTGATGACCTACCTCTGTACCCGACGACATCATACAACGAGGCACGTGTGACAGCATCCCTTGACGACACATTTTGTTTTCGCATGCGCTTCTGCCCGCGGCTGGAACCCCTTAATTCGACCCAATTTGTGCTTAATTTGAGTCTCGGGCGACTTGTGCACATACCGTCCTCGCTGCTCAGGGTGCCACGCGGCGGCCAGTTCACTGGGCCTCTTTCCGATCTTCGCGTTGCTTGGTAGCGGGCGGCCGTTGCTCCCTCCAGGGTAGCCCTCGCTTTACCCATTTTTGCCGACGAACGCCTCTTCTGTTTTTCGGCGATCTTTGCCTTTGACTAACGAACATCCCGCGACGACAAGACTTGTCGTCCTCGACTCGCTCTCTCGAGACTATTCCGCTTCTTCTCCCCTCCTCCTCCTGTGGTTCCCCTATGGTGGGTGGCGCCGCCTCCGCCCTGGGCAGTCTCGGGCCACAGGCGCCGGGCGCATCGACAACCTCGCCAACAACAGGCAACAACAGCAGCCAAGCCAGCCCCTCCTCCACCTCCACCTCGATCCTCCCTTCTTTGTCTTCGATGGATTCATCGGCAGCGGCAGCGGCGCCAAGTACGGCGGCACGACTGCAACGACCCTCGTATCCGAATCCGGCCGAGGGCTACTCTCCCGCGACAACCGATTCACCAAGCCTGTCGCCCTCCGACGAGGACGGAGAGGATGGTGATGGCGGCGACGACGGCGACGAAGACGCCGATACACAGGCAGAAGGGGACCGCAATGCCGACGGCAGCGGTGGTACACAAGCTGCCACAGGGACCTCGCACTTGTCGGCCGTCTCCCGCCCTGGCAATGCGCAGCAGAGCCAAAGTCGTGGTGCTGGCACTAGTGCTGGCGGAGCTGGCGGCGGCAATGCAGCCGATGCCAAGAAACCCCGTGCCTGTGAAGCTTGCCGCGGCCTCAAGGTCCGCTGCGATATGGATCCGAATGCTCCGCCCGAGACACCGTGTCGCCGGTGCGCAAAGGCGGGTCGCCGATGTGTCGTCACGCAACCGACACGCCGACGACAAAAGAAGACGGACAGCCGCGTTGCCGAGCTGGAGAAGAAGATTGACGCGTTGACAGCCAGTCTACAGATGACACGGCAGACAGGTCCTGGACCGGCCGGGGGCGGCACCTCTGGTTCTGGCCGTGACGACAGCGGCAACAGCGGCAACGGCCGGATGTCGATCAGCACCAGTGGTGGCAACGGTATCCTGCGCGAATGGCCACCGAATCTGGACCCTCCACAACTACCGCCAGTCGCCCCACGAAGCACGTCGACGACATCGATCGGAGGTGTTAGCGGCCGCGACCTGCCACCTATACATGGGCTGTCGGGGCCGGCGCCCCCCCACAGCCCCTATTCGACGAGCACAGTGGGACGGAGCCCGTTCTCCAATGGACCTCCTCCCATGGTGATGGCCGGGCAGAAGCGCAAGTTCTCCGAGATTCGCGAGGCGACTGGCGTTGTCGGAGCCGGCGGTAATGGACAGGGTTCGCGGGGTGGCTCGGGCTCTCGAGCAGGATCAACCGCCAGTGATGAGTCGCCGTCGATGCGTGAGAATCCCTACCAGAGCTACCACACCCACCACAGCCTCGGCCCCAACCCGCCGCACGGCCACGCATCCCAGCATGCGGCGCCATCGCAACGGCATAATGTGCAGGAACCACGACACCCGCCGCCACAGCAGCAGGCCTCCTCGCCAGCATATGGCATGGCACGCAGCCCGGCTGGTGGCGTGGGCGGCACACCCCGGTTTGGCACCGAGTATGCGGACATCATCGACCGCGGCCTGCTGACTATGGAAAAGGCTGTGGAGCTGTTCCAGCGGTATACCGACCAGATGGCACGTCATATGCCAGCTGTTGTGTTTCCGCCCGGCACGACAGCCGCCGACATTCGCAAGACAAAGCCCGTCCTGTTCCTGTCCATCATGGCTGCGTCAACAACGGAGATGTCGGACATCCAGCGCGCCATTGTCAAGGAGCTGATGCAGATCTTTGCCGAGAAGATTTTCATCGTGGGCGAGAAGAGCCTGGAACTCGTACAGGCGCTGCAGATGGCCGTCATCTGGTACTGGCCCCCTGAACACTTTGAAGAGCTCAAGTTCTACCAACTGGTCCACACTGCTGCCGTCATGGCCATCGACATTGGCCTTGGCAAGCGGCGACAGGGAAATGGGCCAGGCGGTGCTGGCGGCGGGCGTGGCGTAGGGGGCGGCGTTTTGGGCGGCGCTGCCTCAGGGTTCGCCAGCTCGAGCATACTTCGCGGCGGCTTTCGTTCCGCTGCAGGTGCACGTCCTGGCCCTCCGTTTGGTGGCTGGCGCGACCATCCGTTCAAAAAGTACCCGCTGCCCGACCCGTGCAGCATCGAAGGCCGGCGGACGTGGCTGGCGTGCTACTTTATGACGTCCAACACGGCCATGGCTCTGCACCGACCAAACCTGGTCCGCTGGACCTCGTTTATGACCGAGTGCGTCGAAGTGCTCGAGTCGTCGCCTGAGGCCGCCCCGTCGGACAAGTACCTGTGCCACCTCGTTTGGACACACCGCATGGCCGAAGAGGTGGGACAGCAGTTTTCCATGGACGACCCGGCCACCGTCATCAATATTGCGGATCCACGAACACAGTACGCCTTGCGTGGCTTTGAGCGCGAGCTGGAGCGGTACAAATCGACCATCCCGCGCAACCTGCTACAACGTAAGTCGAGCGAATACACTGCTCTCGTATTCTTTGTGGTTTGTCTGTAATGCCCAATGCTGACGTTTTGTCTCTAGCCTCCCTGCGACTGAGTTTTGAGGTGCTGAGTCTCTACATGCATGAAATTGCACTTCAGACCGAGAACGGCAACGACGATTTCAAGACGCCGTACACGGCCGAGTCGACGAAGGAGGCGCTCATTGGCGATGCGACGCTGACACCTGCGCACATTCGTGCGCTGACGGCATGTCTCCTTGCTATTGACGGTATCTTTGACGCTTTTCTTGGCATGGACATCCAGTCCCTCCGGTGCATCCCGGTCTTCAATTTTGTGCGCGTGGCCTACGCCACCGTGGTCATGATCAAGCTCTATCTCTTTGCCTCCTCCCCCAACTCGGAGCTCGGCAAGGTGATCAACAAGGAGCACATGAAGGTCGAGCAGCACCTCAATGCTCTGCTTGACAAGTTCCGCGCGACAGCCGCAGGCAACCGGTCGCGGCCTGCAGGCAAGTTTATGATTGTTCTGGCCATGATTCGGTCGTGGTTCCTCAAGCAGCAGGCCCACAATCCCTTCGAGGCTCGTGAAGGCGGCGCCGGCCAGCAGGAGAACGGCGAGTCCTCGAGCAGGCAAGGCGCAGCGGACCAGGCGCCGTCTCAACCGCCGCCGCAGCCGCAGCCGCAGCAAGATCATGTTGCTTCGCCCGCTGCGGCTGGGACGCCAGGCGGTTCTGCGTCGCAATCCTATATGCCCTCGTCGGCGTTCTTGTCGACCATTAATAATAACACGAACAACAGCACTGGTACCTCCAACGAAAACCGCCTTCGAGCAGCCTCCACATCATCGGCAACAGCCACGCCTTCCCCGTCAGTGACGTCTGGCGCGACCCCCAATGCAAACAACATCGGTATCAACAACAACAATAACAGCAGCCAGGTCCAGCAACAACCGCAACCGCAGACCCAGCACCAGATGCAGGCCCCATCGGGCATCTACTCTTCGGCGAACACGCCACTCCAGCTACTTTCCGAGATTGCCGCCAACGACTACGCCGCGAATGCAGCGACAACAGCAGCTGCATCAGGCATGCCGCAGCACCAGCAGCAACAGCAAGGTGCTGGCCCCGCTGCCGCCCTCAGCACCATTCCGCCCTGGCCGCCATTCTATAGCAGTCTCAGCAATGGCGCCAGCAATGGCAATGTCATTACCACTGGCACCGGCGCTGGCAACAGCGGCCAGACGTCCGATCCACAGCAGCAGCAACAGCAACAAGTGTCCTCACTCATGCCGCCTCCGCCGTCCACGGCCGACTACATGGCCCAGTACCCGGACCTCAATCTGGGTGACAACTTCGAGTACGCCGTGGACCTGACGCTTGTGGGCCTGTCCGACGGCGCCGACAACATGAACTTGAGTGATGGCCTGAACTACATTCTGGCCGACCCGTGGTTTGGTGGAGGCGAAGCCTTTCAATTTTAGTACCGAATAAGCCTGTTGTTGGTTTCTGTGTTTGAGATACAGTCCGTGTATGCGCCTTTTATAAACTATTTGCGGGGGTTCTTATTTCATTTGTTTTGACAAAATACCCTGGGATTTATTGTATTATTGGCCTGTTTACGGCCATAGCGGACAACTTGGGTCGATATCTAATGACAAGCTTCACAACTCTACATCGAACGGTATACTGAAATCATACTGTCACATTTTTATACGCCGTTGAAAGTACTGTGCCAAAACGTCAACAAAAGATATTAATAGGGCCAAGCCTCACTTAAGCCATCTGTTATCATACATGAGCCTTCGGTGCATAAACCCCAGTCTTCCATCCTGTATATAGTTCCAATTTGGTGCCGATACCGTCCATTCCATCTCTTAAAACAAGGGAAATCAATTGACATAGAAGACAATAAAATGAAAACCCGAGCACCTCGTTTTCCATCTGCTAGTTTTGGTATTTTCTTTCCAGCTCGAACGCCACAAGCGGGTAAAAACCAGGAATACGATACATAACAATTTGCGTCAAGTTGAATACACGGCGGAGAAGTCGTGCCTCTGAAAAAAATGGGATGCAAAATTGAAACAAACCAAAATAGTGAAAAGACAACAAAAGGTAAGAAGGCACCTCGAGACACTCCGCCATAAGCAACAACGAAAGAAAAAAAACGAAATCATGTTTTCCTGCCAGGGTTGCTTTGCCTAGGACCAAATAAAAGGTTCGTTTAAAATGAGACAGGTTGCAGAAGTGAAGAGCAGAGAAACACGGAAATGTCAAAATAAAAGAAAAAGAAAAAGAAAAAACAATAACGCCGTGCAACGAAAAAAAAAAACCATCTTATGTGGTCCACACATTTCTCATCGTTTCGTTTGAAGCGTTGCATCCCATGTCCTCGTCGCCGCCAGCTACACAACTCTTGGATGTTCCCGAGGAGCGTGTACGCTTGGCTAAACGCCTGGTGAGTATAAACGCCACATATAATCCGTCCTCGCATAATTTGAAACTTGGGACGAGCCCGGAAATTTGATGGGGAAAATGAAACAGTGTCGAAAATAAGAGGGGTAAAAAGTCAGGCGCCATGTACGTCATATATCCCGCGCTGCCGCTTAGTCGGCGTTGGATATCTCGTTCGGTTGTGATGCAGTTGGTCGTAATAATAAAAACAAAAAAAGGTAAAACGAGTCGTGTAAGAGAGGGATAGAGGTCGCTGCTCCCTTTTCTAATCCATATAGAAGTCGCCCTTGAGGATTCTCTCTTGGAAGTGATCTGGCTTCGGCCGAGCCTGGCGGGGCTGCTGCGGGGCAGGACGCTGTGCGGGTGCCGGTGTGGGTATGTCCGATACAGACTTGGCACGGTCGTGGCGCAGGCCGACACCGCCGCCGTTGCCGACGCCTCCGCTGATACCACCCGGAAGGCCAGAGCTGCCACCTGGAGCATAGCTCGACATAGAGCCGAAGCCGCTTCCGCGCGGCGGGGAATTGCCCATTCCCGAGGCAAAGGAGAACGAGGGCCGGGCGCCTGACGCCACACTGCTCTCGGCACGAGACCTAAGCTGCTCAGGCCAGTTGTATCCTTGGTCTGCACGAGCAGCGGGAAAAAACACTTTGTCAGAAGCAGTTCTAGGACTGAGCACTGGTGCATGGGAATTTGCTTGGCTCGCCGTCGTATAGGAAAAAGAAGCCCCTCGGGGTGCATTCCGTTGTGTTGGTATCGTGATGGGAGGACGGGGTGAGACATAAGAAGAGGATAATGAAGGGGAGCGAGGTGAAGAAGAACCAGGCGAGAGTGAACCAGAGGCAGAGGATTGCTGCTGCTGCTGCTGCTGCCGTGATTGCCTCCCTCCACCAGATGCAGCAGTGGTAGCGGTGTTGGAAAAGTTGGAGCGCAGCCTACCGTTAGAGGAGGCGCCGCCAGGACTGGTACCACCGGGGCCACGGAGGTTACGCATGGCCTGGGCACCAAAACTCATGCGGCGTGCAAAGGGTGCATTGGGCGAGTTGCGTGACCCGCTACCCGGAGGCGCGTCGTCGTCTTCAATGGCGTTCTCGTCAAAGGCCGTGTCTGATGTCGACGAGTTGGTGGACATGCTTGCCCGGCGCGCTGCAAACGATGACGCACCAATCCCGCCGTTGGGACCCGCACTGACGCTACCGCTGCCTGCTGTAGCGCCAGACAGGCCAAGGGCGGCCGTTGTGGACACAGAGAGGCGCCGCCGCCGGGTCTGGTCAAGGGCAGCCGAGGCAACGGGGCCGGGGAAGGCAGGGGTGCCATTATTGGCGCTCGAGGTCGAGTTGCTGCGAAAGATGCTGGAGAGAGCCGCCGAAGTGACGGAGCTACGTCGGTTACGAGACATGTTGTCGGTCGAGTTTGGTGGGTAGTTGGTGTCGTTATGTGAGGCCATTGTGAAATAAAAAGCAGGCCAGAAGGCAGCCCTCAATATAAACAGCACTAAGGGAAAACCGGGAATATAGGAAACGAAAGATCGAGAAGGAGATGTGTCCGAAACTGAGGGCTGAAATGTCGTAGTTGGTTTAATAACAGGAGTGCTTTGACCGGTTCGAGAGCAAACGAAAACGAAGAGGGCGTGACTCGTGGGTTATCTTGGTCGGAGTGGAGGAAGAAAGTGGTTCGAGGCGGGAGCTGGCTGTGCACGGGAATGATGGACGATGCTGCTTGGGTTTCGAAACCCTTGAGATGGTGGCCTGCAGAACGAGTCTGCAGCCGGATCGAAATGGGAGATTTCTCTACCCAGGCTGCGAGACAGAGACACCGGAAGCTGAGGGTTGAATGGTCTGAAAGTGGTATGTGTTCTTATCTGTGTTTTGTGACAGGATGGAAGTAGAAGCGAGTAGGGTGTGACAGAAATAAGGCAAGGGATGGCAGAGGGCGGCGACAAAGGAGGATATATAACAGGCCAGGTCCCTGGGCCAGGCCAGTGAACAGGCAGCACAGAGCGTCAGAGAGCGAACGGATTTGGAAGACAGGGAGGACAAGGAAGCGGGGAGTGAAATGAGACCTGATTTTCTCTTCGTCTTGCCACTGACTTTGCAATGACAGGGCCAAAGAGAGGCAGAGAGGGGACATGAGGAGGTGAGGTCGTTTCTGGGACTAATTTAGTGTTGCCGATCCAAGGGAAAGGCCCTTGTAATAATATGCTGTAAGTACTTACGTCGTCAGGAGCTGGGCTATTCTGTGGGGTGCTAGCGCTGCATAAGATCAGGCAATTGGAGTCCAAGACCACAAGGTATAATTTGGGGGCCGGTGGTATCGAAGAGACGGTACGGAGTACAGTGTGACGCTCTACGTGCTGCGTTCGTATTTTGAGGAGATGAATGTGTTTCTGTTGATATGAAGCAATTGCAAGGTTGATTTGGGGCAGTGACGTCGTTTTCTGTCAGATGCGGTGGCGAAACAGGGGCCTCAGGGGAAAGAGCCGGTAGTCTGGAGATCAGGTCAGGCCAAGAATGCAATTCCGTGCTATTGCAAAACGGTCAACAGCCGGGACAGGAAAGAACGAAAGGGCGTTGAAGGCAAGAGGTAAACAAGGAAAGAGCGAGCGTCGATGACCACAAAGAAGACTCGCCATCGGGCCATTTGAGGAAGGAAAGAGCGACCCGTAGGACGAATCCCGTATCTTACGAGTATCTCAACGGTGGGGACGCTGCTGCTGTATCACGCCGACGGTGCTCCTTGGATGATGGACGCGCTATGCGGCCGTGGAACAGGTGCGGACATCAGACAAGGTGCGAGGGTCAAACGCCACCTGGCGAAGTTACTCGGGATACAATCACAATCCTGTGTCCGTGGTGAATTTTGGGGGACAATCCCCAGCAACTCTGGCGCTAGCTAAAACACTCGCTCGAGATTCCTTCGGCATCGACGATGGTGGAAGGAGCGAATGAACGTGGCACTCCAGCACATGGCCTCCCCTTTCCCTAGAACTCCGTAATACCATTTGTATTAGTGTCAGACACCAGTGCATCGCAGGAAACAATGAAAGAAAGCTAAAGGACGAGAAAAAGAAAGGCCAGACTTGGCAAGAGCCAATAGGAGAAGAGACCGGTACATCCTGGCCATGCATGCTCGAAGCTTCACTGGGGGTTATTGGGGGTGCTCCTTCCAGGGCAGGGCCGCAGAGGGCGAGGTGCGAGGTGTGGTTAGTGGGTGGGGGTTGCTGTTGCGTGTCGGGGACGGGGACCATGTCCACAAGGATCAATGGAGGAAAGGGCGGCGAGAAAGCCAAAGAGGAAGCAAGGTCTTGACTGGGCAGTGAAAGACGACGGGAAGACAGAAGGACAAACCTCCGCCACATCGGTTCTTTCCCCTTTTTGTCGCTGTCTCGACAGGAAAGAGCGCTAGCATGAGCTTGCCGACGTCACCGGCGACAGGGTTGCAGAATTGCACATGCCCAGCAAGTCCAGCAGTCCCCACCTTAACAAGATCAACCAGTTAGGCGGTTTGCGGGGTAAATATTACTGATTGACGTGGGCCTGGCCAGGCAAGGTCTGCCTGGTACATACAGCGGCTGAGCGGGAGGTGTCCTTTATCGTGGGTGCGAGGGCCTTGGTTTGCATGTAAAGCTTGGCCTGTTTCCTTGTGTCTCACTGCACCTTCCCTGTCTCACTACGCATGTTCTAACTCTTTTTTCTTTGTTTGGCAACATTCATGTTCGTTCTTTCCCATGAGCGACATGATTGCGATGTAGCCGTCGGGGTTTTGTACAGTGTAGGAGCGAGCATTGTACTCTCGTACTCCATTATTAGCTTTGGGAGATACTCCTGCCTTTGATCTCAGCACACTTCATCAGCATCCGACGAGGTCAAACCATTAAATGCCGTTTCAAAACGTATCCCTACCCTGGTCGGACCTCGCTCTCGTCATCCCCACGGTCTGCATCTTCAATACATCATAAGGAAATGCGCACTGGAGATTCCTCGATTTGCTCTGTGCCCAACAGTGGGTTTCGACCCAATGCTTTCGCCCTCGGTTGGCCCTTCATCCTCACCTCCTCCTTTCATTCCCTTTGATGTCGCTTTGGTGCAAGTTGCCCCTTGCACGCGTGTCCCCTTCCTCTTCTCCTCTTTTCACCCTCCATTACAAGCACACCGCGTGCCATTTACTCTGCGGCGCTTCATTGATGTCCTCATTTGCCATTGGCTGGCCATCTCTCGCTGTTTCGTCAATATACACCCAACCATTCAGAACAGTGCTGAAGCATGCAACTGGCTGCTGTTATGCAGCTCGAGTGCAGCTTAAATGCAGCTCGAATGCAGCTTTCCTGCACCTGCTGCATGCTGACCGCGCACTCATTGTTTCGACTAGACAGAAAACACCGTTTTGAGCTGTGGCAGCCACGAAGATACGGCCAGATGGCCTGTTCCATGGCCAGAGTATGCAATACAACGCGCATATTCCTCTTTGCTTGCCCGCTGCCCGCTAAGGACGGAGATTGGCGAGATAACAGGTGCCTTTATCCCCAGCCTTTGTCAGATCCCAGTGGGAGCGGATCTTGGCCCAAAAGTCTGTATATTACTCAACCGCTTTTATCATCAATACCTCCCTGCCATATACCCTGCAGACGCGAATTAATATGTACAGATTGATGGTGTATTGACGAAGAGAAGGGAATACAAGTAACACAGAAGCGACACATCCGGACATGTCTACTTTGAAGATCGGTTTCCTGACAACTCATACTTGCGGTATCCCCTCTCATTCAATAGTCCTATCCCCTCCCCGCATAGCCCACTGTGTGAGGGTAGCAACATGCAAAGGGTATCTTTTATCTAATTAGTGTCTTACCTGACCAGACGAGGGACTGAGCTCGAGACATATTTTGACTCTCAACTACCTTGCCACCTTCCCCAAACACACCAAGAAAGCTAGCGCCAACACTCCATCTCAACATGTGTCTTTGACCCTGCTCGGACTAGATGCTCGATAAATTATGTGCCGTGCGCCGAGCTTTCTTGCCCAGGGATAAGATCAGGGTACAAAGAGGAGAAAGTGAATAAATACGAAGCAAAGTGCCTGCTCCCCCGCAGTGTCAAATGCTTTGCGTGGCCGGCTTTGGATGGTCCAGTTTTGTCACCCCAACAGCATCACCCCAAAAATGTATCCATACGAAATACCAGCTAGAACGCCGTCGTGCACTGGCACCACCAAGGAGGGCATGCGACCAGGGCGCTGACTTAGGGCATCGCAGAGGAAAGTCCGACATTGCATGGCCTTTATGGCCGATATTCGCTTCCACGTCCGCAAGTCGAAGGCCTAGCCCCAGGGACTTACCCCAGATTGTCCAGATCCACTCAGTTTAAGCCCACTTTTCAGTCCTTGTGGACCGTGAGTACAACATATGTCGTTTCACGTTTGGACCAAAAGTCGTTCCACTCTGAAAGTCATCGACGACCGAGGTAAGCACGCCCTGGTGTCATTACCATGGCGGCCCGTTAGAAGGCCAAGATCTTCATCTCAGAGATAGACTCAAGTCACGGATGAGGTAGAAGCTGACGGTTTCTACGTTCTCCGTATGCCTTTGTGCTCGACCAGTCTGTTACCCAATCCGGGGGCAAGCATGAAAAGCCACAATGTGAACGGGCATCATAGATAACCTTGTTTCCACAGCAGCAATTCCTCATATCTGCGCTATCAAGAGAGTAGAGAGTGTCTTGTCCAACGAGATTCGTATCAGAGCCATCGTCGTTTATCAGAAGACAGCCCATGTTTGTTATTGAGATTGCGAAATGGCCAATCGTATGGTCTTTTTAACATCGGTTTGGACAGTATCTGCTCCCACAAAAGGTCTAATGTCTGCGATTGCTTGCTCATATGACTATACAACAAAGAATGATAACCCCAGGTTTCAAGAAAGACCGAAAGATAACGCCTTTCTCGCGATTTTATATATGTTCTTTTTCCCTTATCTCACTTATCGACGCTCCGATTATCACACACCCCTGCCATCGATGAGCATGCCCGCAATATTGGCGCTGGTCAGGGTGGCGACGATGCCCGTGATAAGCGCTGATAGGGCTACACGTGCCACGTCGCCAGATCGACCCGGTGCAAGCTGCGTCAAGACACCAATCTGGATGCCCACAGCGCTGAAGTTGCCAAAGCCGCACAGCGCATACATGGCGATGATGCGCGACCGCAACGACAGCGTGCTGTACTGCAGGTCCGACGTCAGGTCGCCGTAGGCTACAAACTCGTTGGCCACAATCTTGATGCCCAGCAACTCGGCGACTTTGCGCAGGTCGCTGCCGCCATCGTTGTTGCGGTCAACACCGAGAAGGAATGCCACAGGATACAGCACGTAACCCAAGATCAGCTGGATGCTCAGCTGTGGCACGTTGACATAACTTCCCCACCAGCCGAGCAGACCATCGGCAAGGCCGATCAGTGCCATAATGCACAGCACACTGGCCACGATCATGCCCGCGATTTTGAGTCCCAGCCAAGAACCATGGCCGACAGCATGCAGTGCATTGTATGTCCGCTCTTCCTCGACAACCTGCTCCGCTGCATAAGAGCCCTGTTGACGGAACTCTCGGTGTCCTTCCTCCATATTGACCTGTACTTGTTCATCGTCTGCTTCATTTCTCAACGGTGCCTGTCCCCGTGTGACGGGCTCTTCCGTCTCCGGATAGCGTAGCTTTGACAGTGCAATCGATGCAGGGATGCTCATGACGCATGACGATACAATGGCCACAGGACTGATGCCCATCTGCATGTAGGCTGACATGACACTGCCGGCGATTGTGGCGAATCCAGAGGTCATGACCTGGTGGAGCTCGGCGTCCGTTAGGCGCGGCATAAATTGGCGGATCAGGACGGCAGACTCGCCTTGGCCGATAAAAGGCGAAGCGGCTGCCACGACGGCCTCTGCTCCCGAGATGCCAAGCAGGTAGGTAAATACCGTGGCAAAATGACCGATCAGCCAACCAAGCCAACCCCAGTACTGCAGGAGCTGTACAAAGGCCACGAAGAAGATGACGGCGGGCACGACGGCGACCAAGAACCAGCCCGCCGACAAGACTGGCTTGTTTGTCAAGAAGACGGTACCTTCTGCCGAGTATCCCAGCAGCTTCTTGGCCATCTCTCCAATAAAGTCAAAGACGTCGTACCCGACCTTTGTCTTCAAAACCAGTAGACCAAGGACAAACTGCGCTGCTACGCCAGCAAATACAGCGAGGCAGTTGATCTCTCCACGATTCCGCGATGTGACATAGAATGCACCGAGGAACACAATCATTCCTAATAGGCTGATGGTCCGGTCAGCACGCGTATTGTTGCCCGATGCAGCTGGCACATATGTTCCGAGTATAACAATGGCGACCGTTACGATGACAAGTGGAAAGTTCGGGTATCGTTGTGAGAATTGACGAACGCGTTCCGACTTGGCATCGTGTACAACAGATTTGCATGCGGATAACTTTGATCCCATATACTGGAAGATCCCTGACACGCTTCGACTTGTCCCACGATGCAAGGCAACTATTCGTGAGACGATTGCAAGCCACACCAAGAACGGGACCACCCATCCGAGATCGTGGCGGTGGAGAATAAGGCCAGCAATCCACCATCCGGTCATGACAAGGACGACAGTGGCAAGTACGAAAGGCCGGATAACCTCGTGGGTGCAGTAAGCTCGCCATGACCAGCGTCTGTTCTCGTCTTCCGTCGGTGGGTCAGCCGCCGACGGCAGCATCGCGGTCTCGCATGCGGTATTGATTCCCACCTCGCGAAACCCATTCGCTTCGCCTGAAGTCGATGGCATTCCAGTAGTGCCGCATTCTTGAGACCCGACTCGTGCTTCTATGGCCGACGTTCCCTTCGCATACGGATTTTCTGCATCGTCCGACGACGCCGTGTTAGAGCCCATCTCGGGGCACGCCGTGGCTTTGTCGATTGGTCGTTCGACGGTGGATATCTAAGATGGACGATGAAATTGAGAGTTCTCTAGTTATATTGTAACATTGATGTCGATACTGGGTGGATGCCGAGGAGGAAGAGCAACAGTGCCCGATGGATGAAAATAAAGAGTGTGAAGATGAGGAGCCTGCGAAAAATGCGGACCAGAACACTGTTATGTGCGTTATCGTGCAAGACACTGGCGCTTAACACACAGAAAATGGCATCCAGCAGAAAACAGCACGTCCACATCTTTTACCGCTTTCTGAAGGCTAGTTTTTGTGTGCGAACGGGGGTAGGGCAATAGTAATGGGTGACCGGGTCTGTGGATGGTTGCTGACCGCTCGTCTCGCTCATCGATACTTGTACTTTGATACTTGGGATGAGTATTCTGTGTGGTCTATTTTGTTTGTTGGTTATGGGCTATCTATTAGTTTTTGCTAGTCGTACGAGGTGTTTCGAGTAAGTATTTATGTTCCCTCACCGTCGTCACTCGTGTTGTGTCTTAGGTAATTACCCGATTTGGCAGTTGGGCGCCTTCCTGTACTACATCACGACCAGGGCAGCCGCTGACTAACCAGGCCGCAGTCGGCATCAAGAAAGAAGAGAAACACAACCCCTTGGTTACTGCCTCTCTTATTCGCCTGGCCGCTGTCGCCGCCACTATGGGCAGGCCTGGTGTCGTACATAGAAGGCCCCGAGTGTGGTAATTGATAAACCCATGTGCGACGCCTTGTCCGACGAGGAAAAACCTGAACTGTCCTATTGAATTTTCCAATTGCCTGTACTATCTTATCTAGACGTAATAAAAAGGACGCTGAGATGACCCCATTCATATTGTGTCTTGTATCGGCCACTCGCGGCAGGAGAGGCAAGCTCATGGGTCATGACAATAATAGGCAGGAGCAAATATACCTCGTCACACCGTCGCAGTTTCCCTGAGTGGTAAGTAAATCTAAACAATTGTAAAATGAAGGAGCTCTGCATATCTGGTGAGGCAACTGCGATACAGAGAAGGCTGTCGCGAGTGCAGCCGTCACATTCTGTCATCTCCAAATTCGGCCGATTACGTCAATCTTCACAATGGCACAGGAGTGCCATCTATAGATGCCAGCCATGTTGACGATACTATACATATCATTTCAGGTCAGTGTACTTCAACATGCCGCTGTTGTTAGCCGATGTTGACTTACGTCGCTGTTTGATACGTGAATACACATTCACGTTTGTTGCCACATCCGCCCTGCAAAACGAACAAACAGTTACTACAATCACCGTCTCTCAACAACTGTGAATATGTCGACTACTCGGATAAGAAAGCACACCTCTCAAAGCAACACGCCCTGTAGGCGGGTTGGAACAACAAACGGGGTCGGTCATCTATCCACCACGGTTTCCGTTTTCACTGCAGGCCTGGATGTGAAACGAAAGTCAGAGGAAAGTGAAATCAGAACAAACTGGACCGAAAACGTCAACACGTGAGCTACCAGACACGATCAGACACGAAATAGATGGCCCGCTTTGCCCTACACTACAAGCCTTTACAAACGAATGATGCACAAAATTGGCAGCTAAAAGCCGGCATAGCGACGACGACTCCCACCGACATGGGAAATGCAGAAATTTACAAG
Source organism: Sporothrix globosa (assembly GCA_001630435.1). Classification (NCBI taxonomy): domain Eukaryota; kingdom Fungi; phylum Ascomycota; class Sordariomycetes; order Ophiostomatales; family Ophiostomataceae; genus Sporothrix; species Sporothrix globosa. Next base: position 1,782,049 of record LVYW01000001.1, read on the forward strand.
CAGAGGCTCGAGAAAAGGGCCATCCAGTCGCAACTTTTGGAACTCACGAGGAAGAGGCCGAAAATCCAACACTTGGCGGGAGGCGCAAGGCGATGATGAAGCTGGAACGAGTGTCACGAGCGACCCAAACAAGGTTGACAAGGCCAACGATGTATGGACACCGAACTCGAGTCCTTCTCCATTACGCCAACCTCAGCCAGTCCAACAACAACCTATCGTGCAAGCTGTGCATTCAGAGTTTGAGCCAACCGAAGGAGTGCTCGCCAATGACGATCAACGTCAAGAGCGGTCCGCCGACGAAGAAAGGACACATGCAGGCACCCAACTCGCATACAATGAAATGCGACGCAACGAAAAGTTGAATCCCCGGTAAGTTGACCAATCTTGTCTCGCGGTCACCCTTTGGAAAAGTCGCGCTGACTGATAACACGTCTAGACGTCAATACACAACCGATGGCTGGAACGTCAAGATTGTCTGCAACTCAGTCGAGTGGTACCTCCACAAATATATCCTGCGAAAGTGCCAGTACTTCTCGGCGTTTCTTCCCGTTTCGGAGCTGGACGACGGCTCGGTGAGTGTGATCGAGCTGCACAATCATTGTGCGGGCCAGCTAGCCAACGTTCTTCGATTCATGTACTTTTTCGAATATCCCGGCGCCGAATACGATCCCTGCGAACCTCTGTATGCCGACAGTCTCCTTACCAACACGGCCATGTATGTGGCTGGTGCGTCGGTCGGTCACCGGGGCATGATGCAGTACGCCAAAAAGCACATTATAAAGTGGTCCAATGCGGTTCTTCCTAGTTCAACGTCGATGGACGAATCAGATGGAGATGACCGCTTGTCCGCATCCATATCCAACCGGTTGGAGTCGCCTTTGGGTCTGGCTGTTCGAAGCTCGGCCCAGATGGACTACGCCATTCTACGCCTGGCCGACCCGCTACTCCGCTCACTGACAATTGTCTACGAGCAGCCGCTGACGGTCCGCGCAGGCCACTTGTATAACCTGCGCTTGGTCCTCGTTCGCTTCGTCGCGGCTGCGTTGTCGTTTCTCGCCATTAACGCCGCGTTCCGGACACACTTTCGAAACGAATGGGAGCGGCCACTGTCCCTGCCGCCCTCAGACGATCGGCCCCCGGGAAGGACGGTCATCGACGACATCATTGTGGACTATGCCATGTTTTCTGATCTAGGCCGGATCGGTTGGCAGAAAGTCACCCTAGGAGGTGGAGTGACCGCCCACGTGAAGAAACGATGGCAGCCTTCTCTGGTTCGAACGTTTGCCCTCCTCAAGAGGCTATCCAGGAATGAGAGGTCGTGGACGAACAACGGCCCAGGCCCCTACAAGGATGACGATGGCGACGATGACTATGACGAAATTAAGCCCAAAGGACAGACCATTATTCCTGAAACGGAGATAGAACCTGAGTCTGGATCCGAATTGTGGTGCGAGACCGAGGCCGTTCAAAAAGGCCAGGAAAAGCACTTGGAGGCATGTATGTTAGACCACGACAAAACCATGCGGGAGCTCTTACAGGGGCTCGACAGTCTTCTAGCAAGTGAAACGCTCACATCATGAGGCGAGGTAGAAGAGGTCAATTAGTGTTTGATCCAATGCCATGTCATTTATATGCCAGCAAAGCATGCGGCATTGTCAGGTGCTAAATCTTTGCAATCTACCGTCCAAATATTAAACCAAAAGAAAGCCATGCTAAATTGCCAGAGAAAAAGAAAAAGAAAAAAAAGAAAAAAGAAATACCAGTAAACGCCGTTTTCCTATCGCTTGTAGCCGTCTATGCTTTTATCATAAAAATCTGAAGACGCACGTTAGTTTCTTGTCCTCGGTTCCCTGTCCATAGAGCATAGTGTAATGATCTGCTTACCTGCTTCAGTGCTTGGGGGTCAGCCACGGCTGCCCGCTTCTGGTTGATGTACCGCCTCCGTGCAAGGTTACGACTGGACACAGTAAATGTTGATGGCACACCGCTAGCCGTTTTCTCCGACTCAGACGGCGTGGCAGTCTCGGTGTCCATCTCCTCGCCCGTTTCCGTCGTGCCCGGGGTTGAAACACCAGACTCTTCGCCGCGCCTCCGCTTCTTCTCCTTCTTCTCCTTCTTATCACTCTTATCCTTCGTTACCTTCTTGTCCTTCTTCTCCTTTTTCTCTTTCTTTTCTTTCTTCTCCTTCTTGCTTTTCTTCTTCGCGGCCTTCTCGTCCTCCTCAACGTCATCCTTGCTCCGCTTCCTTTTCTTGTCCTTCCGGTCACTGTCGTCTGCCTCAAGTATCTGATCGCTGCTGTCGGCCTCGTCGGCATCGCTGGTCGCTTTCCGCTTTCGTGACTTTTCCTTCTTCTCCTCTTTGCGCCCCGTCTTTGCCTTTCTCCGCGCTACCTTGGAATCGTCTGTATCAGCCTCGGAATCGGACGAGGAAGGAGTTGCCTCGGACGTGGTAGCGGCCTCTTCTGTCACAGCTGTTGGCTCCTTTGTACTTTCAGACGTTTCGTCGTCGCCGATCAAAAAGCCGCCGCGCACGAACCGCATCGGGCCAAACCGGCGCTCGATGTAGAGCGTCATCTTGACGTTCTCGCGCGCCTGGCGCTGCTGTTCAATCACAGCCTCTGATTTTCCGTTGAGTCGCCCCAGGAGGTCTTTAAAGATGTCGAGGCCCGTGCATTCGTTGGCCGTGTTGGCACCGGGGCCGGATGCGCCGATGCCCAAGTTGTCCTCGCGCAAAATGGCCCGGATGTGCGATGAGCTGGCAGCAGTGTACGACATGGAATGTGCGGCATCCTTTTGGCCGAGGTATTGGCCCGGCTCCCATCCATGCGAACGCAGGATCTTATGGCCGTAGTTTTGCGTGTTGCGCGCCCATTTCGTGTTGTTCGGATCGTCGCCAATCTTGCGTTTGCTGCAAAGATAAGAGAAAATGTCAGTCATGTTGGGGAACGATTAATCAAATAGTACCAATACAACCCACTTCTTTACTCCTGCGAGCCCCATAGTGACTGTGTGGAACAGAGAGCGAGGTCCCTGGTTGTTCCAGTCGGTGTTGATAAGTATGTTGACGAAGATCGAGTGCAAAAGAGGGTCGAGAAATTCGAACCAAAAACGCCCCATTAAACTTTTTTCTGCCTGAGATAATTTTTAGTGGGGCCTATCAGAACTTTAGAACGCTGATAAGTCGCAACCCCAGACCAGTTCCGTATACGTGACTTATCACGTGATAATTTTTACGTTTCCTTGAACGGTGGTCGATATTTCGTGATGTATTCCATTGAAGAACATTCATACAACGGTGCTTAGGAAGCATCCTTTCAAATATGGGCAGCTTCTCAATGGGTGGTGATGATGATTGAGAGAGGCGGTATTCATCATGTTTGGCTTATACTGAGGCATGGGTTAATTGAGAGGAAGAGCAACTGAATTTGAATGAAACTAATTCACAATTGCATATAACCAAAATGAAATCAGTATAATTTACAAAATAGGAAGGTCAGATAAGAATTGCTTGGATATGTGATGGGTGTGGTAGATGTAAGGGAGTTGCGAGCGGCAGAGTCGGGTCGCTCCTGCCATTGTCAACAACTATGAAGATATTTTGCCATCCATCTAGGGAAGGGGCCACATAGTCCCCTGGGCGGCTCCTGAATGTCTCCTTTTTCTCATCCTTCTTTCATAATAAACTCAAATGTGGATGATTCAACGATACTCACACCTCGAATATCGAAAACACCACAATGCCTCCCAGAAAATCGAGCACATCGCGCCGCCAGCCCAGTGTTGACCTGACAGGCTTTAGCTCAGACCCGGGCGTCGATAGTGATGCCGACGGCGATTTCGACCCTGTCCTAGCAGCTACATTGCTGAAGAAAGTCATTGACGAGGTAGGCTGTGATCTTCCAAGGAGAAGCGAAGAGAGTACCCAATACTGAAACACTACAGCACAAGAAACATCGGTTTGCGGCCCGCAAGAAGATTGAGAAAAAGTACCAGAACAAGGTGGCCGAGATCGTCAAGAGAACAGAGGCACGCATGGCAGAGCGTGACATGGCTAAGTAGGTCGACCAATAGCAATTTGCATTGTGCTGAAGACATGCTGACAGTGCAGAGCACGCACCCGGCAGGAGCAAATGGGCCGGCTGGTTGCTGCCATGGAAGCCCGCGATGTCAAGCAGCGCACCGTGGCCGACAAGGTGGGCCGGTTCTACAACAGCTGCATGAACCTGACGAGCGTGTTGCAGATGGTGTATAGCGGACTGACCGAGGACGCGCAGAAGGCGGTCCTTGACGACGGGGCCATGGAGATTGATACGATTCGAGGTTGAGAGCTGGCCTTGATCACAGGACAGCATGTCCAAACCAGACAGCGGTAGCAGTACTCGGTTGAGAAGAGACAACCGAACTGGGAGGATCAGAGAAACTGAGAAGAACGGAGGGTAATCAAAACTGTATAAAATCGTGGGGAATCTGTATTCGTTATGGTGAATCTAAAACGTGGGCCATGGCCTTTTTCTAACCGTTATAGTGCCTTTCAATGAACATTGTATCGTACAATTAGGCTGACCGCCGCGTTCGTGCGCTGTAGGTACTCCGCCTCTCTTCTCTTCACGCCGTTACTTTTTCTTAGTTTCTTTTTCTCTCTGTTTTCGTTTCCGATATCCATTCTGCCCGCTTACACCTTGAAGCCAAAGCCGGCCATGCAGGTGCGGTATTGGTCGATGGTGGATTTGCAGTCGACGGACGGGTTAGCGGCGTTGGAGAAGAGCATGCACTCGTCGCGCTTGGACTTTTCCTGTGTGCAAACGCAGCAGGGCTGGTGATTGTTAGTTGGCCAATTCGATCTGGTTGGAGACGGACTTCGAGGGCCAACTGGATTTCACAAATTGGATTCGGTACGAACCTTGGGCTTCGAGGCAGCTTCGCTGGTCGCAATGGAGGGTGCCGGGCACGACTCGGCCGCTGGTGAGGAGAGCAGATGTTAGCATGGGTTGCGAGTCGTGATCTTCGCCATGACGTAGGAGCTGGATGGGTCTCTCGAACCAATTGATGATTTCTGTTGTGACGACGACATTGTGTGTGGTTCTGGGGGAGATTTGAGGGGCGTAGGATAAGGCCGAAGGACTGCGTGAAGGGACGGTATACCAAGTCGTCGTGTGAGAAGAATAAAACTCCGTGAGACTTGTCGGAGAGGAAATAAACATGAGCAGGTTTTTTTGGAGTTTCGGTTGTTTTGCATTTGTCAGTCCAGAATTGCGACAGCCTTCTGGTGGAGCGATGCATTTCCGGCGTCAGCCGAAGGGGTCACGTGCGGCACAGGCGATAGTGGCGATGGGCAGCACGCGTGAAGCATAGCGCATTCTAGTGAGTTGCCACCCGAAAAGAAGCGCTGGAAATCGGCTACATTTTCATGATCCTATTTACTTCTCCAACCCATCTTTTTCTTATTCAGCCAATCATCTCGCCCAGGAGCAGATTCTTGTAGCTCTCCATGCCCTCGGTCAGCTTGATGTAGGCGCCGGCGGCCAGCATTTGTATCTCGCTCTCTTGACTGCTACCACTGGAATCACTGCCTCCGCTGCCACTGCTGCGGATATTGTCAAGTACTTGCAGCGCCCAGTCCCGGGTTTGGACAACCTCGCGCGGCAGATCGCGACACAACTCGCGGACGCGGTTTTCGTTGACGTCAAGCAGTGCCATGAGGGCAAAGAGCACAGCATGCGTCACAAGCACGTCACCAGCGCAGTGGGCTTGCACACTACTGCTGAGCAGGAGGCGCCATAGCTCGGCTGTCATGTCGGGCAGGGCGAGCACACCAGGACCAGCGGCATGTAGGATGACACCGAGCGTCTTGAGGTAGAGCGAGAGCAGCGAAGGGTCAAAGAGGAGGCGCCGCATACGGGCCGAAGACGACGTCTGGAGCGCGAGCTGGAACCGGGCAGCGAGTGGGAAGAAAAATGCGGAGGACAGGAGTGCGCCAGACGTGTTGACGGCGGCTGCTGGCTGTGCGACCGTGCGTTTTGCTTTTGTTGTGTTTGCAGCCTTGTTATCGCCGGCGCTCTTCGACAAACGGGACTTGAACGAGGTCAGCTTCAGAGCGTCTGGGCCTGTCACATCGTCCGCCGCCTGAGCAGCGATTGGACGGAGGAATGTGGCTGTGAGCGAGTCGGTAATGGAGTCGAGTACGCCTGGGCCGAGCGCCTTGAGAGATGAGGCGCTGTCTGGCCCAATTCCTGGTTGGGATGCTTCTGGGGACAGGTAGAGACGCTCCATGCGGTTGGGCAGCTGTTTCGAGGGAAACGCAGCCGCGGATGCGTATTCCGAGGTGTCAAAGCCGGCCAGTTCGCGGGCTCCCAGACCCATCGCCGTCAAGACAGATGCCCGCTGAGCGAGAGAGTAGTCGCCGTCGAAGAAAGTGTGGGCGTACCACGGGCCGACGAGCTGGGGCTGGGCTACAACGAGGGCCACCATGCCCTGCAGTCGTAGTTGGTCAAAATCGGCCATGTCGAAGGCGTCTTGGAGGCCGACGAGGATCGAGGCGAGGTCTTGTGCATGCTGCTGCACCTCTGTACCGAACGTGGCTTTGCGACGGATGAGGGCGGGTGCAGTGGCCAGCGCCAGTTTCTGCTTGTCGTAGTTCTCAATGTCGCGGAAGTAGGAAATCAGGTCGCGGATGTACACGGGCGCCTTGGGCTTGTCGCGGCGGATCATGGTCGGGTCGTCGTCCGAGTCCTCGGCATCCGAGTCTGGCTTGCCGTAGGCAACAATATCGTCCTCCACAGCGCCTGTTATGCCCTTATCGTCGTCCGAATCGAGCTCCTCAATGACAAAGCCTGATTTTCTTGGTTGGACTGGTGGCCGGCGGACCGGCTTTGCAGCTGCTTTGGACGGCTGCAGTTTATCTGTTTTAGCTGCTTTGGCTGTTTTTGCCGCGGCTGACGTGCCCTTTGTTTCTGGTGTCCGTTTTCTCAGCGACTCGAGCGAGCCCATCGTGTCAGAGACCTGCACAAGGCCCTTGTACCGTGTGGCCTCGTCCGACTTTGTCTCGTCCATGTGGAAGTCGAGTTTCTTCTTAGTGTCGTCAATGAGCCCGGACAGTGCCTCGCCGACTACCATGCCTAAAAACCTGGCCCGGTTCTGTGAAGCACCCAAACGATTCGACACTACCTGCAGATACGTTCGAGACCGTAGCAGAGAAGTGAGCGCTCGTTGTGACCCCCGGCTAACGTACCCAGCGCAGAGAAGTATCACTTGTGCCTTGGCTGTATTTGTCAGTGTTTGTTCTTTCATTTCTTTGTTTTGTTCAATAATATCATGTGCTCACCTTCTTGCTGTATTATCGGGGCATGCTTGATAAACAATTGGTCTCCAAACTCGGCTATTGACTTCTCCAAAATCTCGGTTAGGCTCTTTGGTGTTTCAGCAATCACAGCAACGACTGCCCGCCGAATGCCGATGCCGTTGGTAAGTCCCACGGCGGCATTGGTCAAGAGCCACGAAATGAGCTGCTCGCGGAGAGTGGTGCTGCTGTCGGCCACACACTTTATGAGACTGATTACGGCAGACACAGTTGCTGTGTCGACAACCGTAGAATCCGGAGAGGGTGTAAAGTAGGTCTCCGCCACATACTTCAATATGCCAAACAGTATCTTCTTTTGTTCGTGAGCTGGAAGATGATCTAGAATATGGCTCAAAGTGCTGTTGTCTGATCCAGCATTGATCAGGATGAGATCAGAGACGAGAGATGAGACCACAGTGTCTGAGTGTGTCAGCAGTGCTCCAATCAACGCAACAAAAAATAAGTAAATAACAAATTAAAGACGTACCCGGATATCCAAGCCGAAGAGCTTTCACAAGAAGAGAACCCTGCATTTTCTTGTGCTCTGGATCCGTGTCTTGTAAGGCCCACCGCATAATGCCCTTTGCCAGCCACAAACTGTACTCTCTGCCATTGGCGACCCAGGTCGCAGGGAGCTTCTCGGCACTGAACTCAGAACGAACAACCATCTCAGATTCGGCCACAAGCGAGACAATCCGCCCACCGCCAATGAGACTCGAGTACTCTTGTGCGAGCGGCCGCCGTTTGGCATCGTCATCGGATGCGGCCGTGCTGACGGTCCAGATCTGGCCAACAACCTCGTCACCGGCCAAGAGCTCAGCCAGCAAATCGACCAGGATCCGGAGCTGCCATGCCGGGTTTCCTGGCTGATCGGTTGTGGCGGAGGCATCGCTGCCTGCCTTCGTTGTTGTCTTCTTCGTTTTTGCTTCTGCTAAGAGAGCACGCAGTCTCACGACCAAAGCACTTAGGCCGGTCACGCTCCGGAGGCACGCGAGCAACGACTCAAGATCAGATTGTCCTTTTTGATCCTTGGCACCCTCGTCTCGGAGGAGCGGCCAGTAGTTGGGCACAATGGCAGTCACCAGCACCTGGACCAGCTGCGCAGACAACGGCGTAGGCTGGCGGACGTCGACTTCGGTCTTGCCAGAGAGAAGGTACTGCAGCAGTGATACAAGTGAATCGTAGTCTGGCTCGTTCCGCAAAATATCCAGCGCCGCGTCTGCAGATTCGGCCTCAAAATGCAGTCTTGTTGGCGCTGACGTCGGAGCTGTCGTCGTCTTTTTCACCTCTTGGAGCAAAGGCTCGTCGTGCGCAGCTGCCTTGTTGTAGGTTGTGCTGACAGGTGAGAGTAGTGCGTCCATGTTGGATCTACGTGTGCACCAAGACACTGACGATTCGGCGTGTCAACGGAGCGGCATGTGTGTGTTGTTTGATTGTCGCATGAAGTGAAGGCGGCGATGCGCAGGTCGAATGAAGCTTTGGTCCACTGGGCACTAACTTGGCCGTGACCGCTGACGTTATAGCGGAGCTAATGCGCTATAAAGCTTATCGATAAGCACCTGCCGCTGTTTCAGCCGCCTAAAACTAAAGTAATACAAGCAGCTGTCAAGCGCCCCGCGATTTGTAACAGGACGACAGCTTCAATCCAACCTCATCTCGACGACAGACCACACCGGAAAAGGGCTGCGTTTTGTTCTTTTGACATGGCTGATACCGTGGTAGAAACACGTTCTGAGCGATGGTATGTCCCGGTCGGCTTTCCGAACGGTTGCGCCAACCGTCCCAACTGTCCCAACCGCCACGACTTTCCCCGGCACTTGCTCGCCTGACCAGTCTTTACGATGCTGACGGATGTTTCTACAGGAAATACCTGGACCGGGTCCGGGCAACCGCCGGGCCGTTCACGCCGGTGGAAGCCGGATACGAGGCGGAGAATGTAATCCCGAGTGTCGATAGAATGAAGATCCTGGTAATCGGCGCCGGCGGCCTCGGCTGCGAGATCCTCAAAGACCTGGCCCTGTCGGGCTTCAAGGACATTCACGTCATCGACATGGACACCATCGACATCTCGAACCTCAACCGGCAGTTCTTGTTCCGCAAGTCCGATGTTGGTAAATACAAGGCCGAAGTAGCGGCCCAGTTTGTCATGCGGCGCGTGCGCGGCGTCACCATCACGCCGCACAACAAGCGCATCCAGGACTTTGACGAAGACTTTTATATGCAGTTCCAGATTGTTGTGTGCGGCCTGGACAGCATCGAGGCGCGCCGCTGGATCAACGCGACGCTCGTCAGCATGGCCGAGTCGGACGAGACAAACGACGGTATCAAGCCGCTGATCGACGGCGGCACCGAGGGCTTCAAGGGCCAGGCCCGTGTCATTATCCCATCCATCACGTCGTGCATCGAGTGCCAGCTCGATATGCATGCGCCCCGTGCTGCTGTGCCGCTGTGCACGATTGCCAGCATTCCGCGGCAGCCCGAACACTGCATCGAATGGGCCCACGTCATCGCCTGGGACAAGGAGAAGCCGTTCCCGGCGCTCGACAAGGACGACCCGGAGCACATTTCGTGGCTGTACCAGAAGGCGCTGATCCGCGCCAGCGAGTTTAACATTGCAGGCGTCACGTACGCGCTGACGCAGGGCGTCGTCAAGAACATTATCCCGGCGATTGCGTCGACCAACGCCGTCATCGCCGCCAGCTGCTGCAACGAGGTCCTCAAATTCGCCACCAGCGTCGTGCCCCCATTCGGCGACGAGGCCAACTACATGATGTACTCGGGCAACGAGAGCATCTACACGTACACATTCAGACACGAACGCAAAGAGGACTGTCCCGTGTGCTCCGAGGACCAGAAGGCGCGGCCGTTGCCGACGGATCTCAACATGACGCTCGGCGAGTTCCTCGACTCATTTAGCGATCGCCCCGAGGCGCAGTTGAAGAAGCCGTCGATTCGCGCCGAGGGCAAGACTCTGTACATGCGCAGTCCGCCGAGTTTAGAGCAGCAGACGCGGCCCAACCTCGATAAAACCCTCACAGATCTAAAACTAGAGCACGGCTTTGAGGTGGTCATCACAGATCCAGCATTCCCCAGCCTGGTTTTTAGTTTTGTTTTGACGCCCAAGGCGTGAACTAAAGTGAGACTAGCAATTTACTGATGCACAAACGAAGAGTAAATGATACTACATACAGTATATAACAAACTACAGTCTTTCAGAAAAAAGAGAGTTGGACCTTTTGTTTCATCGAACTTTGATTCCATTTTGATATTTGATGTTCCAAACGCCGTGTTTCCAACCCCGTGGGTACATAAATACAACCTGTCTATGTACGATGCAGCAAACAAATGACACCAGAGAAAGAAGCCCGAACGAATTCCAGGGACAGAATAACGACAAAACTGACACAAAAAGAAACATGCCGTAAATGCTATGCAAAGCCGCTCCACAATCCACGCCTTGGGTCAACTCTCAGCGGATCATGTTCTTGACCTGCTTCTCCAGCTTCTGGCACTTGGCCTTGAGCATCTTGACCGACTCCAGGAACAGCTCGTCGCTGTCCCACTGGCCCGTGCTCTCCACCGAGTAGATAAAGTGGTCCTTGCGCCGACCCAGCTTCACCTTGCCCTTGAACTCGGGGTGCCGTAGGCACTCACGGCTGACCGTGTCGCGCATTGGGTCGACGACAGTCGCGCGCGTCTCGCCCACATGCTCCGCATATGCCTTGTCCTGCTCGGCCATCTTCTTTGTGACCTTTTCGAGGCCAATCACACCCTCGGGGAAGCACTTGGCGAACTTGATGGCGTCGGCGCCCACAATGGGCTGCGTGATGTTGATGATGGGCAGCAGGCGGTACGACGCCGTGCACACGGGCGAGAACTTGGCGTGGTCGCCGCCGACACCCTTGTGCATGTGCATCTCAATGTCAATGACCTGGCCGGGCCGCAGCTTGGCCACCAGAATGTCCGGGTTGACGGGCACAATGGCGTCGTCGCCCGAAAAGTACTCAAGCTGCCGGCCCTCCGGCACAAACACAATGTCCTTGGCGTAGACGTGCGCGTGGTGGTAGAGCTTCGTGGGGTCGGTCTCGCCCGGAGCGGCGGCGGTGTTGCGCGTGCACTCGATGCGCAGGTCCAGCTTGAGTGTGTTGTAGTCAAACGACGCCGGGAACTCGCTCGGGTCGGCGTCGGCCGCCGGGCGCTTCCAGAACTTGATGAAGTTGCGCAGGCCGTCCTTGCTGCCACGGAAAGGGATCAGGCCCAGGCGGTGTGCGAGCACCTCGTCCTGGATCACGGAGGTGTTGTTGTCGATGTATGCCGTCTCAATGGCGACCGTCGGGATCTCGGCGATCATGATGCGGCGGAAGGCGTTGGCGATGCTGGCGTCGATGCCGACGATCGAGAACGCCGCATCGTACTGCTCATTCTTGTGAAATATGACCGTCAGGCTGTTACGGAACTCGTCGACGTCCCACGCTAGGTCCTCACCGGGGTAATTGCCGGGGAACTCGGTGGCCGAAACATTTGTGACCGTTTCGAGGTTGACTCCGATCGTCTGCACGAGGTTGATGTTAGTGGGCAAGAAAAAAATGTAAATAAAAATACCTTCCTAGAAGGAACAACTCACCCTCCGCCGGTCCACCTCTTCTTGACTAGGTTTCGTTAGTGGTGCCATTGTGTTTGCATGGCGATGCCGTTGTGGTGGTGTCGTAGAGGAGAGAAGGCTGACGCGCCAAAATGCTGGCAAAACTTTTTTTCTTTATCGTCCAAAGCAATGGGCCTTATCGCTCACCTGGACTCAACGGGAAGGTGCAGGTGGGGGACGGTTGGCAGGCCAGACTGCCCCACTAAATGGACGATTGTCCAATGAAACCTGCCAATGTAATTCAAGCTCTGTGACTCGCTTGAAGCGGAATAAAAGCGGGTCTGAACGGATGGCCAGTTGTTCCGGTCGTAGTTTCTTCCTTCTCTGGGGAGAGCTCGGGTCTTGACGGCGCGAGACATTTTGAGGCACTGAACGGGCATCAGTTTTCGCACACACGGCTGTCCCCCTCCCTCCCCCGACCGATCTCCGCAATCCCACACCGGCTCCGAACGTGCAATTCGCATCGGGGACGCGAATTGTCGACCTTGTCAATCGTTTCCGGGACGCGTGCACCGCATTCGCCCCTCGACAGCTAGCGATCCAATCTCCCCTCCCCAATCAACTCGACTCGGTTTTCTGGGCTTGCAAACATTCGCCATCTTTCCATCTAACAACAGCTATATATAACGCCTGTTCGACCTAGGCAGACCATCACAGCAATGTCGAGCCTCTACCGGTTAGCCGGCCGTGGCGCCACCAAGCGCCTGTGCCTGCGCCCAATCACCTCCTCCCCGAATGTACAGGCCGCCGCCGCTCTGGCACGACGGACACCAGCTCTCCGGGCTGCGTTCTCGACCGCTACGCAACGCCGGTATGCGTCGCCGTACGAGGGTCAGGGTACGCGCATTGTGCCTGTCGGCGAAGACTTCCAGGTGCCGAGCCCCGAGGAGCTGCTGGGGCGCCAGGTGCCGAGTGAGGAGTACAATAAAGCGCCTGTGACGGACAACACGGTCGAGGGCCGTAAGATGCGGCACTACACAGTCAACTTTGGTCCGCAGCATCCGGCTGCTCACGGTGTGCTGCGGCTGATTTTGGAGATCAACGGCGAGGAGATTATCCGTGCGGACCCGCACATTGGCCTGCTGCACCGTGGCACGGAGAAGCTGTGCGAGTACAAGACGTATCTGCAGGCGTTGCCGTACTTTGACCGGCTCGACTACGTGTCCATGATGACGAACGAGCAGTGCTTCTCGCTGGCCGTGGAGAAGCTGCTGAACATTGAGATCCCGCAGCGGGCCAAGTTCATCCGCACATTGTTTGGCGAGATTACGCGCGTGCTGAACCATCTGATGTCTGTGCTGTCGCACGCCATGGACGTTGGTGCCCTGACACCCTTCCTGTGGGGTTTCGAGGAGCGCGAGAAGCTGATGGTACGCCCGCATTTTTATTTGTCGTCGGGTCGAGGGTCGATGGCGCTTGAGTCTGAAAGCTAACGCTGGCGGCATATAGGAATTTTACGAACGTGTTTCTGGTGCGCGTATGCACGCCGCCTACGTCCGCCCTGGCGGTGTCCACCAGGACATCCCGATTGGCCTGCTCGACGACATTTACCAATGGGCGACGCAGTTTGGCGATCGCATTGACGAGACGGAGGAGATGCTGACGGACAACCGCATCTGGATCAACCGTCTGCAGGGTGTTGGTGTTGTGTCCGCCGAGGAGGCGCTGAACCTGTCGTTCACGGGTGTCATGCTGCGCGGCTCGGGTGTTCCCTTTGACGTGCGCAAAAACCAACCGTACGACGCGTACGACCAGGTCGAGTTTGATGTTCCTGTGGGCATCAACGGCGACTGCTACGACCGGTACCTGTGCCGCATGGAGGAGTTCCGCCAGTCGCTGCGCATCATCCACCAATGCCTGAACAAGATGCCCGCGGGCCCCGTGCGCGTCGAGGACTACAAGGTGTCGCCGCCGCCGCGTGCGGCCATGAAGGAGAACATGGAGGCGCTGATCCACCATTTCCTGCTGTACACCAAGGGTTACGCGGTGCCGCCGGGCGACACTTACAGCGCCATCGAGGCGCCCAAGGGCGAGATGGCTGTGTACGTGGTCAGCGACGGCAGCGAGCGGCCGTACCGGGTGCACATCCGTGCGCCTGGCTTTGCCCATCTAGCGGGCTTCGACCATGTCTCCCGTGGCCATCTGCTGGCCGATGCTGTGGCCGTGATTGGCACGATGGATTTGGTGTTTGGTAAGTCTTACCAGTTTTCATGTTGACCAGCAGCGTCTCTTATTTCTTGATCTCCTTACTAATACTTGTTCTCTTTTAAGGTGAGGTCGATCGGTAATAGAAGAAATGAATCATTTGGAGAACGTTGGACGGCGCGCAGTGGAGGAATCCTGTGTATATATGCAAGCAATTACCATCATTTACTTTTTTTCATTTTCATGTTTCATTTTGTTTTACCTCTATCACTTTCACTACTTTTTATTATGCTCTTTTCTGGGGAGAGACGGGCAAGACGAGCGACAACACGGTTCACAAAACTGCGAGGCCCCGGTTATGATGAAGTCAACAACAGTAAAAACCATACAAAACAAAAGAAAGCCCCCAATTCATATTCTTTTGAGCTAATCATCAATCACTTTTCATCTAGGTCGTCTGTCGTCAACATTAAATAAATCATCGCTTAAATCCCGAAAACAGCATCAAACCAACCCAACCAAACGTCTTTACTCGGGGTTTCAAGCCCCTTGGGCAACGATCTGCAACAACAGTACACCCAGGTCTACAGCATTTGCCAACCCATCGATAATCTAACCGGGTCATAGCATGTCATCTTCGCCCTCCCAATTTCCCGCCCCAACTTCGTTCTTGCTTCAAGAGCGTCTCCAACACGGAGGTCGGTTGCGCCACGGGATTGCATGGGAGACACCTTCTGGGCCTGCTCCAATGGGGAAACCGACAAGTGGAACTCTCATGCGGGCATGCTGCTCGTGGTGCTCTTTCATATTGGCCATCGTCCGGGCACGGGGCCGTCCGCTTGACTGTCTCGGCTGGTTCTGGACGTGATCGATTTCCCCGCTAAATCCATCATTCCTGCGCCGTTCGACCACGGTCATCTCCCCACCAGTCTCGTCGAGAACACAATCGAGCATCACCGCCTGGTCGCTGCCACCGAGGGCGTATGGAGACGGCTGGGACAAGAAAGGCCCCATAAGCCGGAGATACTCAGGCACCTCGGCAAAGACAGCACCTGCATAGCGTACGCTCTTGCTGGGGAGTGGTGTAATTGATGTGTGGGCTACGACAAACCCTTCCTCCTGCACGGCGTGGTCCTGGCTGCCCTGGGCGTCGTGTAGTGCGTCTTGCAATGCGCCTGCAGCGGTCACAAGGCCCTTGGAGTCGTCGACCTGCTGACCGTCTTCGGCCAAGAAGTACGAAAAGTCGTCATGCGAGCTGCTGCGTGTGAGCTGCCGCTCCGGGGTCGTGATTTCTTCGTTGCCACTGCTGGAAGGCATTGCCGCCATGGAAACTGCTCGACGGAGAGAACGTGACACTCCAGTGTCGATCTTAGCTTGGGTCTCGCCTGTCCCGACCTCAGGCCGTTCGATCTCGTCACAGCTGGCCTCCTTATATGCTCGACAGTCGACGCGGCAGTGACAGAGACCAGCGTCATGGCGCGCGCGGTGGTCAGTGACCCACTCGGCCGCGTATAAGCTGGAGAGACGGACGGACACAGTGGTGCGCCCACCGGGATCTGTGGCCTCGCAAATTAGCGGCGGCAACTGAATCTCGGTGGTTTCCGGTATTTCAGTCATTTCAGAGGTGCCGTCGGCGCCATCACCCGCCCAGACATCTGGTCTGCCATGAGAGTGGCCGGCATGGTAGCTAGTGCCACCGTGCTCGTTGCCACCACCGTCACAGCTGCCAATCACGCGGGGCCGGATCAGGTACGGGAAGACGGTCTCGCAACCACAGACGCCGCGCTCGTGCATGAACCGATGTTCATACTCTTCAATTTGTGTCGCGCGGCTGTGGACGATCTTCTGGCAGGCGGAGCACATCTCGCCAGCAAAAAAAGTCTTGTCACCACGGCGTGAGCAGGCCGGGAAGGTGTGGCTTGCAGTGGTCAGTGGGCACGGCCGCAGGACAGGCAATGATGTGTGCCCGCACGTATAGCCAACAAACTCAATGAAGCACATGGTTTTGGTGTGTGTTTTCCCTGTTTTTGTTTCGGATTGTGTTCCAGCGGGTATGGCCTCTAGAGCAGTCGTTCCCCTGAGTCTGGTCTCGGTTGCTTGTCGGCGCTTTTGCGCGACAGAGGAAGACAACAGGATTCTAACTTTCGGTTGTCAAAAACTGATAAATACAAAACAAAATGGGGGCGGCGCAGACGACGTACGTCAGTCTTCGCACAGAAAGCATTGATATAGTGACTTAGGTCGCTAGAGACGCAGGCTCAACGCGTGGTTGACTACTGGTTGACTAGTAGGTGGCAGGGGTTTGAAAGATGGACGGTTGGCTCAGGTGGCGACTCGCACGCTCAGATGTCGAATGCTGCTCGATGAGAGGAAGTGAGTTCATCGTACAGAAGAGCAAGGTATGAGACAGAAATAAAACCAAAGAGAGGAAGACGTAGAATGGAGGCAACAGGTGATAGGAGCAAAGTTTTGTCCTTAAGTAGGCAGACCATCCAAAAATATTCGACCTGCACGTCATAGTGGGACTGAGTCGACTTACAGAGGGTGTAGTCTGAGAACATACTGACAAGAGAGGCCAGACTTTGAGCGTACCGATTGAAGAGATAAATCCACATTTTGAAAATTATTAAAAATTGAAGTTTTTTTTTGGCTATCCTAATGGTATATATACAGCGTATGGCCTTTTCCAAGTAGTTGGAAGCCGGTACAGCTCGATGAGAGGCAAATTGACACGGGCGAACACGACTTCTTCCAGGACTCAGAGGGACACAATTTGTGATTTTGATCATCGTCTCTGGTCATGTTCATATTTTCAGCATTAATATCTCCTTATCTGAACCCCATCCTCTTTCTTTCATTACAGTTCATCTTCCTATCGTCAAGTGGTTGTTCGTGGATGCACAGCCTTGCGACCCTAGCACGAGGCTGAGAGTGGGTCCAAAATGAGGTGCACGTGATGGACTGTAAATGGCTTATATAATACGGGCAATTGCCTCGGACCCACAATACCCATTGGCCGAGCGCGACTTCGATTCTAGAAGCAGCTCTCTTAACTCTCCTCGCCTCTCCAGCCTGCTGTACATACACCTCTTTCTTCACTTCTACGAACCACGACCGAATAGACAATTCGGGCTCGTGTGCGGCACTTTGGTCCCGGGTTCTATTTCTTGTGTTCATGAACATTTTCCGCCAGCGCATATCTTCGCACGTGGCCACCGGCACGAGTTCCAATTTCCTGCATCTTTTTATCTTTTTTCTTTTCTTTTTTGATCTTTTTGACGACCACGTTCCTCAAGCCTTGTTGCGTTCACAAGTTCCCTACCCTGCGCCGATCTCCCGTCGCCACGCCCTTGTTTCGCGTGGTACTGTCCGGCCTCCACCTTTCCTCTCATAGTATTGTGCGACCGTCGACCTGCACTGGTCCCTCTCCACCTCTCCCTCTTGAGCGTCCTCCGTCCTTGGCTGTCCCCCGTCCTCTACACCACAGGCCCCTGCTATCGCCACCTGCCTGCTCGACAGCCTCTTTCGTATTACACCCAACGGGCAGCCAGCCTTGCAACGATCTATCCTTCCGTCTTTATATTTTCGTAATTTCTCGAAAACGCCTCAACGTCAACCTCAATCTCAACCCAGCTTTCTTCGCAATACGTCGCCCAATATGTCCGACAAGTCGATTGAGCGCGAGCTCACCACGCGCATCAAAGCGCTTAACAAGGCCGTGACCTCAAACGAACCCGTGCCGGGTATCCTAGCCATCATGGAGACACTGAAGAAGGGCGCCGCGCCTTCCGAGGAGGTGCTGCGGGTACGTGTGGATTTGGTGAATGCGCTCGCTGGTTTTGTATATTGCTTTCGTCCTTGAAACTAACGTGCCGTCTCCTTCCACTCTAGTCCACAAAAGCCGGTCATATCGTCGGAAAGTTGCGGACGCACGCCAACGCCGAGGTCAAGTCGATGGCCGCTGAAATCGTGAGCAAATGGCGCAAGTCCGTCGAGGCCAGCAAGAAGAAGGGCGGCACCGGAACCGGCAGCAGCGCCGGCAGCACAGCAGCGAGTAAGACCGCCTCGCCCTCGGCCAGCACGCCCCAGAGCAAGACGGCGTCGCCTGCGCCTGCCACATCCGGCCGCTACAAGGGCGACCCGGAGAAGCGCAAGTTCGACGTGGACGGCGTGGACGTCAACCGCACCGGCATCCAGAGCCGCGACAACTGCATTGGCCTCATGTACAACGGCCTGGCCTACCGCTCGGTCGAGGCCACCGACCTCATCCTGGTCAAGGCCATTGAGGTCGAAAAGGCCGCCTTTGTCGCCTACAAGGGCGAGACCACCGAGTACCGTGCCAAGCTGCGGTCGCTCTTCCAGAACCTCAAGAACCGGTCAAACCCCGCGCTAGCACGGCGGGTCGTGTCCGGCGAGATTGCCCCCGACGTATTTGTGGTGATGACGTCGGACGAGCTCAAGTCTGCGCACCTCAAGCAGCTGGAGTCGGACCTGGCTAAGGAGAACATGAAGAAGGCGCAGGTGCCGATGACGGAGAAGTCCGTCAGCGACGCGTTGACGTGCGGCAAGTGCAAGCAAAAGAAGGTCAGCTATACGCAGGCCCAGACGCGGAGTGCTGATGAACCGATGACGACGTTTTGCGAGTGTCTGGTGTGCGGACACCGGTGGAAGGTAAGCAAAAACGGCTGCGGTCCTTATTGTCATCGCTATGAGTCACTTCATGGATCTCATACTAACATTGACCACAGTTCTCGTGAGCACAAGGACTACTGTGCTTTTTTGTCGGCGTGTAATGATTTGTATTTTTTTTATTGTTGGGCGGCAATGGGTGTAACGGGCCTGGTTTTCTGTTTCTTTTCTTTTCTTTTCTTTTTTTTTTTTTTTTGGAATTGCCTTTTCTTTTCATCATTTCCCCCTTCACTTATCTTTCCTTCTTATGTCTGTCTATCCACTGTCTAATGTCTAAATGCATTACCAGCCGTTGGCATACGTTCAGGGTAGAGAGAATACAGGAGACCGAAAAGCGCATTACGGTAGGTATTAAGAGATAAAAGTTGTGAAGTTTAGCAAGATAGCGGCGGTGATGGTAGCACTTTTTGAAGGTGTATTTTTTCTCTTTTTTTCTGTCTCTTATGTCAAACCATTTTTATTCCCAATGGGCCTATTCAGACATGTATCAAGAAAGAAAGCATCAATATAATGTCGTCATGTCTCTTTTGCCCTTTTCTCAATTTCCATTGTCATCGTACATAGACTCATTCTTCAAACATAATTCACTATTCCCTCCCTGACCTACTCGCTCTTCCGAGATGGTAACCCTAGCAGACCCAACAGGTCATCGCCATGTAAGTCTGGCTGCACGGTGCCTGTTTTGTCGTTGGCCTCGTCCCGTGCGCTCATCTCGCCCACCTTCTTGTAGAACTTGCTCAGGTGGCGGAGGCCGGTGTCGCACAGCACCGTCACAACTCGGCTGCCGGGCGGCAGCGTGAGAGCTACAGCCACGGCCGCGACGCAGTTGACCGCGGTCGAGCTGCCTGCAAAAATACCGTCGTGTTCGACGAGCCAACGTGCCATCAGACAGGCCTGTGTGTCTGTCACGGACACAGCGTCGTCGATCAGGTGCAGACCGGCGTCCAGCGTGGCCGTCATGCGGTTCATGCCGATGCCCTCGACAATGGTGTCCACTTGCGATCGCCGGCGTGTCCCCTCCTTTTCGGTCGCCGCGTATAGCACGCCGTTGCGGACAAGGTTGGCGAGACCCGACCCCTGTGGGTCGGCAGCAACGATGCGGATGCCTCTGCGCAGGCCGGCATCCTCTTTGAGGTACCGTGCAACGCCTGTCAGCGTACCGGCTGTACCAGCACCACAGACAAAGGCAGCCAGTGGGGAATGGAGGTGTAAGGGGTGGTTTTGGTGCGGCCCATGATTCGGGTTTTGCTGTAGTTGGCGGACGTGGAGCTGGTGTTCCCGTGTACCAGAATAGGCGGCGACTTGACGAAGGATCTCTGGACCTGTGGCCCGACGGTGGGACTCGGCGTTCGCAGGTGTCTCAAACTGGTCCGAAAAGAAGCCCTTGCTACCGTCGTCGTGCTGACGTTCGTGCTCGTCTGCCAGTCGCCGCGCCCGGTTGACAAAGTGGCCCGGGTCGACAATGGGTGCAACCGGCACACGCTCCACCACGGCGCCCATCTCGGTCAGCAGCTGTGACTTCTCGAGGCCCATGTCGTCGGGCATGCAAATATGTGCCCGGTAGCCCAGTGCGCGGGCCAGAGTTGCAATCGAGATGCCCGTGCTGCCCGATGTGCCCTCGTAGATTGTGTCGCCACGGTACGGGACCAGCAATCCACGCGCCTCGGCTGCTCGGATGACGCCGAGAGCCACGCGGTCTTTCGGGCTACCTCCCGGGTTGAACATCTCGCCCTTGGCCAGGATCTCGCATCCTGTCACCTCGGACAAACTGCGAATGCGAATCAACGGCGTGTCGCCGATGCAGCCTGCAATGCCGTCCGCCACGGGCGGTGCGCCCTGGTGCAGCTCACTGGACGCAGCTAGAAGAGACCAATCGTCAGCCTCATCGTCAGAGGAGACGGGATTCGACTCGTGGTCCTCGAGAACAACACCGGCCTCGGTGTTGCTACTTTGCCGTCGCTTGGACCGCCTGCTGCTGCTGCCAGTCGTCAGGGTCGACGATGTAGTGCCCGATCGGCACAGCCAGCCTCCACTGTCGCTCTTTCTGCTCATGCCACGCCGCAGAGCTGCTGCCCGCCGCTGGTTCCTCTTCTCCGCGAGGCTGTCTTGAAACCGGTGCTCCAGATCGGGGTGCAGGTCTTTGAAGCCCAGAGTGACCAGAATGCCCGCTGCAAACGCCACCGTGAGAACGGCCGCGCCGTAGGCCCTCGGGTGGTCTTGCAGAGACATTCTGTGCCGGACACTGCACCTATCGAGTAGCGCTGTTTGTAATTTTGTCTTTTTGGCAATGTCGCGTGCCGTTTGTTGTTGTTCAAAGTAAATTTTAACTCTTTATGGCACTCTTTTTCGTCTTTCCATGACGACATATGGTCGCTGCTTCCCCTCCAAAAAACAGTGACAGCTCGCTGTACTTCTGGCCGCCTAGGCTAGCCTGAGTCGTGCCTGCCACAAGCTCGGCCAGGCCCGCTGAAACTGGCAGGAAGCTCGAGCCAACCAGCAGTTGCGCTTTCCAGAACCAGAATCCACAGCGGGACAAGACCAAAAACGAAAGCGTCGGAAATCGCCAATCCGCATCGGATATTTCCCCTGTTACGGAGGCAAATGTAAACAGCCATTGGGCTCTCCACCTCTTGTCTACCGACCGCCTATGGACTCTCCACTCGTCTCGCGCCTGTTCCGACAGCTGTTCCGCCACCCGGCGTGCCAGCCACGGCGCAACTTTGCCCGTCTCGCATCGTCTCTCCAGGAGGCGAGATCTTCCTGGGAAGAAAAAGCTTCAGGACCGGCTTCACGGCCAAGACCTCACACCCCAAAGCATGACCATGGCCAGATTCGGGGCTATGCAACTGCACCACGCAGCGGCAGGGTCAGCCGCTCCAACGAGAGTGATTGGCAGCAGCGCACGGACATGTACCCGGAAGACATGTCGGCCGAGTACGCAGAGTACCCGATGGTGACGGCACAAGAGCTACGGCAATGTCGAGAACGTCCAAAGCGCGTCAAGATGCTGATGCGAGACTTTATTGAGGGTGCGTACTTTCGGTTCATTTGTGGCTTGAGAAGGCCATCCACCGTCTAACGTTCGTCCAGACAGTCTTTACAACCCACATTACGGCTACTTCTCCAAACAAGTCGTCATCTTCTCGCCCGGCCAAGAGCCCTTCCCTTTCCGCGAAATGCGCGACGAGCCTGCCTTCCATGACATCCTGGGCCAGCGATACACCGACTTTGAGGACAGGCTAGACGCCGAGGCCGTAGCACAAGGTGGCGAGCCGTCCGATACGCGCCAGCTGTGGTACACGCCGACCGAGCTGTTTCGTCCGTACTACGGCGAGGCCGTTGCGCGCTATCTCGTCGCCAACTACATGCTCACGAGCTTCCCTTACCACGACCTGATTATCTACGAGATGGGTGCCGGCCGCGGCACGCTGATGCTCAACATCCTCGACTACCTGCGCGCCAATGAGCCGGCCGTCTACGAGCGCACGCGCTACAAGATCATTGAGATCTCGTCCAACCTGGCTGCGCTGCAGAAGCGGCAGCTGTATATTGGCAGCGGCGGTAGCGGCAGCAGCCAACAGAAGAGCAGCAGTGCCACCGCAGCCGCAGCCGATGGCTCCTCCGAGGCCGCGTCGGCGGCTGCCGCGCGGGGCCACGCCGGCCGCGTCGAGATCATCAACCAGTCCATCTTTGACTGGACTGCCCGCGAGCCGTCGCCGTGCTTCTTCCTGGCCTTTGAGGTGTTTGACAACTTTGCGCACGACTGCCTGCGCTACAACGTCACGACCGAGCAACCGCTGCAGGGCGTCGTGCTGCTCGCGGCCAATGGCGACATGTACGAGTTTTACGAACCGCAGCTCGACCCAGAGGTGGCGCGGTTCCTGCGCGTGCGCGACGCCGCCACCGAGGGCCGTTTCCCGCTGCCGTACTCGTCGAGCCGCTTGCTGCGCTCGCTCAAGCACAACTTCATGCCCTTTGCGCCGAATCTGAGTCCGCCTGAGTACGTGCCGACGAGGCTGATGGCCTTTTTCGATGTGCTCGAAAAGTACTTCCCTGCACACCGCCTGGTGACGAGCGATTTCCACTCGCTACCGGACACGATTGCTGGGCTCAACGCACCCATTGTGCAGACACGCTTCCAGCGGCGGCCAGTGCCCGTGTCGACGCCGCTTGTGCACCAGGGCTACTTTGACATCATGTTCCCCACCGACTTCCGCGTCGTCGAGGCCGTATACCGCGCCATCACTGGCAAACTGTCGAGTGTCCAGTCGCACGAACAGTTTATGCGCCACTGGGCACACATCGAGAACACAACGACACGCAGTGGCGAGAACCCTCTGCTCAGCTGGTACGCGAACGCCAGTGTGCTGTCGACGGTGTGAACGACGCAAAACGAACATATAATGCAGCCATGAAACTTTAATATATTCCGTATATTCCGTACATGAGAAGTTAACTACATATCCCCTCCCAATTGCAACCTATGTCCCACGATCCAAAAAAAAAAAAAAAAAAAAAAAAAAAAAAAAAAAAAAAAAAAAAAAAAAAAAAAAAAAAAAAAAAAAAAAAAAAAAAAAAAAAAAAACACACAAAAAATATGACAGAGATAAAGATAAATGAAAAGCGACATGATAGAAGAGGGCAGACCCTTATTCGCTAAGAAAATAGAAACCATTTTTATTTGATTTTCACTTCCACCACTCACAACTTCAGTTCCTTGAGCTTCTCCGACAGCCACTCCTCCGCGCGCGAAACTGCGTCGGTGAGGTTCTCGGGCTTCGTGCCTGAACCCTGGCGTGCAGGCTCCTTGCCACCAGCCTTGCCACCAATAACGTCGCTGACAGCAGTCGACCACTGCTCGGCGGTGACACCCTTGGATGCGAGGTCCTACGTCTTGTTAGTAAAGAAACACAGTCAACTAAAAAAATGGGTCGACAGGAGCCGAGAGTGGCGATAGACATACCGTGCCAACATAGACACCATGAACGACACCGTCATCCGGGCTGCCGCCAAAGACGTACACGGACCGCTCCTTGTCCTTGTTGCGGAAGTGGTTCATGACCTCCGAAATGGCCTTGGCATTGGCCGAGATGGGCAGGTGGCCGACGTACCACTTGGCGTCCTTGTTCTCCGGCTTCGCAAAGTGGTCCGTGACCGTCGTGACGGCCGTCTTGAGCTCCACCTTCTGGCGCTTCTTCTGCTCGTCAACCACAGACTTCTGCACCTTGGCGAACCGCGTGCGCAGCTCGTCCTTGGTCAAGGCCGAGATTGCCAGCTGGTTCAGCTCCAGGGCGAACGTCTTGACGCCCGCCTCCTTCTCAGAGCCAAACGGCAGCGCCTCGAGCGCGTCCAGACGCTCCCCAATCTGCGCGGCTTCGCGCTGGGCCTGGTGGGCAGCGTCCCCCGTGTAGGCCACGATACGCCGGATGCCCTTGGCAATGCCGCTCTCTTCGACAATGACTAGGTCCTTGATCTGGCCCGTCTGCTCGACGTGCGTGCCGCCGCAGAACTCGACGCTGTACTTGCGCCACTCGGGGTTCTTGGGCGTCTTCAGCATCTCATCGATGTCCTTGCCGACCGACACAACGCGCACAGGGTCGGGGTAGGTCTCGCCAAAGACGGCGCGCAGACCCTCAATCTCGCGCGCGCTAGCCAGGTCCACGTCCTTGTAGTAGACCTTGAGGTTGTTGCGGATGTCCTCGTTGGACATGTCCTCAATCTTCTTGATCTCGGCGAGCGACACGGCGGCCTTGTGCGAGAAATCGAAGCGCAACTTGTCCTGGTCGACGAGCGAGCCCTTCTGGTTGATCTCGTCGCCGAGGACCTCACGCAGCGCATGGTTCAGCACGTGCGTGCCGGTGTGGTTGTTGCGGATGGGTTGCCGCCGCAGCTCGTCGAATTCGCAGATGACGCTGTCACCCGCACTCAGCGCGCCGTACTCGACGTAGCCGTTGTGCACAATATAGCCACCAAATTCCTGCACATCCAACACCTTGAATTCAGCAACGTCGTCAATGACGATACGGCCGGTATCGGCAACCTGGCCACCAGACTCAGCGTAGAAGTTGGTCTTGTCGAGCAGAATACCAATGGGCGTGTTGAGAGGGATGTCCTTGGTACTCTTGGCGAAACCGGTGCCCGTGTAGATCAGCTCAATCTTGCTGACAAGGTCACCACGGAGGTACTTGGCATCGGAGTTGGGGCGCTCCAGGTTGTGCTCGCTCTCTAGCTCGGCAATCTGGTGCACGTTGAGCTTAGCAAATGTCTGGACGGCCTCCTTGACCGACTTGCTAGCTTCGCGGGCCTTTTCCCGCGCCACGTCGACCTCCTCCTTGTTGATGGTCAGGCCGCGCTCTTCGGCCATCAGCTGTGTCAGATCCTCGGGGAAACCAAAGGTGTCATACAGACGCCAGACGTCAGCACCAGACAGCGCACCGCCGCCGTTCTTAACCGCGACAGAGGCGTACTTCTCAAACTGGCGCTCGCCACGGTCCAGCGTCCGCGAAAAGGCTTCTTCCTCCTCGTCCAGGATCTCCTTGATGTCCTCCTGCTTCTTGATAATCTCCGGGAACTGGTGACCCATCTGCTCAACTAGCGCAGGCAGGATCTTGGAGAAGAAGGAGCCGATATCGGCGTTGAAGTACTTGCGGGCGTAGCGAGAGCCTCTCCGAAGCACACGGCGCACGACATAGCCACGGCCCTCATTGTTGGGCACGGCGCCATCGGCCATGGAGAAGGTCAGTAGACGAATGTGGTCGGCGACGACACGGTACGCGGTGTCAATGCCGTCAACGTCGTCCTTGCCGTACTTGTCAGTGTACGGTCGGGCACCAGTCACCTCCTGGATGCGGTCGAAAAGCGGCGTGAAGATATCGGTGGCGTAATTGGAGATCTCGTTCTGCAGAGCCGAGACGAGACGCTCGTAGCCCATGCCGGTGTCGACGTGCTTTGCCGGCAGCGACTTCAGCGACTTGTCGGCCTGGCGATCAAATTGGATAAACACGTTGTTCCAGATCTCGACAACGAGCGGGTCGTCCATGTTGACGAGATTGGCGGCGTTACGGCCGCCGACCTTGTCGTAGTGGACTTCACTGCAAGGGCCGCACGGGCCCTGGTCGCCCATCTCCCAGAAATTGTCCTTCATGTTGCCGGGCAGGATGTGGTCGTCCGGAACTCCGACAGACTTCCAAAGATCTCTGGCCTCCAAATCGGGCTCAAGGCCCATGTCCGGATTGCCCTCGAAGTAGGTGACGTAGAGGCGGCTGGGGTCGAGGCCGAAGACCTTTGTGAGCAGGTCCCAGGACATCTCGATGGCGTCCTTCTTGAAGTAATCGCCGAAAGACCAGTTTCCCAGCATCTCGAAGAAGGTGTGGTGGTAGCTGTCCTTGCCGACGTCGTCGAGATCGTTGTGCTTGCCGCCTGCGCGGATGCACTGGTTGAGTATAATTTAGTCATGGTTCGAGAGTCGACACGAAACGACGAAAATAAGAAAATCCACTCACCTTCTGGCTGTCCACAGCACGCTTCAGGCCCGCAAGAGAGTCCGTCTTGGCCACTGTGCCGAGGAAGATGGGCTTGAACTGGTTCATGCCGGCATTGGTGAAAAGAAGGGTTGGGTCATTGTGCGGCACCACAGACGAGGAGGGGACTGTCGAGGATTCAAGTCAGCAAATATGTCCAGAGAACGCATACCATGCAGTCCACAGCTCCCACGTACCAATTGTGTGTCCGCGCTTCTCGAAATACTCCAGAAACGTCTGGCGGACCTTGGTGCCCGTCCACTTCTGCGTCTCGGCCATGGCTGCGGCGGGGGTGGACGAGAGAAAGCGTCTGGGGCGCGCGGCGGGGCGAGAGGCAGTTGAGAAGGTCGCAAACAGCGTTCCGGGGCGGGGACGCAAAGAAATCGTGGTGGCGGTTGTCGTGGGAGTGTTCGTGGGAGTGGTGGTCTGTGGTAGAGATTTGCGAAGAGGTATCGTGGTAGAGCGCAAAGGTTTCGGTGTGGGTTTTGAGTCCTGCCGTTTTTGCAGTTTTCGTAGTCCGAAAAAACAAAGAATCGCCAGCCGGTGCAAGTGCACTTGTAGTGTGTGGTGCTACTCGAGCCGATAGGGAAGGAGTGGCACTTGTACCTTCTCCACCAGTGTTCTGGCCATTTGAGAGGGAAGGAACATTCTCGATAGCTGGTCGCGGGGCAAAATGGCCTGAGGGGCAACCACTGTCGCAGAACAGTCGTGCAGATGGATGAGTCAACGCCTCAATGCCGTACTAGAGCGCACCTGCCGCACTGTCAGCCATGCCATGAGCCCTCGAAAGCAGCCCCTGCGCCCCATACAAATGGAAAGCGCGACCACCATGTCCGTCGCTTGCTGTCAGACAACCAATTCGACCAAACGAGTAACCGCGACCGTCGCATATCAGGCCAAGAAGATAAGAAGCTGCAACACAGATCCTCAAAACACCAGCACCTGTGACTCATCCACAGCAATCGCCCGCACGACCGTGCAGCGACACGTTCCGACGCCTGCTTGAAACACCTACCTCATCCCTCAGCCGCGCGACCTCCAATTCCAGCCGTCTCGTCTCTTAATCACACCAACCCGGATGCCCTCCTACGACATTTGCTTGCATCCTGTCCGATTGTGCGCCGAGAAATCAGGTCCAGTGGCGCTTATTGGCAGTACTCGCTGTTCGAGATAAGGGCTCGGCCTGCATGCGGTTCTAGAGCTCAGATAAACAAGCGGCTAGGGTGGCCCGATAGATAAATCAGAGCTGCGAGGCAGACCAGGGAGCAAGCTGAGACAGTTTCGAACGGGGACTTTAAAGGCCGTTGGAGGTCGGCAACATAGACGCAAAAACGGCGGTGGGGAAGGGCGATAGGACGCGATTTGTGCATTGAGGAGGAGCGAGTTAAGAGGACGAGACCGGAGGAACGACGACACACCCAATTGACCCATCTGGCAGCGGCAAGCTGTCCCCGCGATACTAATAAAATCCAGCACTTCAGCAGCCCCTGCTAGGTGCCCTAGCAAAGGAATGATGATGCTGCATCCAAACAGCAGCGGCACCCATGGCAACAATACCACCAATGGGCTGAATCCCATCGACGCCGGCTTAGCCCGGCACGGCAAACGGAAAGCTGTAGAAACACCAGAGGGTAACGAGCGACTGTCCAAGCGGCTGAGTCTCCTTAACTTGGGTGAGTAGTCTTGCAATGCTTTGGGGTCGTAGCCGCAACTGCTCGTAACCGCTGCTGACTGAACCAGAAGCCTCGAGCCCGAAGCTATACGTTCCCGTTGAGAGCTCGCGGGAAGCACCTGCCGTTCAGCCACCACCCGTGGCGTCCCCTCAAGATGCGCCCAATGTGCCGCCATCAATCCCAGAAGAGGGGGCCCTGCCCGATGTCTCTATGTCTCCAGTACACAGTGCACCGCCGTCTCCTCCGTTACCACTTTCATCAAGCGCCGGACGACGTTCACAACGATCCTCTGTCCGAAACTTTAACGGCGTTGGCGCAGACGATGACATGCGGGTTGATGACACAAAGTACAAGGTCTACATATATAATATTGATGACGAGTTGGCCGACGATGAGCGTTCTGCGTCGGATACGGATACGGCAGCCGGTGAGGACGATGTAGACGGTGACGGCAAACTCGTGCTCCTCCCCGATATTGACAAGCATCTTCGCTTGGCAGCACGGACGGCCGCGTTGTCGGGCAACTCCACCAAGGGGAAGCTGGCCATCCCGCGTCCCATCCTGCCCAACAAAGATGGCGAACTAGCCGGCATGCAGCTTGTTTTGTATAACGACCCAAGCTCGCTGTCTGTGCCGCGGGAGAGCGACAGCGTACGCAAAGCCATCCTAGACGCACGCGCACGAATTCGCGAGCGGCAGCAGGAGGACAAGGCTGAGCTGGAGCTAGGTCAGCAACCGGAAACGGACGCCTCCATGGCGAGCACACCTGCAGACACGCCGCGGCCGTTCGAAGCCGACGGCGACTCGGACGTCATGGACATTGACTAGATAGCAGCCCCGACTGTTGTGTGTTCTTCCAGAACCCCGAGCCATTATTCCTTCGCATATTCCCACTTTTTTCCAGCGTTAACGAGCGGCTTGGTTTGTTGTTATACCCGGGTTTATTACCCTTTTCTTTTATTTCTACACTTCTCCTGCCAATGTCTAGAGAAGACGACAGCAGCTTTACAAGCTGAAATTCTACATCAACCTGTTTCGTGTGTCATAGATTAAATGTAAAATATGACGTTTGTTTCATCAGTTGTGATATATGCTTGAAGTCAGCATCATACCGGGTATCTAGCATTTATGTTACCACCTCCCCATATATCTGCCCATCCCTCCTCAGTCTCGTCGTAACCGCTCGAGCTATCAAGCTTTCTCTTCGCATTGACCATGTCTTCTGTTTGTTGGCGACGGCCTTTGTTAGCAGCCGATCGTGCATCTTGAATCATTTTGTCGCTGGCGTCCAGATCAAGACAGACTTTGGTTCACAAGACTGTCTAGTGCCAAAGGCTTTTCAGCCTTTACTGGTTCCGTGATCTCTTTTAATCGGCTGGATGGCCTCCTCCGCTTGTGTATCCCCTCAGGCGATGCTGCCACTGGCGGTGCCACTGAAACCGATGTCGCCGACGTTGAAGCAGCAGATACTGCAGCCCCTGTCGTGCCTCCTTCTCGCTTCTTTGGTGCAGTTTATGTTGCCATTGTGATTTTTTTTTTCATCTATATAAATAATGATGGTTTTGTAATCAATTAAATATTATACATAAAATGACATGAAATTGTTTTCGAAAAGAATGCCTTCATATTTTTGACTCACGAGTCCGCCAGAGGCAAAAAAACCAGAGAAACAATATGAAAAGAACTGTAGCATTTTAAACTCAAAGTGATCAATGCGCCTTGGAAATATAAAGAACGGCACCACACCCTGGGTATTGGATAATGTCCTTTCCGTTTCGCCTATCCGATGGGAAAAAGTAAATAAA
This sequence comes from Sporothrix globosa, assembly GCA_001630435.1. Taxonomy (NCBI): domain Eukaryota; kingdom Fungi; phylum Ascomycota; class Sordariomycetes; order Ophiostomatales; family Ophiostomataceae; genus Sporothrix; species Sporothrix globosa. The sequence goes on from LVYW01000001.1 coordinate 1,811,859, forward strand.
GAGAAAGCAAAAAGATATTAAAGTTGTTTTCGAAACAAGACCAAAAAAAAACGGAAAGGAAGAGTCAACAAATACCAAGTAACAAGGAACGAAAATAAAACATCTCCAACGTTATCATAATGTTCTATCCAGGACACCCGTAAAAATTGGGGAAAACGATCAAAAGGAGACACAAGAAAACAAAAAGAAAGAGAACAGAGGAGTACAATAAAAATAACAATAAATAATCATGTGCATAGAAAACACTACGCAATTTCGACCTCTGAAGCCACAAGTCCAAAAACCCAGCTGGCCACGGCGGCGCTGGAGAACTGGAAGCACCACTTGCGGACACGCCCACTGACGGCGCCCGTAGATGGTACAGAGCCCACCCGGTTCTGCTCGTCGCGGATCTCCTCCCACACATTGAGGACGATGCCTCGTGCAGCCAGTCTCGAGAAACACGCGCTGCCGACGACAACGTCGACCACCACCAGCGGCTTTTCGTTCGCCTTTTTGGGAATCGACACGACCAATACACGCTTCTCGAGGCCGTGGTAAATGGTCAGCTCTTGACGCACGCCGGGAGGCGGTCTTGCAATTGTCAAGAAACAGTTTCCGCGGTCTTCCCATTTGTTTGCAGATGTTTGCAAGTGGCAGCGCATCTTGATGTTGGATGACCCAAGCGCTTGGATACCACGGCTGCTGCTCTCTGCGAGGCTGACAGACGGCGACCGAGGGGCCGTGAACGAGAACCCTCCACCGCCAGCGGAAGAAGATCCGGATGAGGTGTAGAAGCTGGCACCGCCACTGCCAGCCCGGCTTTGCCGGTCTACTGAAGAGCCGTTGATATTGAAGGCCGTGTTGCCACCGCCTGTCAGTCTTCGCAAGAAGCTGGTCGCCGAGACACTGGATGAGCTGCCCTGGGACTGTGACGGTGCTCGTGTCGATGCGCGGTAGCTGTTCTTGCGGCCAAACCAGCTCCGGCGACGGTGGCTGCTCGTATCGTCGCCTGCATCGCCCGTCGGCTGGAGCTGGCCGAAGGAGCGGAAACGCGCTTCCTCTTCGAGGGCCTTGAACTTGGCGTTGTTCATCCGTGATTCATGCACTGCCGCATAAAGGTTGCCAAGTTCGGCAGGTGACTGTGTTCGGAATCGGAAAATGTTTGCGTCCAGATGGCAGTACTTTGCAAAGGACCGAACGGGGGACCGAATCTCTAGATCTACAACTGTGCTTTGTCTGATCATGACGAGGGGAGTGAGATCTAGGGCGATGAGCGGCCGTGGCGCCCCCGCCTCCAGCTCTAGTGTGGCTTGACTGTTGAATCCGGGGCTATGCTTCGTGCTTGTCACATGTGTCCCGGGTACGTAGGCCTCGATCAAGCCGGGCGAAATAACAATGGCGCTGAAAGGCTCGCCAAGGTCCTTCCACTGGCCCTTCCTGTTTGACCAGTATGAAATGGAGGCCATAAGTTGCAGATTGGACTCGGATGGGTACGATGCTTGGAGACCAGGAAGGCCAGCTTGCGAGGCAGAATTGGAGGGTGTGATACTACTCTCCGAAACAACCGATTCTGCGGCGCTGAGGCCCGGTTGTTTAATGCTGATGCCAGGAAGTGTGTCGGGCACATCGTCCTCCTCAAGTTCATCCGACGACGAGTCAGACTCAGAGCCAGAGCTCTCAGAGGTCGAATCGCTCCCTGACGAAATGTCAGACGGGTGGTATTCATGCTTTAGGGGCGACGATGTGCGACGGCGGACTCGTGCTGCTGGGGGATTGAGGTCGACTGGAGGTTCGATGATCGGGATCGCTTTTGTGACCGGCTCACGGTGAGCAGGTGGGGGAGGAGCGCCATCATCACGGATAGACGGCGCACTTGCCGAAGACTTCAGCTGTGATGGATCCGGGCGCATGTCCTCACGCAGCGGGTGGCTCGATGAGCCGCTGCGAGCAGGATGCCCTGGGACAGAAGGTCTTCGTTTGTGATACCGCGTAGGCGTCGTCGGAGATCTTAGGGTTTCGACTTGCGCCCCCTCCTCGAGAACGCCCTTGAACTTGCGTTCACCGACAGGTACATCTGCTTCCTCGGGGTTTCGGGGAGTCAGGGACATGCGGTTTGATGCTGGCGGTGGTATTGGGCTCCTTCCTAGTATGTCCAGCCAGTCTGCAGCTGTCTCGTCGAGCTCAGCAACGACGGTAATGAGCTCGTACCACTCATACCCCTTGTACGTATCACGAATCATCACCGTGAGCGATAGGCTGTCCTGGCCTTTGCATGCCGAGATTTGCGATCGGGGGATCGGAGGGAACAGGAGCCAAGACTGGTCGCCGCCACCAGTCTCCCGGATCAGGATATCGCCGTGATCCGTCGCGTCACTGATCTTGTCGCGGAAAATTAGTTCGACTTGGCACTCAAGTCTCTGGCCATTAGAGTGCGAGAGGCTCAAGTCAAACCAATCCTTGGCGCTCACTTGTCGTGTTTGGTCGATGTTGACATTGTCTAGGACGGCAAGGTTGCGGAGGTCTCGCACCCGTGTCGTATCGGTACTGCTTGCATCGTCATCCACCTTGCGAGCAATTTCTTCCCGGTTGCGTCGTCTTGCCTTTTCAAGAAGGTTTTCGAGCTTGTAGACAATATCGCCCGCCACGCCTCTGCCGAGAATAATGTTGACGCCCTGGACCGGCATGTTAGCGAAACGAAAACAAAAAATATCTGGAGACTTGTTTCTTGGAAGTTACCTTTGCGAATTTTAACATCCATTTGATTCGCACAAGAGGGCGTCTCAGCAAATATGCGACGTCCACTCTCTCGCCATTTTCATCGAGGACATCGCCTTCCTCGTTGCGCTCCATGCCGTTGACAAACGAGTCTTCTTCGACTGACTTGCCAGCCGCCGGTGCTAGGTTGACAATGACGCCCTGGAAACCCAGTCGCCAGACATCGAGGTAGTTGTCGTAAATGGGATAGACTTTCTCAAGCCAGTCCACCATGCGGGGCGCATCAGTGACGGGAACGAACTGATGCAGCAGACTCAATTTCTCGAGCGCGACGCCCATGTTGACGACAGCTCTCGACATAATGTCGGCCTTATGATTGGAGAGGTCGACTCGGAAAACGTCTGTCGCCCTGCCGTCGCCCTTTTGGTCGACGAACTGCGTTAACAGAACGGGGATCACACCACTGGCAAGCGTTTTGAGTTCTCGTCGGTAAATGTTCTCGTCCTCTTGGAACTCCAACAGTAGGTCGTCCAGGTTCGCGTTGTCGAGCTTGCTTGTTTTTCTGTGTAGGCTGCGAGCGAGGCGAATGCTTCTTGTACGTGCTGGCAGCTGGGAGTCTTCTGGCAGTGACAAGACGGACACAAGGTCGGAGTGCTTGGTTAGGCGACGTTTGAGGCCCGTGGACGACTTTTGGCTCTTTTGTCGCGAAAGATCCCCCGAACCCTTCGTAAGGATGGTATCTTGCGTCACAGTAGACTCAGAGATCGTGGACATTGTGTCGGATGGCTGTGTGCTATACGACTCGACCGAGACAATCGTTGACAACTCATGATCACCGCTTGTTGGCGGGGGCCGACGTCTGGGAAGGCCCGATGATGGCGTGGCAGAGCTGACAAAGCTGCTGCTTCCATCACTGCTCTCAGTGATTCCAGAATTAACAGTCGATTCTGTGAAAGCAGTGAGCGTGCCGCTCTTGGATGATGCACCAAAGGAGCGACGGCGTTGTTTACGCTCGTCAATGGTGTCTTCATAACTGTCCTCAGACTCCGTTCCCAGGTACCGGTCGCGGCCTCGTACGGTCTCGTAGCTGGGGATTGGCGTCGTTGGTTTGTATACCACACCAGACTCGCCTCGGAAGGCGTCGCGGAGAAGTTCTCTGAAAGGCTTCTTGGCGCTTCCCGACTTCAGAGGAGACGATGTACTTCTAGTGGCTCCGCTCCGCTTAAGACCGCTCACAGGCTCCGTTTTCGATTTCGGGGTTTCCGGAACTGGTTCCGGCGTCGTTGCGGGGGAGGAGCGGGTTTTAACAGGTGTCGTATTTGTCGCAGGTATCGCAGTTTCGGCGGTAGTAACCTCCGTCTCAGACTGAATTGTGGACTTGAACTCCGAGTCTTTCTGGCCGCTCACTCTGCGGGTTTCATTTGGTGATTGTGTGGGGGACCGTCCGATGTCGCGTTTCCGAGTCTCTGAGGTCGACCTTCTCTGTACATCTTTCTTCCACTGCGTCTCGGTCGACTGGCGGGCCTGCGCTGACGAGACCTTACGTGCCGGAGTCGGCTCTACGAAAGGATCGACTGTGCCGTGCAACCAGTTTTCGATGCTCGGAGGCTGGTTCACCACAGGTTTGGGTGGGTCAACTTTGTCGTGGAGAATCTTTTTGCCCTCGCTGACAACCTTCTTCAGGACACTAGGAACGCCCTTGAAGCTCTCTTTCCGCGCGGTTCGGGGTCTTCCCCTGCCGCCCCCTCCGCGAATAGGTAAATCAAGTTCGCTAAAGGCGGAGTATCCCACGGGGATGTCGGCTAGGGATTTTGGCGGTACGGTGGACGGTCCGTAGGAGTCAGCGACTGAGTTGCTGTCATCGTCATCGTCGGACCAGGATCCCACTGAGTCTTCGTGGAAAGATCCATTCCTTGTCGTCGTTTCGTCACCTCGAGTCTCAGTGGGACTTGGACTGCGTCTCCGCCGCAATGGCTCTTTCATCTTTGCCCTTGGACGAGGCCGTGGAACGGGCTTCTTTGTCGGGGTACGGAGGACCGAGTCTGGCTCCTCGGCGATGGATTCCACGGGAACTAGGGACGATTCTTCAAGTTGTGTGCTCTCTGTCGGTGCACTATGTGTAGTGGATGTGCCATGAGATCCGGTCCTGGGACGTTCTTGCGAGGATGCTGGAAGAGGCGCGTTCTTTTTTGTTGCCGAAACTCTGCGCTTGGTGACGTTCTCTTTTGTATCGCCGTTTGGAGTTGTAGCCCTGCTAGGACGGACTCGGATGCCGTCGTTGGGTATATTTTTCTTTTTGCTGGGGGTGACCTGTTCTTCCTCAGAGAGAATCACCTCAATGATGTCCTCGGTCGACTCATTGGGAAGCATTGGCCTGATGCGGATGCCATCGTCGTTTTGCGTCTTCTTCCATCGAGTGGTATTGTCTTTCACTGCACGTTGTTGTTCCTGAGCCCGGCTGTCTTCTGCAGATCTCGTGGAGCGGATAGGCCGAACGCGGATCCCGTCGTCAGGCGCACTACGCCAGCTCGTCGGTCCCGGTCCTTTGGTTACATCGCTCTCGTCGCCTTCGCCGAGGGGACTCCCTTTCCGGTAGTCATGGCGTGGCGATTTCGGGGGACTGTGCGGCTCGACTCTATTTGCCCAGTCTTTGATCTTGTTTTTGACGGTCGGATTTTGTGCTGTCCGCTGAAGGAAATCTTTCGGAATTGGCATCGAGGATCCAATTCCAGCAGCAGCTCCTGCTTTTGTTTTAGGGCTTCGTGTCTTTGGCGAGGTTCGGGTTCTCCGCGTCATCCAGTGTTCGTCACTAACAATCCTCTTTTTCGGCGGGCTACCTTCCCCAGCATTGATCACGCCGTTTAGACCCTTTCTTCCTTTCGGAGTCTTCACCGTGTGGAACTTGGGTCCAGGGTCTTCAAAAACGTCATAGCCGGGATCACTTTCGTTGCCGCCTTCTGATTTGCCAGACCGGTCATTGAGACCGGCCTTGCCCTTTCTTCTCAACCCGCTGCTTGGACCGTTATCTTCGCCGTCGGTTTTGGGATACTCCTTCTTAGCCGCCGGTGGTTTGGGGGCTCGTAGTTTCTGGCGGGCGCGTATGCGAATGCGGTCTTCTTCCGTGACGCTTTGGTCGTCAGTACCGGCTGCGACTTCTGTGGGCTCACTTGGTTCGGCTTCGGGGTTGCCTCTGGCCATGGCAGCGGCGTTTGCTTTCTGCCAGATCTTGACGCGGTCCCGGACACCACCAGGTTGTTGTAGTCTCATGACAGATGACTGGCGCATAGCTGTGCGCATTTCTGCCTTAACTGCGGCGACATCGTTCATCTTCTTACGTTGCGCGTGGACACGAGCTTGGGACGGGCGGCCGAGAAAGAAGTCCGTGAGGAGGGTAGGCTGAACCTTTTGGGACTGTGAGAGGCGGCGTGGCCGGTTGGCACCGCCGGCCACGGCACCAAGTCCTGCGGCAGCAGCGGCAGGCGCAATCCTAGGAGTCTGACCAGCAGAGGCATTTCGATGTTTGGGAGTGGTGGGCGCGGCATTGCCAGGTTTCTGTTTTTGTTTCTGTGGCGTGGCAGCCCGGTATGTCGATGTGGAAGGGTTTGAGGAAGGCGACGATAAGGACGAAGCATCGTCGTCGTCGCTGGCGACTTGACTAGCAGAAGGCATGGTCTACTAGCTTTGGAGGAATGCTGGACTAGAAAGCGAACAAGAGCCCGCGGAATATGGACAAAAAGGTTAGCTGCATTCCTTAGTTGCTAAGCGACGTTCATGACAACCCTCCTCGTTCTGGGCATGAGGCTTTCTTTCTCGAGCACTGGAATGCCCGCGCACATGGGGTACACAAAGAGGGTGGAGAGAGGGAATGCGGAAGAGAAGACAAGGTTAATGAGCGACGGCAGATCAGCGCAGCCGTTAAAGGACAGCAATCCAGATCGATCCGAACCATGAGGTTGCGCAACGTCTATGCTCGTGCGCTTGTTGTGCTGTCCTCGTGCCTCTGCCTTCTTCTCCGTGAACGAATTGCACGGGGCACCGACTTGGCCCAAACAAAACAACGGATGAAGGAAACGGGGAGAAAGGACGGAACAGAGACAATGGGAGCTGTGGGAGGACACCAGGTAACACGTACCGGAGTGCTGCAGGGCATGCTTGTTTTACTGTTGTGATCCGGAGTAAATCGACAACAAAAGAGCTACACAACAGAACGGGCCAAATTGGTCAGAGCTGAACCCGGGGCTCTGAGCACATGGTAGCCAGCGGCGTCGAGATGCTGTAGTCTCCGAGAATCAGCTGCGAGACCGAATATGCGGCAACCCGTGTGGAGATGTTGGCGGAAAGAAGGTATTCGGAGATGGCTGAGGCCAGAGAGTCGAGTTCGCGGAGACAGTAATGTGGATGGAGGATGATGGGTTGATAATCGGCAGAGTGGGAGTCGAGCGAGAAGAAAATCGAAGATGGTTTGTGTGTGAGTGATCGTCGAGGTCGATAACGAGGTCGTATATCGTGTGCGATTTATTATAAAAAAAAAAAAGGGAAGGTTTGTTGACGCAAATGGAATGCTCAAAGGCAGGGAAGGGACGATGGGATGGAAATGACGAAAGAGGTCACAGATGGGAAGAAAAGCTTCAATCTAGAAAGGCAGGCGAGTTGGAATCCTGTCAAATGTGGCGGCAAGAGCGACTGGCTAGCCTTACAAGGTAGCTTGTGCCCCCATTCACTTCCTGATTGCTCGGTTGTCGTATTTCTGTCTCTATTTTGCAACAGTGACGAAAACAAAACAAAATCGACAAGAGACAAACATGGAGTGGTTACTCGACAAGATAGGGCCAGTCCGGAAGAGGGCACTCAGTCCTCGACGAGGTGAGTTGCGCTGCTGCCAAGTGTGGCCGGACCAATGACGTGCCGTGGAGCACCCAGGAGTAAACATTGAGCGCTGGTGGTGTATTCGCCATGGGCTGGCCCCTCCCACGACGGAAGGTACGATGGACCAGGTTTGTCGATGGCGCTAACGCAGCAGCTACGACTCTGGGAATGGACCAAAAATACCGAGTAAAACCAGAATACAGCACAACTGGCAACAGCAAGATCCTATGAGTTTTGGCACAACCCAGTAATAAAATGTCGTAATTACCCAGTGATCTTGGAGACGCACTGGCATTTACCACTCCTCAGCTGTTGCGAAAGTACTCTGCTGCAGCATACTAAATACGAGGTTGCCACCTTTGCTTTTCGGCGTAGGGCACAACATACATCATACATGCCCACTCTTTAGAAGAGCTTTGGGTCTAGCCTCTTGCTCCTGCCCGATCCTTTTACGACGCGCGCCACTGCAGGAAGGCAAGGGGGTGGGTCCAGCCCGTAATATTACGTGGTCCCGCGAGGAAAGATCGAAAAGGCCCCGCAGCTCGAGTGCGGCTGCCCAGCAACGGACAAATTTGACAGGCCTGAAACAGAATACTTTTGGGTAACAGGATGGTCTTTTGCGCTGATGAACATGTCCCATCAAGTCGGAAGGAGTCCTGTCGAGGTCTGTCGTTGGCTTTCGTTGGCTATCGTTGGCTAGAATCAGGCCAAGCGTTCTTGCATTATTTCTGCGCTTCCTCTTCAGCTGTGCATTGGCTACCAACCTCAACGGCCTTGACGCATTTTTTTTCTCACTCGTGGACAATAGCATCGCAACGCCACTCACTGTGTCAAGCGATACTTCTTGGATATTTTGGAGCGATATGATCAGGCGCTTCAAGTGCCATGGAACAAATATATTAAGACGCCTTGGCCCGTGGGGAGCGACTGACATGGCAAACGCGACAAAATTAACTGTCCAAACAGATAAGTCGGGAGTTGCCCTGTTTTCGACACACTGTCTGCAGCTCCTACCTTATTTCCCGGTATTTGATGGGTGTCAATCTGTCCCCTTGCCACTATCACATTGTGCACAAATATGTGATTCCATAGTTATCCGCGTCATTGTGAATGTGCACAAAGCGATCGTCGATGGCCTGTTGTATCGGGGTGTGATTCGAAAAGATTCGATGATTACGATGTAAAAGATCTTGATTTCATCATGGCAAACCCGAGTGTATCAAGCTGGGTTTTAAAAATAGGTTGGAGATCGAAGTGTGATAATATTATTCGTCTGCGCAAATATATAATAAATAGTATAAAGGTTGCATGGTATTGTTCAGATGAAATATAAAAAAAAGCAAGAATCATACAGTCCAAGGAACAGAAATCGAACAGCTTAAAGACAAGGAATTGGAGCCAAAATAGCAGCAAAATAGTAGCAAAAACAAAACAGGATATCCGAACCAGAGGAACCTCCAACACCGCCGGATGCAGATACAAGTCAACTCAAGCTAATGCGTGTAGAGCTTGGGTAACGAAAATGAAGAAAAAAAAATGAAAAAAATATAAAAAATACAACGGTAAATAAAGGGCGCGCATTTGGTGTGAAAGGGGGTTTAAGCTACTTGTGCAACCTCCTCGCCGGGTAGCACGAAACGAACACGCTTCTTCAAGGGCGGCTTTGCAGCCTCTACCTGTAAATGTCTTTCAGAGGGACGGTGGTTGTGATGAGGATGCCCTGGGCGGCCACGTGAGGCGGCGACACCGGACGACAGCTCTTCTGCCGTCTCTTCCTCAATGGAAAACACGTCTGGGCTCGGCACGCGCCAGGACCGCGGCGACCTGCGCCGTACAATCATGGAACCAGCGGCAGTGAGGTGTGTTTGGGAGTTGTTGAGGCGGTGGTGTGTATACAGGTCGTGGATGTCTGGTAGCGACCGGGGTGCGGCTGGTGACGAGGATAGGGGTGGGGGCGGCATGGCGTGGCTCGAGGAGCGAGGAGACGGGCGGCCATTGGCCGGCGAGGGCGACGGGCTGTGATGGACTGAGTAGTCTCCGTCACCAAAGTGGATGTAGTGCTCCCCGTCTTCGTGGCCGACAGCGGTGTCCATGTTATCAAACATTAAAGGATCAGCTCCAGTAAGGTTGTTGTTGCCGAGTTGGTGGCCGGGATGGCAAGCTGTGGCCGAACGCGGTGGCGTCGGCGGCCGCATGACTGTGCGGGATGTGCGTCCGCCGCTGCCAAGGGTTCCGCTCAGGGACGATGGACTGACGCTGCGGATAATGGGCTGCGGGTGCGTATCATCCTCGATGCCGGCATCAAACTCGAGGTCCATGTTGGTGCCGGAATAGAAACCAGTGTCGTCATCGTGCTCGTTGTCATAAAAAATGGAAGACGAATCCGAGTCATCGACAAAGTAGCTCTCGCCGCCATCGTCGACGGAGAGCAGAGGTGTTGGGGTGAGAAAGTACACAAGCGGGTTGTCGTCGGTGAGCTGCATTTCATCGTTGTGGAGGTCGCCTCCGGTCTCCTCCTTAACCATGGCGGTGTCATCCCTGCTGCGGTCGCCCGTCATCGCGGCTGACTGTAGATGTATCTGCGCAGGCGGCCACGAGTCGCGCCATCCGTACGCGGCCGAAGTGTTTGGTGATGCAGGCATTTTTGTGATTATGACCAGGGTGTACTTGTATTTCTCTCGTTCTGTTTTGTTGTGCGAGTTTGGCCTCTTATCGGACCTGTCCGACGAAGTTATGATGCCGGTACACTTATGTCTAATACGACTCAGCGAGGCCGTGTATCATGGTGTGCATGGGAGGCAAGAAGACGGATAGGTAGGCAACGAGTTTAAACGGAACTAGACAGACGGTCAAAGAGACAGAGAAGACAAAAAAGGCAAAGAAGACAAGAGATAGAAACAGGGAAGAAATAAGAGTGCGAGAAAATTGGCCGTTTATATGCAGCGAGCGATGGGTGTATCGTGCGGGAGCGACAGTAAGGAGGGGGGTAAGAAAGGTGAGAGAGGAAAGAGAGGATGTTTCGTCACAGCCTCGTATAGCCCGTCTCACGCTATGTTGAAGAATCAAAGAGTAAGGAGGCTGTCAGTCGCTTGAAGATGTTCTGTCGATTTTCAGATTTCAAATTTGAAATCCTGTTGTGCATCGCTCCTTGGTTGTCCTTCTGTCTGTCCTTTTTTTCAGATGAACTTGTGGAAGGCTGTAACAAGAGACGGTCCTGTAAGCGTCGGCGAGTGATATTGAAGGAGGTTGTGAGGCATATGCAGTGTAACCGAATTTAAAGGGAAGGACATCCGTCAACAGACGAGCTGTTGGCTGGAAATTCCGAGGAGCCTCGTATATTTATGTGTTTGCTGGTCTTGCCCCTGACATAAAGGCGAGGAGCGGCAGATGATGGAAGAAAACGGAAGAAGAAGGAAGGTAGAAGGAGGAGAGAGAAGAGGAATAAAATGAAGTGTAATTGCAGAAATTGGGTGAGTTGGAGTAGAAGGAGGACCAGAAGATGTCGTGAATAAGACAAAGAGATGGGCCAGTAGAAAACGATAGTCGTCCAGGAGCAGAAGACGAAGAACCGAAATACAGGATAGGACAAGATAAAAGGCAGGTGAGAATGGAAGTGGCAATGACCAGCCGGTTCAGCAAAGCCATGTTTCGCCCGGCGGAGGACTCTGGTGTGGCCCAGTGCACACCATCACGACGATGCAGAGCGAGCGAGGAGGGGCAGGCGGCGGAGTGAGAAACAGAGGGGCAAAGGGGCACATCTGCCCACACTCATCTCGCTGCCTGTCCTAGATAGAGAGGAGAGGCGTGAAGATGTGGACACTAGATGGGCATTGAGAGCCTCGTTCTGGGCAAGGAAACAAAGGAAGCCGGCACTATCAACAAAGCCCCCAGTGTGCCCATCGTAACCCCGACCAGTCAGAGTGGTCACCAGCCATCGCAGAAAATGCGGATTAGAGTGGGAATGTCTCACTTTTTTCCTTGTTGGAGAAGACGCTGCAGCCCATATGCGAGCTGTGTCCTGTCATTCGATCTGTCGTCCCCAGCTTGCCTCAGCTGGTCTAGCACACCATCTAGGACACCGTGGAAAGTGGAATCCTGAGGATCCCTAGGACTATTGGTGACCCAAGACTCTCTGGAGTAAGATCCAAGTAGGATGAGTAGGAGGTCGAGGAGGGCATCTCGTAAAGGGCAACAAACAGCATGTGTGACTGCGGTGACGGCGCAGTTTCGATTTAGTCGGCGGATTTGAGGCCTATTCGACACACGAAAATTCGGGAGCCGCAAGGCCAAATCATAGTCGTTCGATTATGGTAAAAGAGGTGAGGAGGTAGCAAGACATCGAAATATCGAAACTCGAAGAAGTCAAAAAGCCTTCCAAATGGCCAGAGAAGGTCGGACAGAAGGCTACACACGCCAGATGGAAGGCGCCATGATGGGTTGTCGTGCGTGTCGACCGCGCCTTCCCACCATCGCCTTGCACTGGCGTATCGCGCTGCCCACTCCTCTGCAGCCTCTCCTCATCGTGGTTTTAGAGGGTCTTTTAGCGCACTGGGCTCACTACTAGCAGCGTCTTAGCGTGACCTTAGACCCGAGCGAGCCGCTGGAAGCACCCGTGACCACTACTGTCCGCTCCGATGAGGGTCCACTAGGGCCTAAAACAGCTAGAGACCGCCTGTAAATAGCATGTAGACAAGTGCCAAGGCCTGTTGCAGAGGCTGTCGCCACGTTGACGAGGCTGTGACCGTGGTAGCCTACCTAACCTGTGTTTCTTACAGCGGGATCAATATCACCCTGGTATTCTTGTCAACCTACCTACATCTTTTTCTTCGCGGCTTGCGCCAGCCACAGCAAAACTCGTAAGCTGAGACCATGCCCGACACCACCTTGCCACAGCGGCCACACCCTTTTTCCAGGAAATATTGAGAATACCTTTCCCCTTTGAGCTTCATCGGCGTTGGAGATACCCTTTATTCCACGTTATTTTTTTGGCCATCTGACTGTTGTTGGTGTTCTCTTCATCGTTGATTGTCTTGCTTCTGAGACACAGGTCGTTCCTTGAGACCCAGAAACTGGATTCTGTTCTCGCAGCCATCTTTGTTTTTGTTTTGTGCTTTCGACGCCGTGGTTTGTCTCTCGTCCGGGTTGTCTTCATCCCTCCCCCTCTTTCTGTTAACTCGTGTTCACGTCTGCTCTCAAGCAGCCGGGAGGTCTGACACATTTCCCACTCTGATCGTGCCAAGAGCTCTTAATGGAACACTGATGGCGTGGCGAGCCTGGCACGTCCGGCATCTTGAGTCAGTCGACTCGTACGGCGGTCTCCTCAGGTAATGTGCATGTGCAGGTTTCAAACGAGAAGACTCCGTCAGCAGACTCTGACGACTCACAGAGACGTGCCTTGCATGATGCAATCATTAGCAAAGGAGCCGGTTTCTGTATTATTACGTTTTTTTATTATTATTATTATTATTTCGAATGCCGAAAAATGTGCGAAGTAGCAAGAGTCTGGTGTGTCTGTCATGATCATGGTCAAGGCAACCGACTGGTCGCCTCGCTCGGCTACCGCGGAACACGATATTTGTGAAGGATATGGACTGTATATTTGGAAATGACCAGGCGTGAATTGTAGTCTGAGAGTGGAGGTGTAACCTGGTCGGTCAAATAGGCTGCCGCTTTGAGCCAATCCTGTAAACTTGTTCATAACCGAGCCAGCCTCGCAAGGCAACCACTCCTAGCAAGTCTCTTGACAGCAGTTCTATTAGCGGCCCAAGGCAACATGAATTTAGCAATTTGCATCAAGTACAGAGAATATTAGTAATAAATAAGAGTTTAAAATAGAGAATTGAAGAAGGGCTAGAAAGCACGGTATGGAAACGGTGGCAAGGTATTGTCTCGTGTTTAACTATCTTGCGGTGAGACAATGGCTGAGGGCATCTGACAAGGGGCCTGGAGAAAACAATGAAAATATGGGGTGGGGGGATATAAAATAACGGACACTGTGAAATTGTCAGATTTAAACATGACTATCGACAGTCCGTTTGAAGTTGTCGTTCCGGTAAAAAAGAGAGCAAGAGAACTATTGGCGACACAAGCGATGATAGACTTTGTGGATGCAGTATTGTCGATGGTCTGGCAATCCAAGGCTCAACGTGTAGTGGTTAAGCTATGGAAAGGAGATGGCCAAGTCGACATTGGTGGCCGTTTATCTGTGCATCGTATAATGTACACATCGCGCGTTCCGCTTTGGGACCAGGACTGCCTACAAATGAAGAAAGAGCAACTACTGCTTACACCTGGCTGGGTCGACGACCAAAGAGGAAAGAAGTGAAGCGTGATGGCCCCTTCCTCATTGATGCCCATTGCCCATCGCTTGGCTATCAAGTGCTTTCCCTCCCTTCACCTTTCCGAGGACAACCAAACTCCAGAACAAATGAGCCCTCTCGCATGCCTCACAAATACCTTGCATCTATTACATGTCATGGTCACTATAACTACAAAGCAACCTTTACTCCTCATCTCCGTACACATCCGACTCAAGCTGTCATGTCCTCTCTGTCTCGTTTCAGACCTTTGCAGCAGATCTTAGTTCACATCCACTCATACCGACAACGGCCACATTCGTCTCTTTTCAATATTCGTCGTGCCTCGAGGTTTCCCGACGACGGCGAGCCCTCGTGAATGGAACGCTGCAACCGCGTCATCGCCCAGATCCTCTTCGCCACGAGGGAACACGACACGGCCATTTTCTGTTTACAGGATGTTCAGGAATCACAGCTATAAGACATCTTGTAGTATCTTGGCCTAATGGATACCTGCCATACATGGAGCGGCATGGGGATGGAAAGTGATCTCGCCTTCCAAAGAGGAGGTTATTCGCATATCCTCTTCCGTTTAAACGTGTGGGCTTGCAACAGTCTTCCTGAATAAAACTTTCCTTTCCGCAAGACAACTCGTTGCGCCAATTTCCGGGACATGACAATCGCGACATTTGGCCTGTTCCGGCTTGCTTGTGAGCCCACCTACATCTTCGTAGTGAATACACACCTGACGGCGCCTTGCTGCTCTTGATGCTTACTGTCGTGCTGCTGCCATTCATCTCGCCGCCGCTGTTCTCCATGACCACGGCCATCTGCCGCGCGGCCTCCTCCCAGCAAGACACATCAGCCTCCTCGACCTCGTACTGGCAGAGGGGCTGGACCCCTTGCCTGAAAGACCCGACCGGGAAACTGCCTACGATATAGGCAGGGCCATCCCACTACACCGAACATTCACCGCCGACACTGAACTCATGAGAGAGGCCCTACCTATGGGACACCGCCGATTTGTTCCTATTTCCCTAGCAGGCAATCTCGACTCCGACCACGACCGCGGTGCCTAGACAGAGTTTACCACGCCCGGTGACATGACTGATTTAGGCACCGAGCTGAAACCAGAACACATGTACGTGAACCCCAACGTTACCCAACATGTCCTTTCGCCAGATTCCACTCCGGCCGGTGTCCACAAACGTTGGCAAAACCGAGCTGGCCGCCCAGCCCAGACGCATGGACTCTGTGTATTGATCACAAAACACCGATGAGCCAGAATCACTGACGGGTCCATATGATGACAACATCTCGGTTTTGGTTGCGTGTTTCGGCACACTACCGAACCGCTTTGATGAGCGGCGTGTATTTGTCGGACCATCGGGCTATTGTGGCAGATGTGAATGTCTGACATATTGGCAACAGATCTCGCTCAACCTATGGTCTGCCGGCGGTCCATCGGCATCGTCGCCTTCGCCTCCTAACCCTTTTATGCACTTTCGCAGGCTTGTGCAGGCTTGCCTTTGCAGAAATAGTACGTTAGCGGCAACTGTCGACACACAGAACTAGCCGGCGCAGGATTCTCTAGTTGGTGTCTTCTTTCGTTGCCCTTCTTACACGTCGTCTTAGAGGAGCTAACCTGGGTAGGACGAATACTGGATCAAGAAGGAAGAAGAAAAGCAAAATCAACAAAGTGTGTTTAGTGCGCTCGACAAGCTGATCCATTGGCTGTGTTGTTCCAGCATGTGAGAGCCTGCGGAGCGTCAAATGTGACAGACACTTTCGTAAAGGAGCATCAATCATGTTTTCAGTCTTAATTGCAGCCGAACAAGAGTGCAGCCAATCTGGCCTGGCCTGGCCTGGCCTCTCCTGGTAGTCCATTATGTCACGCGCACGGCCAAATGTGGACAGGGATTGGAGACGGAACCCGAAGACTCGAGACAGATCCGTAGTGGAAGCAAGCATAGAATTACCAGATTATCCGAAGAGCTAGAATATTATTGGATAAAAATAGAGGCAAAGGAAAAGGACAACGACTGTGGGAGGAGAGAGGGAGGGAGGAGAAGTTAGAAAAGGCGGTGAGCATCACGCTGCTATAAGACGCGCAGCCTTCCCCGGGCGGGCAGGAAAAAGAAAAAGCAATCTATCCTGTACTCACTTTCGTGCACTAGCGTCGGTCTTTGAGTGGTGCCGGTGTCGTGATTGTAAACGCAAGATGCTGTTATGTGTGGCTTGTTCTGGTCTTCGTACGTCGAGTTCGGTCTGCCATCCACATGGTCGACGAGTATTGTGTAGATCGTCAGTCAATCTTTCTCGATTCATTCTGGTGTGTTATCGCAGCCGGTTTTGCCGTCTTGTCTCGATTTTTATCTTTCCTTTTCTTTGTACTTATTTGAGTCCTGCATAAAGTTCCGTCACGGGTAGCAGACAAGCTAACCCAAACCTCAAAAGACGCATATGCCCCATTCTGATGTCTTTGCTCTGCTTTCTTGGTATGGAAGAAGTACGAAGTGAAGAGAATAGCCACGCAACGCATTTTAACTGGCGTTCTGTCACAAATGATCGTCATTCCCTTGTTATCTTCGCGTGCGTTGTTTCTCGTCGTTATTACCGTCGTCTGACTGCACTTGTATAGGTATTTTTCATTGGACTCGTGCATATGATTGCGTTGAAATGATCTGTGCCATAGAACAACTCGCAAACCTCGTTTGCATCTTGTAGCCTTGTTTTCTTTATTACTCCGTTTCGACTTTGCTTCATCGAACAAAATAGTCAGGAGATGTCCTTCATTCCCCGATGTTACCCTCTCGCCGACCTCGTCTTGTTGTTGTTGCGCCTGTTTGATTTTTAGTCGCCACCCATCCGTTTCAACACCGACAAGGCGAGATCGACCAACGAGCCGGCCTCCGCAGCTATCCCGGCCTCTTGGCTCCGTTTCCAATTTTGTCGTACTATTATTTTGTGGTACACGTTTTGACCCAGCCCAGTGAGAATGGAGTTTTTCTTACACTTGTTTGTTTGTTCTCTCTCTAACTCGTTGTCTTCGTTTACGTTTGTGCCTGTTCATGTCTTCAAAAATTTATGATCCTTTGTCTCAAGTTCCTTCTTCCTTCTTGTTCCCGACGAGCACATCTGTCCGATACATTTTGTTCCTTTTTTTTTACGACTAAGGGTCCCCTTGTCCTGCCTTTCCATTTACAAGAACGCTGTTGACTTATACGTTGCCACAGTTAAAGGTCACCGGGCACGATAGCTGGAGAACAGTGATGCGAAGTCGAAGATTAATGACTCAGAGAGGGTGGCCGGGAATAAAAACTGGGGACAAAAACAAAAGACGTGCAGAGACAATTGGCGGCTTGTGTTGCCCAACAAGAGAGCGAAAAGCGGCTGTTTCTTGGAAACAAGTCCTGCTGTTTGGGCGGATCGGCGATGTTGTTTCGCGTTTGTTTACTCTCGTCTCTTGCTTTTGCCACTGCCGTCTTTTCTTTGCATCTTTTCTTCCGTATTGGTGTCAAGTGAACCGCTACGACGCACGATCGTCTTGTCCCCCCTCATCAGTGATGCAGCGGCAATTTACTGCCTTATGCTTTTTATGCAGGCGATGCTTTGCCCCAGCCTAGCGAATGGGTATGCATCCGGCTACTGTACACAAGAATCCTTCCATACCACCACACACCCCACCTTTTCGTGCTGACTCCCTCCAATTCTGAGAGTAGTGGTTGGCGAATGGGCGATGCATTAGGAAAAACCAGTCATTTTCAGCAAGTAGTTTCCAATCGCAACGCGTTGTTTTGCTTGCTTGTTTTGGATTGTTAGGTTTTGGTGTGTTTACTGTTATTGTTTTGTCCTGCAACTCTGTGTGGCTGGTTCTGCGTCTTTTTTCTTTAGTCTTCTATTCTTGTCTTTTTATATACATGTAGTTTTATTCTCCTGGGCATCTCTCCATGCATTGTGGCTACTGAGCTGCAGGTTCGATGCAGAACATATCTCGTGAACAGAGCATGTGCAACGGCCTTTCTAGGTCTCATGGCACCTGTCGAGCCAGAGATCACGCCGGGTGCGTCTGGGGGAACACAGACACGATGGACAGTGACAAGAGAATGACACAACAGCGAAGCGAAGGTTTTCGTGTGAGAAAACGAAGAAATGGTGTGACACTTCGTGGATTGGCGGATAACCGGGTGTTCGGGCACAGGCGACTAGGTTAAGACGGTTAACCACGACCCGGCGGCGAGCCCGTGTTGTTGATAGCAATGAGAGACAACGATAACTAACTTTTGAAGCACATACATGCGCGCGCAGGTAAGCATCAACACACCCTCATGAAGTAAGATGCAATGAGACGTGTTGGTTTCTGCTGAACCACAAGTCATATCATGGACGACTTGCTGGTGGTGCTTTTTTGTCGCTTTTGTCTACAAGGATTTTGTACCACCGTTACCGAACTTGTAGGAAGTTTAGAAAACAGATTTTCGCTATTAAATCACCGTGAGACGCTGTAGTAGAGGACCGAAAATGGATGACAATGCGACAGGCGACACCGAATAGAAAACACGATGGAGGGTATATCAGCACGTCGTAAGATGGCCATTTTGATTTGTGCCGCGGGACGGGGCCAATGAGAAAAGAGCAGGACAGTCGAAACACGGGAAACGGCGAAACGATGGTAACTCTGAGCGGGACAAAAGACGAGGAGCCAAGTCAATGTTTTCTCTTAGCCGATCCTTACCACCTTGCGTTCATTACCTCAACTCACATCTGATTAGCCTTTTGTGCTTCTTGCGCGGCGTCGGACTACGAAAGCATCCCACATGTTCATTCTCCCATCCGCCTGTTTCACAGAAATGGATGGAACAGAGCATAGGATACAGGGCAAAATACTAGGTGTGTTGTTTGAATGGATACAGCACACCTGCCGGTGAGGCATGTGCGTATGTCCGTGTACGATGCGTCCTTTGTGTAATGCGGTTGATGTATACCAAATCTTGTCGATCCCATATGATACTGCTACTTTCGTTGTTGTTGTCATGCTGTTCGTTGAGGAGGGGTATGCAAACAGTTCGACATGTGCTGGAAAAGACTCTTCGCTGCCTGCCGGATCGCTGGCGCGATTTGAATTCCTCTGAGTTCTGCAGCCGAGGTGTATCTGCGCAGGCGGAGGCAGAACTTCCCGTGACATGCTCGATGATATCGTCTTGCGTCCAGCTGCCTGGAACGGTTCACTTCGTCTTACCATCTGGGGTCTGCTGGCCCGTCATCCAAGAAGGAAAAGGCGCACAGACAATCGACAGACGAGTGGCGCGGTGACGACCTGCATCTGGGCTGCATTGGTCAGTGGTAAATGACTGGACAAGGTCGAAAGAGGAGCAACGAGCATTACGGACACTGGGGTGACGGCCTTCCCAACAGAATTACCGATTGGAGTCCAGTCGCTCCTTCCCGAGGACTTTGTACGTGCAATCCGTGCCTTCCATATTCGTGACTGCCTGCTCCGTTTGCCCCACCACCCACATTCGGCGTTGAGGCCGGTCCCGTTAACCGGCCGCTGCTGCCTATGTCACCACAAGGCAAAGTCATCCGGCCCGGCATTGGCGTGGATGGATCCTTTGCACTACGTGTTCATCTTTCGACGTCCAACTTGTCGACTTATCCCTGCCGGAGAAATTGGCTCTTGGCTATGCGTGTCCCTTGACATCGGTGTAGCCACCTGGTGCTCTGGGGGTTATGCTTTATGACTCCTTCCGTATTGTTAGTACAGAATGGTTAACGTCGTATCTACTCTGGAAGACTGTCGTCAACGCGTCGTCGATGCTACAGGATGTCCGTGCATAATTTTTGTTTGTAATCACTCACTTGCTACCCGGACTCGAGACCACAGACTTGGATGCAGGACAACAAACGAGGGAACGATTGACTAAGAAAATCAGCAAATGGGCTCAACGGCCGGTCAACCGCTACCCCTATTGGGCTGGAAGAAAAAGAAACAGAGAGAATCCATATAAAAAGCCTGCTGCCAGCGACACAGTGGATCTCTCTTTGCCCTCGACTGCTTTGCTGGACTGCTCCGGTCTAGCTGCAACCTCCTCTTTACTGCATCACTTCTCTTTCTTTCTGGTCTTTCTTCCCCCGTCTTGGTGTTGTTGAGCCTCCAGTCCCACTTTTTTGTCCCTCCAGTTGCTCCAGATGCTTTCAGTTGCTCGCGCAGCACAGCCCAATCTCCGCCAGTTCGCCCTGCTTGTATCGCTGGTTCTGTGTGACTTCGAGGCTCGTTTGGCGGACGCTTGAGTGCTTGCAGGGCCTGCATCTGGCGGAGCATTGTGCAGCAGGGGTGCTGAGCGTGCAGCAGAGCGTGCAGCTCCGCATGCACCATGCAGGCGCCTTGCCCTGCCTCACTGCCTCATTCTAACTCGTCCTGGCCGCCGTGCTGAGGCAGTGTCCTGCGAGTGGTTGGCTTCTTAAAGCATTTTCTGTTGTTTCTTTTCGTTGTCTACTCGCTGCCAATTGGCACGCACCGTGTTGTCGTGATCCACTACGACCAGCAGCCCTGGAAAACGGTCCTCGATCTGCCAAGTGGCCTGGCCGCCTCCCTCGTCCATGTACCGTCTTCTGACCTAGTGCCCAACGCTGCGTACAAACCGTCGACGGAGTATCGAGTATCCGGAAGACACATTTTGCCCGTTTTGACCCAGATTTACGTTTAGCCCCCAACGCTCGACAGAACGGCCGTCTAATTCGAAAAGAGGATCGTAAGTGTCTGTTGGTCGTCGTATGGAATCGGTCGTCCGTCTTCTGGGTCTCCTCTCACTCCGTTCACCCGCTTGCTCTCCCGTATCTCGAGATGCCCTCAAAACCCGGTTGACCTCGCGCCAGCCGCCATTCCAAGGCCAAGTACCGCTATGCTGCTACCTTCTGCACTTGTCGGTAGTCCCTTGCAGCCGGACGGCATGTGCAAACCGCACAAGCAATTCCGTACATACAACACGGAGGCACCAGAATGTGTGTTTTGTTTCTGGTCAACGTTAGGCAGGTCTTTATACTTGGCACCGCCTATTGTTATTGCTGTTGTCACGTCAGTCGTCAGGAAAGAAGAGCCAGGGTGCAAAAAAATACATGAAATCACCAGCACTTGCCAAGTGGTGTGCACTAGCGCAGTAGCGTCCATTTGGAGCTTGCTTTCTGCCTGTTATGAGTCCAACCAAGCACGCCTCGCAGTGAATATTGAGCTCACTCCGTACGTCGTGTCCCGCTAAAAAGGTTAGCGCAGCAACATCCCGTGTCTCGCGCCGGCACAGTCTCCTCCTCTTGCGTCGACTGTCACCACCGTGCCAACGCTCCCCTCATTCGCTCTTTCCTGTCTCTGGCCTCCCCACACACGCCCCTGCCCAATCCAGCCAGCTTTGGGTTTGTGCTCCTAGGCAACCCGAATGCCAACCCATCATATCAGGTCACGCCAGGACGGGATGTCTTCGCCAACACGACCGTTGTCGCTCCCGCGTCGTCGCCCTCAGGCCTGGCCCTGTCTGTCCCTCTCCGTTATCGATACCACTGATAACAAGCCAGAACGGAGGGCAAGAAACGGCTTGGCGTATTTCGTACAAGGGTCCTCGTAGCCAGCCGAGCCAGCACCTTCCCGGTTTAATTGAATTTGTGAGGGTGGATCGGCCCTGCCATCTTGCTCTCCTCTGTGTGTAATTACGAGAACGGAAGGAACGGTCACATCCACCACACAAACAATTGACGCCCCTGGCTTCCCGTTCGTGCCTTCTCGTCCTCTCGCTGTGTCTCCACCCATTTGCGCCTCACTTATGGAATTGCTGTGTTTTTGCTGCCCAGGACTGTCTGACAGAAGAAGAAGATAGCGACATAATCAGACTTCATTTTCCCACACCCAAATGTCCTCACGCTGCTCCTCCAGTTAGTCAGATGACCCTTTTTCATAAAGAACACAAGTCTTCGTTGATTTTGGACGAGGTCATACCGTCATCCTCATCCATTACATCGTCTTTACGAGCAATTAGACCTTTTCACATCAGACAAATGGGCGATGTGTCTGGCACTCTACGGCATATAGCTATTCTTCCCTAGTTTAAGGTCTCATAACTTCATATCCTCGCAGCCTCATAGTCTGACACTCCCACAAAACCACACAACATCACGTCTCCTGCCGCTCTCCGTTTATAAAGTGGGTACCCTGTTTCTTGCACACCCCCTCCTTCCTCATCGGCCGTCCCCCCCCCCCCCCCCC
>LVYW01000001.1:1833978-1907268 GCA_001630435.1 Sporothrix globosa
AAAAAGGCGACGATGGAAAGAAGGGAGAGTGAGCAGCGTAAAGACAACCTCGTACCTTCTTCATGAGACAACAAACAGAAACGGCAACCACCACCCCGACCACAAGAAAAGCCATCTCGTCCCTGTGGCAGCCACAGTAATTGTGACTCTACATAAACAAATCGACGTTCCTAGAACGCATCCGACCTCCGACTCTCGTTGTTGTTTTCTACACTCTGTTGCACCAGTTTTCCTTTTCTCCCTCCTCTTCATTTCTGACTCATGTGTGGCTGTTCGTTTGGCAGAATCCGCCAACCTACCATCGTCGTCCACATATTCGCTGCTGGGTCGTCACTGGGAAGGAGGACGAGGACCGAACGAATAACGGACCTCGAACGAAACGGGTACAGCGAATAGGCCCCTGCTCACCCACAAGTGACCTGGCTTGCCAGGAAACCCCATACTCCATCCTGCCCATACCCAAACAAAAATCCATAAAACCACCCGATCCCCACTCAACTTTTTTGGCCTGTCTCTTCCCGACTGGCGAAACCCTGCAAACATCACCCTACCATCAAGCTGCCCAAGGCATCCAGGAGAGAACTGGTTCTCCCTCGTGGCTGTTCTTCGCAGACTGCCTGCTTCTCCGTTCCTGGCCTCGACGAACGAAATCGAGACCCTTCCTCTCACGACTGCCTATTGCGCACCACTTCCGACCCACGCGCCCCTGCTTCACTCGGTTGCCTGTGAAGCTGCCGACGTCCGCGCCCAACATAATCAATCCATCTCATCGAGGTCACACAATCTCAAGAGGGGATAGACACCAACGACTGGGAGACGAAAAAGCGACCATCGCTGCCTCACGGGCTGCACGCGCGCCCCGACACTTTGGTCCTTTTCTCCTCGTCTCCTCTTCCCTTCATTCTTTATTCTTTTCTTCTTCCTTCTCCTTATTTCTCTCTATTTCCCTTTTCATCCCCTCGCGCCCTCGGCTTTTCTCGCCTCGTTCTTTGCCCCTATCCCCTCCCCATCTTCATCGCGCCTTACCGCTCTCCGTTGTCTCTGCTCCACCCCGCCCGCTCTTGCCCTCAACGACTCAAGTCTTCACAAAACGCTAAGTGCTCTTTTGACAAGAGTGTAGTACCTCCACAATGTCTGTCAAGAGTTCAAAATCGTCAAAGGTTGCCTACATGCAAGAGTTGGACGACCTGGGAAATGTCCGTGGAGATGTCACATATGCCGCATCGGCTGCTCCCAGTCCCTCCAAAGAACGCATGAACATCAGCAGAAAAAAGTCCCGCCGCGACGTATCCCCATCTGCCGCCAACCACTTCACGGACTCCGACTCGACTGCCCATCCAAGACGTCGCGAGTCAAGATCTAGCAGGTCCTCAAGACCACACGGCGACAGAGACAGGTCCGTCCCGCCCGAAAAACAAGCCCTCACCCGCCCGGCAACGCGGCATTCGAAGAGCACCCCGGTCATCGAGACCGCATCTCAACGCCGCCGATCGCGCGACAACCCAGAAGCGGTGTACTATGGGGCTGATCCTGCCTCCATCGCATCCGCCCAGGCTCGCCCGCGGTCAAAGACGGCTGCGCCGCGGCCTAATTCCGCCTACCACGTGTCCTCTCGCCCTCCCCTCTCGAACTCGCGTTACCACTCGCTGCATCCGTCACAACCGCCACACCCGTCCGGCATGCCGCCCCAATCCGCATTTATGCCCCCGCCGCCACCACCGCAGCAGTGGCAGCCACATCCCCTCCCCCCGCCCGGCTACGGCATGATGCCACCACCCCAACCACCAATGCAACCGCTTGGGCCGCCTGGGCCGCCTGGATCAGCGTTCCACCACGAGCCTTTCCCACCTCCGGCACCTCCTGGCAATGGCGGCATACGGGCACTTCAACAGCGCTTCGCTCACGGTCGCCCACAGACATCGATGGGACACCGCCCGCCGCTGCCTGTCGAGTATGGCACTCCAGACGGATTCGAGCCAGATGACTTGAGCCGCGATATGCGTCGCCTTTCCATGAGCCACGGCCTAGGTATGGAAGATGATCGCTCGCGCCCTCCGTCGATGCGTCCCATGTCTGCTCGGCCGACGCTGTCTTCGCCCTTTGCACCTCCTATGCTTCCTCCTCCCGGACCCATGTCCATCAGAGGGCAACCTTTCCAACCTTTGAGCGATGAGGTATTTGAACCCTTTGAACCCATCGAAGGCTCGCATCATGAGTATGGTCCCATGATGCATATACCGCGAACTCGCCGTGACAGCATCGATCCTTACCAGTTGGAGCCGCGACATTATGTAACCGAGGTAGCGGGCACAATGGGCAGCCGTCGGAACTCATACTACGGGGAACAGCCCATTTCGTCTGGCAGTGCGTTAGATGAGAAGATTCGGTTTGCCAGCTCATACCAGGATAAAACGGCTGGTATGGCGACGGCAGGCATGCGCCTCACGGAAGAAATGCTGTACCAAGCTAGCCGGCGCGGCGGCCCCAAGAGCCGGTCAACCCGTAGCTCTGGCAGCCGCGACGAAAGTGACTGGCGGCAGTCAGCCACGACGAGAACAACGCGGTCCAGCAACGAAGAAGACCTGACTATCAGGGTCAGGGGCAATGCTGTCTTCAAGTATGGCGAAACAGAGATGCATTGCCAGGACGGTACTGAGATCAACATCCGTGGCCCACCAGGCAGGCGGATTGGCAGCAGCGACAAGTCCAGCTATGCGGAATTGGAAGACCGCAGAGGGCGCCATGACTACCCTGCTCTGCGCAGCCGTGCGGCTTCCCAGTCTAGGTCCATCTATGCACCGACATCTGCACCGTATGAGTACAGCTACGACAGGGGGCCGGACTACTCAGGGGCTCCCTTTGATCCACTTCCAGCACCCGGGGCCTGGATATGATAAAAAAGAAAGAAAAAGCCAACTAAGAACTACGACCAAAAGAAAATGACAAGAGAGCCCAAATTTGTGGCCCCCCCTCACCCCGCCAAACACAAGATGACGTCCTTCTTCTCTACCTTTCGTTCTTAATCGTTCGAAACGACGATACGATATGTTCTGAGTCATGTTCTATTTCTTTTCATTTGACCTTCGACCCGTGTTTCTCCTTGTGTCTCTTTGTTTTTGATTTCGTTTTCCTTTATGAGGCAGACTTGCAAAATGCCTTTTATCAGCGAAAGCAAGCGAGCGAGCGTTTATATGCTTTGATGATTTATTCTCTTTTCCCTTTCTTTCACGTCTCTTTTATGTTTTCCAATGGGTTTGTCGTCCTGGGGACGCAACATGATGTCCTTTTCGGTTACGAATTACGACTTTATTCTGTTAATCTTGTCACAATTTGCCCACCCTTTTCTACGAAAGGCCCTGGCCACCCCCAGATTTATCCAATTGTCTTTTGTCTTCAAGCTTGTGTCATTACTATACATACGTGCTCTATCGACTGATGTCGACTTGCTCGTTTGTTTCCACGGCGGCATTCGTACTGGATTTAAAAGTTTTGGATACCCTCTTTGTCATGAAGGCCATATATTACCCCAACACAGTTTGTTTTTAAACATAGTTTATTTGAGCGGAATGGGGAATATATAATTTTAGGTTACGGACTATCTAAACGATCAATGAAATGTCTAGTTTCCCTTTTTGTGTTTTTGTCTTCGTTTTTTTAGCAATCCTAACTTTGCCACGCTTTTACGCCAGAGTCCCATTTAACATGCCGACAGCGCATAATGATGCGCCTCTGGTAGGGCTCGCAACCACCAACAACAGAGAACAGACTTCCTTTGCCCATCATCGACGCACTCCCTTCTCGAACTATGGAACAATGGAATAGAACTCTAAATCAACCAGTTCGGATTGACTAGGCCGGCCTTGGGGAAGAATAGGTGAGTCCGCATTATTTCACACGGCATTGACGACGAACTGTCTTCGACGGCGATCCCCTCCTTCTACGATTATACTAGAGGTCACATATATGTACATGCATGGTGAATTTCCATCCACATTGCCTATCCTCCTACTATTGTTTTCTCCGGCCGTCACATTTGCCGGCCTGGATACCCCAACATGTCCGGGCAACTTTAAATATGAGCGATGATGGAATGCTGGCTCCGCATTGCTTTCTACTTTGGACCTTTTGTTCGCTTATCACGTCGCCGGGGTTCGTTCGCCCTTCAAACACGCAAACAGTACCACATGCTAAATATAGGGTTAAACGGGCCATGTGAAAAGACTAGAAAGAAGAGGCTTCGTATGTTCCTTTGCATAAAAATGGAGGGTCGAAGCAGGTCCGTACGTTCTTCCTTCCGATACCTGCACTTCTACAGCTTCATCCTAGCGCTTGGTGAAGCATGCATTGTTCCTAAGCCTGACCAATTGGCACCGATGCAGCTGGACAGGGAAGCTCGCCTTCTCATCCCCCTTCTTCGGTAATAGACCTTAGTCGTGAGACGCATTACATGGACGTTTCCCCCGTTGGTCTTGGTGTTGATCATGCTAATGCCACGCCCCCTCGACTCCTGTTCGTGGGGATACAAAACGGAGCAAACAAGTGGCTTGTTCGTAGTCAGTGGGCAATCAGAGTCCAAAACGGAGCGATCGTGGGCGACGCGTTTGTATGTCCCGCCATGCAAGGGACATGCCCATGAGAAATGCTGTGGCATTGTGTGATCAAGGTGTTGTAGCATCAGTATCAGTAGAAACACGCCAGCAACCACGCCTGCGGCAGCAAGCAACCTTGCTAAGAGGCAGACATGGCGTTAGCAACGTCTTATTGGTGTTCACTCCCATTGTTTGAGTATCCTCAATCTCCGTGCAAAGGTCATGGAGGCATCGCAGGGTCTCCGCAGTTGATACGGAGCTGAAACGTCACCTGGGTGACAGATGATAGGGAGATAGGGGCCGCAATGTGGCTGTCGGCGCTTAGTAGCAGGCGGCTGTCGTTCAATGACTTTTGGGCGTTTTTTGTCAGATTGACTTGTAATCTTACAACCCAACCTGCATGCATTCGAGAATCACTGGAATAAGAGACTGGCAACGCACGCTCCTTGAACTTTGGGACGGTAAGTGCATCCGAGTTGTGCACTCATGCTCTGCCTGTGGCTGAGATATGTGTGGCGGACGAAAAGTGGGTCACGTGTGTAAGACGTGTGGTTGCTGGGATACGGTCTATTTACATCCCAAGATTCCCCAAGGCGAGGCAAACTCTGCAAATGCCGTTGAATGTCATTTACAAGGTATGCCGAGTTAAACGTTGCGATAACATCTGTATGAAGCAAAACGTTGCACATTAATCAACGTTCTTGAATTTTCGCATGGTCTTTTACTTTCTATTCTTTTTGTAGATTCTTTGCTCAAGACTATGGCGTCGCTATAATTTCTCGTTTTGGAAAGCATCGCGTCATTGGCGCCTGCCACTTCAACCGTGCTGAACAGAATCCTGTCGCCGCCCCTCACACCTGCCCCAGCACTGCCCAACCTTGCCTTCCGGTTTCTGGGGGAACCAAACAAAGAGAGGCCTACCACCCAATTCCCTTCCCCCTCCCATTATCTCCTTGCATTCAGCGCAGATCTTGATCCTCTCTCCATTCCACAAAGTCGACATTCAATTCAAATTTGTGTCGCCACACGCCTCCATCTATCAATCGACCCTACATCCCAACTATTTGCCAGTGGAGAGAACCCTGACAACGGTTCGTTCTCTGCTCGTGGCCACGGCCGTTTGTTTCGCATCGCCTCTCTTGACTGGCATTCAATCTGCTTCACAATTCAACACAAATCGAGGCCTCACTTTACGCACCTTTTGACCGGCTGCCTTGCCGGTCCATTCCAGCCAGCAACCGAAAGAAACGAACAAAAATACAAGCCCACAATGGCGCCCACCGTTTTCCGCGACCTAGTGTCGAGACTCTCGACGTCGCGGAATGCGGTGAGCCCGACAAAGGTGTTTGACCACGGCCCGCTGGCGGCTCGGGCGATTCTCTTGGCTCGTGATGCAGCGACTACGACACCCGACCCGCACGTGGGTGTAACTGCGCCGCAATCGATCAACAACAATGCTATCTTCGCGCTGTTTGGCATCCTAGGAGCCGCCATCTGCGTGGCCATGATTTGGTTCTTCTTCTGGGCTAAGAACGGCGGCTTCCACTTTAGCAACAACGACTGGGAGGATTACAAGACGACGGTGCTGCGCCGTCGGGGGCCCAACGGAACGCTCCTGTCAAACGCCACACCCAGCACCAACCTGGGTGGCGGCAGTATCTACAAGGACGTCGACGATAACTCGACTGAAGATGCTTCCACGGTGATCACCGGCGTGACGGGCATGACAGAGTCGACTGCAATGTCGGGCATCACGGCCGGTGTCAGTGACATTATGGGCCGCGAGAAGCGCCGCAAGAAGAAGGAGCAGCGTGACCGCGAAAAGGAACGGCGCCGCGAGGAAAAACACAACGAGAAGCTCCGCAAGAAGAACGACGGCAAGTCGCGGTCCAGCCGCAAGGTCAACGAGGACGGTGTGGTCGACGAGATGGCCGAGGCCAATGCTCAGGCCCACCTGCGCGACTACCGTCACGAGAAGGCTGCCCGCGTGGGCGGCATCAACAAGGCCAGTGACAGCTCGCAATGGGACGGCTCCAACCCGAGTGCGTCGTCGGCCGCGACCGAGAGCATGGTGACGTCGGAGCTCATTTCGAACCGCGAACACACACCGACCAACACGCCAACCAAGAAGGGTATCCGCAAGGTGTACAGCACAGCTGACCGCAATGCTGCCCGTGAGCAGGAGCGCGTCCGCGCGGAGGGCCGGCGTCTTCAAGAGCGGGGCCAGCGCGCCTCTCACTCGTACACGGCGTCTGCCGCGGCGAGCAGCAACCGTCGCGACTTTAGCTGGCAGTACGGCGAGGATGCCAGCACACCGCTGCGCCAGATCGACGAGAGCGAGGGCACACAGGCCGGCGGCGACGGCCGGTCGCAAGTTCCCGGTGCGTGGACGGATGCTGGCCAGTCGGAAAGCGACCTGGGCACCAAGTCGTACCGCCACATCATCCCCGGCCTGTCGGCACCCAGCGCATACTCGGGCAGCTCGAGTGTGGTCTCCGAGACACAGGACTTTGCCTATGCCGAGGAGAAGAGAAAGCGTCGCCAAGAGCGCAACGGGGGCTACCGCCGCGGTTGAGTGGCGCTCGCTTTCACCGTCTGCCCTTGATTCGTCATGGCCTCGACCAACCCTATACTCTTTGATCTGAACTCTGCGTTTGTCCCTTAGTTTCTCTCCGGCTTAGCAATCCTGGCGTTGTATTTTTTGTTGCTTGTGTCTCCTTTTTTTTACTAATTGCGTTCGGGTTTTCTCGTGTTTTAAATCAGTCGGAGGGTATGAACGGCCAGTGTCAATGGGCGCCAACATTACGCACTACATCTATGAAGTCTGCAGTTTCGTTTTTTTACCCTTTGCTTGTTTGGTGTCCTTATTTTCACCTCATCTTCCTACTATGTAGACCACAAAAAGATAGTTCACGAAATACGACCGGTTATGAGAAGCCGAAGTACACGATGAACTTTACGCATAGCCGGCTGCATTTGATTCCAATGCGCTGTGCTGCGTGTTTATAGCGCTATTTTAACTATTTGAGATTCCACATCATATGCCGAAAACGGCGCTGGTGTTAAAGTCCAGTCTAGTGTGACACCCTTGTGCGGAGTATTTCCAGACGCTTTGTCATGCAGTCGCTCCAAACATTGTCAGCGCTGGCAAGTACATCCCGGCACATAATTGCGCTCTGTCCAACGTTGGAATGCAGGCTTAAACGTCCTTGAGCAGCTACATGCATGTATCTGCGGGAAACTGCGATGGGTCAGCTCGGCCAGACCCTGGTTAGCCGGTTCACAGGGCGTGAATGTCAAAACCCCCGAGCGACGATTCGAGCACGACATAACGGGATTTCCAACAGTCCGATGTCTAAGCTATCTTAAGCACACAGCACCTTGGCGGCCGATCAATGGGTTCCGGCTTTAAAGTTGCACATAGCAAGTGTGCACAGGTTCGTCGGCAAGAACCCCGCCTGTACACCCACAGTGATTTCTAAGCTCTCGGAGTTGAACTGATGCCCGCTTCAAAGAACCAGGAGATGCCGTCAAAAGCAAAAAAAGAAGCTCATGACAAGGTATTTATAGGACAGTGGCCAATGTCAAGAAAACAAGAATAATCGCGCATTCCCCAATGACAGACAGACTGAACCACATAGCATCACACCTTGCTTCGCAACAAGCACAAGCATCACAATCAGAATCGCCAGCTTCCCGACTGCCGAAGCCAAAGACCAGAACTGCAATACGCAACACAATGGCCACCCCCACCGACATCCACCTCTACACGTCTCAGACGCCCAATGGCATCAAGATCTCGCTTCTTCTTGAGGAACTGGGCCTGCAATACAAGGTCACCGGGATCGACATCACCAAGAACGTGCAGAAGGAGCCCTGGTTCCTCGAGATCAACCCCAACGGCCGCATTCCGGCGCTGACGGACACGCATACCGACGGCAAGCCCATCCGCTTGTTTGAGAGTGGCTCCATCCTGCTGTACTTGACGGACCGCTACGACACGGAGCACAAGCTGTCGTACCCCTTTGGCACGCGCGAGTACTACGAAGTCAACAACTGGGTATGCTCTGTCTCCGTACACACACGGTTCAGCCCGCACGCCTCGCAGCTGCTAACAATTTGTAGCTTTTCTTCCAGATGGCCGGACTGGGTCCGATGCAGGGCCAGTCCAACCACTTTTTACGTGAGTCGCTAGCTGCATTCACGAGGAACGCTGCGTCGCTGGAATACTAACAAAAGCACAGGCTACGCTCCTGAGAGAATCGAATATGGTGTCAAGCGGTACGGCAATGAGACCGGCCGCCTCTACCACGTCCTGGACGACCATCTAGCCAAGTCCACGTCCGGCTTCCTTGTCGGCGACCGTCTAACCATTGCCGACATTGCTACCTGGCCTTGGATTGCCTCGCATCGTAGGTTTCCGTCTTGGCCGTATTGTTTGACCTGCCAACAAAACACTCACTGACAACATAGGCTGGGGTGGCCAGAACCTCGACGACACTCCCCACCTCAAGGCCTGGTTCGACAAGATCCTCGCTCGCCCCGGTATCGAAAAGGGCCGCCACATCCCGTCGCGCCACACGGCCCTCGACAATGTCTCGGCCGCCGATCTCGAGAAGCGCGCCGCGTCGGCTCGCGCCTGGGTACAGAAGGGCATGGCCGACGATGCAGAGAAACTGAAGAAATAGAGACAAAAACAAAACGGGAAGGTAAGGCGGCAGATCAGCCTTGCGCTAAGGACGGAACATGGTCAGATTGTCGACGATGTATGTTGTATTGTAGCATTGCGTTCGAGCCGACTACTAATATATGCAGTAAGCAGTGGCAAGCATGGGGGGATGTCAGCACTGTAAATACAGTGGGGGGCCACCAAGAGATTGATGTATTGTACCGAGTATGTTGTACTTGGATATGTATTCGGACTGTCCTCATCTTTCAAAGGGATGAAAGTACGAGCAATAAATTTGACGAAAAAATAAATGAATAAAAAAAGAGAGACATAACATACCTTTCTGCACAATCCTAGCAACGTACTGTTACGTGTTTAATTCTCATTCCGGTAAATCGTCAGAGTCTCGGTCGAAGTCACTGACGGCCAATGTATACCATTAGGCGCCTTAGAGCTCCACAATACTATGGCGTACCACGTGACAGTACGATCTCGTCCAATCAGCATTCGCCATATCGAGCGGCGGCAAATGAACTTTTGCCCCTTCTTCGCGGAACCTTTTGTCGATGCTTCCCTTCACCTTCCAACTCAGTGCAAGACTGACACTCAATCGTCAGTATTGCCCCTAACCATCGACACAACCCTTACCGGCATCATAGTTTATCTGCAGCGACAACTCCGCCAAGATGTCTTGGAGAAGTCAGGGGATCACCGGCTCGAACAACATTCCGCTCGGGAAAGTGCGTCGCTTTGGAGGCGACTCTGAGCCCAGCAGCAACGGCGGCGGCGACTACCGTAATGACCGGGGCGACCGTGATGACCGCGACCGCAATGGTGGTGGCTACGACCGGGATCGCGATCTGAAGCGCGGTCGTAGCCCAGAGCCCCGAGGACCACCGGCATCTGATGGCGGCCTTGATGGAGGCGTCCGCCGCCGCAAGAAGCGCAACCGGTGGGGCGAAGCGTCCGACAACAAGGCAGCCGGTCTCATGGGTCTGCCCACGGCCATCCTGGCCAACATGACCAGCGAACAGCTTGAGGCGTACACGCTGCACTTGCGCATCGAGGAGATCACGCAGAAGCTCAAGATCGACGACGTCGTGCCAGCCGATGGCGACCGCTCACCATCGCCCGCGCCCCAGTACGATAACCACGGCCGGCGTATCAACACGCGGGAGTACCGCTACAGAAAAAAGCTGGAGGAGGAGCGCCACAAGCTAGTCGAGAAGGCCATTAAGACCTTTCCCAACTACCATCCGCCCCAGGACTATCGCCGGCCGACCAAGACCCAGGAGAAGGTCTACGTGCCCGTCAACGACTACCCTGAAATTAATTTTAGTATGATTGCTAACCCTTCTAACGCTTCTAACTGCTTCCCCCCTGCTCCCCTATCCCCGTCAGCCTCCCCTTTCCTTCCATTCCTGTTCCTCCTCTCTTCCTTGCTATGGAGCCGGATCTTTTCTCTCTGGGTGGCACTACCAGGCTCAACGACGCGTGCAATGTGTCTTTTGTGTCTTGGCCTCGTTGTGCAGGCCGTCCTCTTGAAGCCACCATGGGAACTGAACCTAACTTGAAAATATTCGGCGACTGCTTCCACTTCTTTATTCCCCTCCTCTAACCAAGTCTAACCCTTGAAATCTGTCGACGTGATACAAACCGCGTTGGAGCCTATTAATTTGATACTAACACTTAGCTTTCTTCTCCTACTCAAGTTGGTTTACTTATTGGTCCCAGAGGCAACACCTTGAAGAAAATGGAGACAGAATCTGGCGCCAAGATTGCCATTCGTGGCAAGGGTTCCGTCAAAGAAGGCAAAGGTATGTAGTTTCCACCCTCTTACACCACACCTCGCTTTTACTTTTTGTTTTCCTTTCTTTGCCTCTTTTTTTTGAACCACACTAACCGATTTGCAGGCCGCTCTGATGCCGCACACTCCAGCAACCAGGAAGAGGATCTCCACTGTCTGATCATGGCAGACACTGAGGAGAAGGTGGAAAAGGCCAAGCGTCTGATCCATAACGTGATCGAAACTGTATGCGCCCACGGCGAACGCCTCAAGCAGCTGATCCAGCAGCTGTTTCCCCACGCAACTCCCAAAGCTAACAGGTTTCTTCTCCAACAGGCCGCCTCCATCCCCGAAGGGCAGAATGAGCTCAAGCGCAACCAGCTGCGTGAGCTGGCTGCCCTCAACGGTACCCTCCGCGACGACGAGAACCAGGCCTGCCAGAACTGCGGCCAGATCGGCCACCGCAAGTACGACTGCCCAGAAAAGCAGAATTACACTGCCAACATCATCTGCCGTGTCTGTGGCAACGCAGGCCACATGGCTCGCGATTGTCCTGACAGACAAAGAGGCGCCAACTGGCGCAACGATGGACCCGTACGGGCCTCGGCTGGTCGTCTGGGTCCCTCGGGCAGTGGCGATGCGGTGGACCGCGAGTACGAGGTAAGCTACGCGGCATGCACCATTCCATTATTCTCCCCCTCTGTCTCTCTTCTGTTTTTTTTCGTCTTGCAACAATACTGACTCCCCTAGCAACTCATGCAAGAACTTGGTGGTGGCGCTGGCCCGCCACTGCGCATCGAAGCTGGTCCTGGTGGTCCCTCTGGCCCCGGCGGTGGCAACAGCGAGCCCAAGCCGTGGCAACGTGGTCCGACAGGAGGACCTGCGCCCTGGCGGCGTGCTAACAACGACCGTGATAACGACGGTCCTCCCAGAGATGCTCCAGGTGGTCCCTCGGGCGGTCCCGCACCCTGGGCGCGTGATCGTAACTATCGCAGCAACGACAACTACAACGGCGGTGCAGGTGGTTACGACAATGGTGGTGGTGACTACTACAATGGTGATGGCGGCGCTCATGGTGGCTACAATGGGCAAAATGGTGCAGCTGCACCCCCAGCCCCGCCGGGCATGGCCCCATGGCACCAAGCACCTGGCGCGCAGCCAATTCCGCCTCCGCCGTCGTACCATGGCTCTCCGGGCTACGGAGCGCCGCCAGGCATGGGCGGAGCGCCTCCCGGACTTATCCCGCCCCCGCCTCCTCCTGGTGCGGGCGCCGGTGCCGGTCTGGGTGGCCCCCCGGGCATTGACTCTGGTCTTAGCGCTCTAATCCAGCAGTACTCTGGTGCGGTGCAGCCTCCACCGCCGCCGCCGCCTCCGGGCGATGCGCCTCCCCCTCCGCCGCCGAGCGACCAGCCGCCTCCACCGCCCCCTCCGGGAGCGTAAAATTCACATTGCTTAACCATGACAGCCGACAGGGCGAGTGAGCGATAATATACAATTCTCGACGACCGCAATCGCAGACATGGGAAAGTAGTGCAGAACTGACGAAATTGCCGCTTCTTTTGCTGTTGTTCTTTCAGCCGAAGACCATGCAACCGCACACGACCGACAGTTGGTGTCGGTGTTGCTTCGCTAACTGACTTTGTTCCACAATTTGTGGTGTATTTTACTGTACCCTTTGCCGCCTATGAGCTTCGAAGAAGACCGTTTTGGTGTCTTTAGCCTAACTGTAACGCAGCCTTCAGTATGGATGTACTAACTTATTGCGAGCATTTCTTCACCGATGAGGGTAGATACATAATAATAACGAAGAAAAAAATAAAGTAAAATTGATGCCTGTCTTGCGAGAGTCAATGAAGTGAAAGCAGTTATAAGTTATCAAATCCGAGAAGCGGCATAATTTATTGCCATTTTATCGTGTGCCTTCTCATCCTGACGTTCACCATATTGAGCGAGTGGCTATTATCATGAAGTCGCGAATAGAGCGGGGTCTCGTGGATAACATGGCGCACCCAAAGAGGAAGGAAGCTTGGGAAAGGTGCCATCTCCTGTCCGGCTTCACTTATGGTGTCATTGGTTGGCCTGCTGCCTGTCAAGCTTCAGCGGGTACGCTAAAGCTGGTGGTTTGCACCTGCCTTCAATTGGTGCGGGCGCGCGGCTGACGTACTTGATACTTGAATTATTGCAGCCTCCTCCTTGCTTCCCCTCTTTCACCTCATGTCGTTGGTATTCCCCAACCACCCATTCCCTTCATTCGACTTTGCACTTCAGAGCATTTGGCGAGGATCGCTTGTCTTTGCATTGTCGTTTCTGGTGTCATCTTCTCGGCCGCTTGAAGAAAACGCCTCGGCTCGGATGACGGCACCATCTTGAAGGACGGCACGACCCTGCCTCATCTTCTCTTTTCTCTCCTCCTCCGTCTGCCTTTTCCTTTCTTTTAGGCTTCTTCTCGCCAAACATGGCGTTTCTAAATCCCTTTGCCTTCCGGCCGCTCCAGGTCACCTTCTGGGCGGTTGTAGTCTACCTTGCAACTGTCATCCCCGTCATCCACATCCAGGAAACCGTGCCCAGCCCGCCGGCTGAGTCAGCCCTGCCGCGTGGCATCAGCATCGTCGAAGCTTGGGCCGACCTTGCCAATCTGACGCAGTACATGCACCCGGCCAATAGCCATGCCAACGATGACGTGAGGGTCTTTTTACTGCAGCGCATCTATCAGATCCTCGACCGCAATGGTGTCTCTTATAAGACGCAGGCTGACCGTTCGGACGGCACCTCGTCTGTACTTACAACGCCTAGGAACACCCCTGGAAACAATGCAGACACGGCTGCGGTCGTCTTCGACGATCTGCTGACCAATGTGTCATTCACCACGAGGTACTCCAAGGGGCGCCGCTCTGGCCTGTACTTTGAAGGCACCAATGTCTACGTCTACATTCGCGGCACGCGTGACGAGGCTGGCGACTGGTGGCGGGCACCCGCTGATTCGCCGCAGGCCAAGGCCATGCAAAAGCAGATCGTGTTGGTCAACGCGCACTTTGACTCCGTATCCTCGAGCTTCGGCGCCACCGACGATGGTGTCGGTGTCGTCTCATGTCTGCAGATCGTCCGCTACTTCAGCACGCCGGGCAACCAGCCGGAGCGTGGCGTCGTTGTGCTGCTGAACAACGCCGAGGAAGAGTTTTTGCTTGGCGCCAC
The DNA here is from genome assembly GCA_001630435.1 of Sporothrix globosa. Taxonomy (NCBI): domain Eukaryota; kingdom Fungi; phylum Ascomycota; class Sordariomycetes; order Ophiostomatales; family Ophiostomataceae; genus Sporothrix; species Sporothrix globosa. The sequence continues at coordinate 1,848,215 of LVYW01000001.1, forward strand.
TGCTTTTGCGAACAGCCCGCTGGTCTCCTACATCGGCACCTTTGTGAACCTTGAGGGAGCTGGTGCTGGTGGGCGTGCGGTGCTCTTCCGTGCCACGGACCTTGAAGTCGTCAAGGCCTACCACGAGGCACCGCACCCGCACGGCACAGTGATTGCCAGTGATGGCTTCAAACAGAACTGGATCCAAAGCGAGACGGACTACCGCGTGTGGGTGGACGCGCTGGGCTACCGCGGACTTGACATCGCCTTTATGAAGCCACGCCTGCGGTACCACACGCAGCAGGACGACCGCCGGCACACGTCCACGGCCAGCGTCTGGCACATGCTGTCTGGTGCCCTCGCCTCGACCAAGACCTTGACCGGCTCGGCGGGCGACGCCGTAGAGAATGGCGAGACCGACGCTGTTTGGTTCGACTTGTTTGGCGACAGCCTGGTTCTGCTCGCGCTCCGCGGCCTCTTTGCGTGGTCGCTGACCATCCTCATCGTTTCGCCACTCCTCGTGGCCCTTATTCTATTTCTGCTGCACAAGTTCGACAAGGACTACCTCTTCCGCGCCTCCATCGAGCAACCCGAAAGTGCCGATGCCGACAGCAAAGTCGACATTGGCGGCTGGAAGGGCTTCTTTCGATTCCCGGCGGCGCTGGCTGTGGCTGGCTCGGCTGTTTATGGAACGGCTCTTCTTGTTTGCAAAGTGCAACCGTTTGCCATTTACAGCAACCTCTACGCCGTGTAAGTTAGTTTATGACCCCATTTCTTTGCACCGCACACTGACATGTTGATCGGCGTAGGGTCACGCTTATGGTGACGGTATTCGTCTTCGTCTTTTGGGTCGTTATGCGCGTCGCCGACTTTGTCCGGCCATCTGCATTCCACCGGACACATGCTCTTTTCTGGCTCTTCGGCATTTTCTGGGTGCTACTCGTGGTCGCCGCTGTCGGTGAAGACCGCGGACACATCGCCTCTGGCTATGTCATCGTTTACCTGGCAACGAGCGTTTTTGCGTCTCTTTTGATCTCTCTGTTAGAGCTCTTTGCCCTGAAGACCAAGAGCGCCTACATTGAGGAGCTGGATAGCAGAATGGGCGCACTAGCCAACGGCGACGAAGGCGACGCTCTGATCTCCCCGACCCCTGGCGAGGGCGTTTCCAACAATGAGAGCGCCATTGAGAATGAGCCAAACGGTGCTGGCGAGGCCACGAGCGGCGGCCTTGACGACGAAGTGCCGACCGAGACGAGTCCCCTGATCGGTGGCAACATTCGCAATAACCGGCCCACCACGTTTGCCACGGGCTACCGGCGGTCCTTGTCTGCCCTTCTGGATGAACGCAGACGGGAAGACGTGGCGGCCGAAGTTCCGAGCAGCGGCGTATGGGCGGTCCAGTCGCAACCGTTTGGAGTTGAGCAGGGCTGGTCCAAGCACTTGCCCACCTGGACGTGGTTCCTTCAGTTTCTTATTCTTGGCCCATTCAACATTATCGTTGCGGCCCAGCTGCTGCTCCTCCTCGGTGCCGCCGTACAACAGACGGGCACAGACGGATCAGACGTACTGATGCCATATCTTCTTGTTGGCGTACTCTCGGTTCTGGTTCTGCTTCCCTTGACCCCCTTCGTCCACCGGGTGTCAAGGCACATTCCACTCTTTTTTGCCGTCGCGTTCATCGGCACGCTCATCTACAGCTTTGCCGTTTTTCCTTTTTCTGCTACGAATCCCTTCAAGTTCACCCTCCGGCAGGACTTCTCAGTGGACCATGGCAACTCGTCTGTCACGCTGACAGGCTATGAGGGCTACATTCACGACGTCATCAACAACCTTCCCGCCGCCGCAGGTCGTCCGTCGACATGCACTGCCACTGGTGGTGGGAAAACTGGGTTGCTCGACTGCACCTTTGACGGTACCGGTCTGGAGCCGCGCGTCGACGGTGACACTACATCGCCCTTCTCTGGCAGCTACGAGGGCCTTATCTCTGTGAACGTGACACGGGCGACTGGTAAGTTAGCAGCTTCGTTCGACATTACAGCCGTCAACACCAAGGTGTGCGGCTTGCGCTTTGACCGACCAGTCAAGAACATCTCTGTGCGTGGGAGCAGCGGTGGCCTGGATAAGCGCTTCGGCTTTGATGAAGAGCCCGCCCCGCTGGACGGCAACTGGGAGATTGGCGACTTTACACTCTGGCGTCGGGACTGGAAGACGCCGTGGACGGTCGACGTGGAGTGGGCCGGCGACGGCCATGCCGACGCCAGCACGGCCGGCAGTCTGACAGGCCACGTTATCTGTCGCTGGGTCGATGCCAACACGCCGGGAACGGCACCGGCTGCGGACGAAGCGTGGAAGTACGCGCCGACGTGGTCGATTGTGACCATTCGGCAGAGTCCTGGCCTCATTCAGGGCAGCAAGGCATTTGCAGTGTAAAGTGTGGCTGCATGCAATAATGGACTTCACGCTGTTCCCGTTTTCATATTGTTTTCTCTTGGCGTATCATTTCTCTTTTCTTTGGTGCTCTGTATTTGTATTCGATGAGCTGGCAAGTGCTTTCAACTCTTGGGTAATATTTATAATTCCATTTTGTTGGTTGTTATGCTTTTATCTAAGCTTAGCAAGTTCTTTCCCACAACCGTCTCTTTGTTCCCTGCAAGAACCATTTGCAATAGCGGCCGTCCGCTCCGGGTGCGCTAAATTAAGAACCCTGGGGCCATGCCTTCTGTCCTGTCCACTGGGAGCTACGAAGTACTGCTGGTCACATGGGGACCTGGGCAACAGTTTAAGCACCGTGCAAGTTGCGCTGATGTAATTCTTCGTATCAACGTTGTAAGATACGTCGTAATGTAGACATGTAATCATCATTGTCCAATGTCCCATGGCCACCCGTCATTGGACATACAGAACGGAAGACTGTCAGCAAAATGCGTTTGATACTGGACAAGGCACTGCCAGGATGGAGCCAGAATGTCCTAAAAAGCAGTCCCGAATCATTAGTCATACATAAGCGAGGTCGTGTGCCCGGTGCCTCTTTCCTCCATAGCGCCGGTTAGAGTGCCCTTGCGTGGCAGGCGGTTCCGCTGCCTCTTTTTTTGGCAACAAGGCAGAACAGATCGCTCTTGCTGTTTGCCTTATCGCCCCCTCCACTCCACTCCACTTTCCCGCCCTTGCTTTATTCCAACTGTGGAAGAAAGGCGCAACCCTCACAACTGCCCACAATCTAATCAGCTGCTTGCTGAAACCGCTATTGTTGTGCATTCCATCCCGCCACCACAACCACCGCCGAACATTGTCCTTGTCAAGCATCACCTCTTCGGCATCAGTCTTTGGTTCTCTGCGCAGACTTTGGTATTCCAAGACAACAAGAAAGACCAGAACGACCGATCTAGTGTATCCCGCCGCGCGCCCTGGTATCGTACACCGACTGCCGGCCTCCATCGCCCTCGGCATTCTCCGCCGTTCTCCTCCACTTGATTATCTTTTTATCTTCCTAGTCTTCTCTGGGCTCCAGCATCGAACACCTGCGTGCCATCCCGCCATCTACGAACGTCGATTCTCGACTCCGTCCTGCCAAATCACATACCGCGCAGACACTGCAGGTAGCCAGTCTACTCTGGACACATGTTTCGAGATGGCGTCCCGTCACGGTGACGACGATGGGACGGCGGGTACGAGCCCAAGCACGACGATCGACTACATCGATAAAACCTCAAGAGACTTTAGTAACGGCAGCAGCAATATATCGGCAGCTGGCATACCGTCCGCCTCTGAAGCGGAGTTCCATGTTGCTGTAGAGGCAGCAGATGGCCCCTCAGCTACCATTGCCGAACCGGCCACGACCTCGTTGATCACATCACATTCCCGTCCAGCCCTTGAGCATCCTGGTCGTTCCGCCTCGCCTGTTGCGTCTGCTGCTCCGGCGGCTCCGGCTGCTCCTTCGCCCCCCGTGCCTCCTGCTGCTCCTGCCGCCTCGATGACTTCTACCCTACCGTCTGCTGCTGGTCGTACTGCCCAGCCCAATGCACCTGACGCTCCTGCCACAGCTACGCCAGCGATAGCCGCATCCTCCGATCCAACTGTATCCTCCAGCATCCCGATAAGACAGTCGACCAGGGCAGCCTACAGGCCACCCTCGCCGCCACTTCCTCCCATTCCTTCCGAGTGGCAGAGTCGGGCGGAGCGGCGGCGCAATCAAGAGCCCGCTCCGCTGCCGCCTTTTCCTCCTGAATGGACCTATGCTGCTTCACGCTCCAATGCAACACGCTCGCAACATCGACAACCATCCGCGCCCAGCCAGACACGCACACAGCCATCTAATTATACTGCGAGTAGTTCGGCTGCGCGTCGGACTGCGACCGCTGGTGCTGAGAGCTCCGAGCCACCACTTCCTCCTGCTCCTGCTCCTGCTCCTGCTCCTGCTCCTGCACCGCCGGCACCGCAGCCGGCACCGCAAGAACAGCGACAGCAGCGACAGCAGCGACATCAGCGTCAGGACATCACTCTGCCTAGGTGGCAGCCCGACGCTGAGGTCACTTACTGCCCCATTTGCTTCCAGCACTTCAACATCTTTGTTCGAAAACACCACTGCAGGTACGTACATACCGTTTTGTTACATGGATGTCTGGCCGCATTCACCATACCCGCCGTCTTGTCAAAATGCTAATAAACCGTCCACAGAAAATGCGGAAGGGTTGTTTGCAACAGCTGCTCACCGCACCGCATCACCATTCCCTACCAGTACATTGTCTTGCCTCCTGGGTCGCAGCCCTATCCAAGACAAGATGCTAACCAGTGGGCCAACTCGACCGATGATGTGAGATATCTTGGTGGCGGTGAGCGTGTCCGCCTTTGCAATCCGTGTGTGCCAGATCCCAACACTACACCGCCAGCAGCCCATTCTTCTTCTCTCGCTGCCACTGGTGGTTCGTCCAGTCGGTATCATTCACGGTCGTATAGTAGCGTCCACAGCAGTTCCACACAGCAAAGTCCTGCGTCAGGTAGCGCGACAGATGGCAACGCAAATACGCCTCCTCCTCCTCCCTATGGTTTGTCCGTTCCAGAAGCAGGATCTTCACTCTCTCCTCAACTCGCTCAGGGGTATCGTACAATGCACGGCACAAATTCTACTGCTGGCAACGCTCTTGCATCCGCTTCTTCTGGCGCCTCCTTATCCTTGGCTCAAAATCGGTACCGTCACAACCGGCTTAGCTTGCCTCCGTTTACTGCCGTCATGGCCTCTGCTCAGGAGCAACAGCTGCAGCTGCAGCTGCAATTGCACCAGAATCAACAACAACAGCTACAGCTACAGCATCACCATCAGCACCAATCGCATCATCGTCATAACCAAGGCCACAGACACAGGACCCCGCCAACACCACAAATTGCCGAGGAAGACGAGTGCCCTGTGTGCCACAACGAGCTGCCTAAGCGTTCGCTGCCCAACTTTGAAACCCTGCGTGAGGCCCACATCACTGAGTGCCTTGAAACGCAGAGTCGGTACATGGGAGGCAGCTCCAGCAGGTCGCCCACGAACGGGGTCGCCAACGCGTCGACAACTTCCACCTCGCTACCCGCAAACACGGCAGAGGCTTCTTCGTCGACAGCCTCACCACCCCCGCCGCGGATGACGGGCATGTTTCCCTACCGCGCGACTGAGAAGGACTGCGTCGATGCGGCCGAGTGCACCATCTGTCTCGAGGACCTGGAAGTGGGTGTGCCAATGGCCCGGCTCGAATGTTTCTGCCGCTTCCACGAGCGGTGCATCCGCGCCTGGTTTAAGAATCATCCAGGACGGTGCCCTGTTCACCAACACGACAACTTCGGGTACTGATCTCGGCCATCCCATTATCCTCACCTTTCTTTTTTTTTTCTTTTTTTTTTTGCAAATGTGTTGCTTTACGCTGTTGGTCCCTTGAATATACGCAACCTTCCCGTAGCGTTATTCACACCATCTGGCGCTCACCACACCTCTTTTGTATTGTTGTCTGTCGTTGCTCGTTTCTGTTATCTCGCACCATACCCTATCAGCTTGTTTTGCAAGTTTTGTCTCCAACTCTCGGTACTCTTTTTTTGTTGGAGCCATAGTGCGGTTCTTCATTAGACATTCTCATCTAGCTTTATACAACTGCGTATTATAGTGTAATCGGGAGATTACTCAACTAAATCTTTTGTTTTCACGTGCTGGGAACCACTGCATTGCTGTAGATAATATTTCTCTAGCCAGTCCATTCATTTCGCGGTGTTGTTAAACTCATGAACACTATGTAGACTCCTTTTGTGGTAAATGGAGCATTCATTTTACAATAAATTATATCATGGTCAAAGCCCTCTTTACTGTAAACCATAAAACAGACCTCTCAAATTGCAAACATAACAAAACTCGTGTTAAAACAGCGAAGCATATGAAACTATAAAAGATAAACCCCCAAAAAGGTGGCAAGAAAGAAAACGGAAATCGTTACAATGAAACGAAAAACAAACGCAAAAAGATATATTGGCAAAACCTGATATCAGACCACAAAACATTTCAATGATTTTCTCTTGTCCATCTCTGTCATCCAAATTGCACCGGTCCTAAAGCCAAAACCCAATTTACGGCATATTTGGGAAATCAAAACCATCTCCTACGCCGGAGTACCCTCGCGGCTAGAAGGAGGGCGAGCCTCGCGCTTGCTCAAGAAGCTGCGGCGGAACGACTTGGGGCTGTCCGTGGTGCCGTTGGACTCGTGCGGCGTGAAGGTGCTCTTAACCACAACCGAGCCGTCACCAACAGTGATCTCTTTCTCAGCGTTTGTGCCGGACTCGTCCACGACGTACAGAGACTCGCCCAGGACGTCGTCACTCCCGAAGAGGTGCTGCTCGCGGACCTGGACCTGGAACTGCGCATCGGCTGTGCATGTGGCTTTAAATGACTCGTCAAACTTGGCCACGCCGCCTTGCGGTTTGTGGTGCTTGGTCTTGCCGATCGTCTTGGCCTTGGAGCCAATCTGATTGAGGATGACGTACACGTCCGAGGACGGTGGGTAGCCCGACGCAGAGACGATCGTGAATACGGCCGTGCCAGCACCTGGCGAGCCGGGCGCCACACTGTAGATGGACGCCGCCCCACTTGCAGTGCGGTTGTGGCCCAGGCTTCTCGACGCAGCCAGAGCGGGGCCTGGAGGAACGTCCAAAGCCGGTTCATCATTCTGGCGGACAAGCGCCGGATCGGTGAGACCCGAGGCACGCTTGACCATGGTGTTGGGGACCGCAGAGTCGCCGTTCGTTGTGATGGCAGTACCGGGAGCGGCAATGTCAGCAGTGGTAAGGTGGGCAGACGTAGCAGCTACCTCCTCGTCCTTCTTCGACCCGCGGAAACCGCGACGCAGGAAGGAAGCGCCCTTGCCGACACCGTGGCCCACCACGCCGACAACAGCCGCGCCACCCTTAATGGGAGCACCAGCCACGCCAGTAACAATTCTTGTCGGGGCGGCAAATGTCGACGTGCCCTGTCTTTGGCGGGTGACATAATCGGGGCGGAACACAAGGCGAATGCGAACCGTTCCAGACTTGCCGTCGAGTGGCAACCGCATTTCTGAAGCCTTAAACGGCTCTAGCTGGTCGAGCTGGATTGGCGCACCGCCCAGGAAGTCCGGCTTGTCCGCAAAGTCGTAGTCGTACACGTTGAGGCTGAACGCAGCACCGATTCTGGATGGTACAGGAATCTCGAAGAACTCGTTCCACGTCGGGTTGAGGGTTTTCTTCTGCGCCTTAGTTTTGAACACCTCTTCTCCGTTGAGCTCGAACTTGCAGTACGGGTCGCTCTTGCCGTTCGAGTCGGCTGCAGGAAGATTCTCCGCATCAAGAACGTCAACGCGAAGGTTGCCCATGTTATTGATGCTCTCTCTGGGGTCGAGCTCCATCTGCACGGGAATGTACTTGAGACTAACACGAACAGAGCTGACTCTTCCTTCCTCGTCCTTCAGCTTCAGTGTAGTGGGGTTGTTCTACGAAAGTGTTAGTAAACGAAAACGGCGCTACGAACTAACTTTTCTCCCGTGACGATGAGGCAGGTATAAGCAACTTACCAGGCACTGCTTTAGCGTATCGAGTGTATTGCCAGTAAGGCGGGCCAAAGGACGATCCTTCTCATCCTCCTTCTTCTCGCCGTTATGGTCACGAATCTTGAGGGTGAGGCGGGAGAAGTCAAGCTCGCGAATAAAGCAGTCACCCATCTCATCGAACGTAAAGGACCGGGAGCGCGCGCTGGACGAGACGTAGGAAGGAAAGGCCATATCATCGACGAAGATCTCGAGCTGGGTATCGGGACGTGGCAGCTCGGCCTCCATCAACTTGAAGATGACGAGACCGGACTCGTACTTGAGGAGTTCTTCCGGGGTCAGGTGGACCTTGGGCGGGCCCTTGGGCTCGTCCGTCTTGGTGGACAGAACGTCGCTGTCTGGCTTGGATGCGGTTGGACTTCCTGGAGCCGCTGCAGGGACAGTCTGGCTGGCCCGGGCCTTGGACGTCGTGGGAGAAGTGGGAGTGGATGGGGTGGTGGCCGACGTGGGTGACGTTGGGACGGAGTCGCTGACGGAAGCTTCCTTGCCGTTCTGTGCCTTGGCCGCCTCCTTCTCCTTCTCACGCTCCTCCTCTTCGGGATCGGCGACATTCAAGCAGGGGAAGAACGAAATAGTGTAGGACAGAACACCCTTGGCCATGCCTTTGCCGTGCAGCTTGAGGCCCTCCTCACGTGGAGTCTTCTTGTCGTTGACCAGGTAAGCACCGTCTTCATCCTGGGCAATGAAGTCACCGGCGAAAATCTCCAACAGACCCAAGCTGCGGTCGCGGCCCATGGTCTCGGCGTCCATGACCTCGAGCTGAAGGCGCTCGCGGGTGCTGTGAACAGGAACGTACAGGACCTCGTCCCACTCGGGGTTGAGGTTGTTTTTGAAAGTGACGGTGCGGGCTTTCTCGATACCAGACAGCAGGACACGGGCGTAGGGGTCGGACTTGCCGACGGTCTCGAAGTTGCGCAGAGCAGTAGCCTTGATAAAGTGGACGCGCATGACACCAATGGGCGTTTGGTATCCGCCTGTGCCGGCAATGACACCAGACAAAGCGACAGGCTTCCACTGGGCCTGCATCTTGACGCGACCAGTCTTGGCGCCAGATAGGTTGTACCAGTCCTGGCCCTTCGCCATGAGGTCGAGCATATCGTCAAGCTTGATCTGGTAGTTGCCAATCAGCTGGTCGCCGGCGATGTCGCGCTCGTCCTTGACAACGACACCGAGCTTGGCCTTGGCGCGGTCCGTGATGAGGATTTCCTTGGAGCCGTTGTCCCAGATGGGGTTGTTTGTCCGCTTGAGCTTCTTGGTAGTGTGAATTTCCTTGCCGTTGAGCAGAAGGACCGAGTAGGGGTTAAGCATGCCGACAAGACTCTTAGTGCCGTCTAGATCCTTGGCCTGCTCGACCGTGAAACGCAGAATACCAGTGTTCGAAGGCGGGGCAGGCTCAACAGTGCCGTCGGGCAACTTTTCATCACTTAGAACGGGGAAGAAGCGGATGTCGCACGACACTTGACCATGGGCTTTGCCATCGGCGATGACCTCGAGAGTCTCGTTCTCAGCCTCGTTGACCTCTTCGAGGTTCTCGAGCTGGAACGAGGCGACACCCAGCTCCTTGTCCTTGCGGTAGTCATTGAAATCGTTGACAATGAGGTCGAGCGAATCGTTGAAAGAGGTGACAATGATGTAGTGAGTTTCGTTCCAGCGCGGCGTGTTCGTGTCGCGAATAATCTTGGTCTGGGCCAGGGGTGAGCGGCGGTTAAGGGTGATGACCGCATAGGGGTCGATGGTGCCAGAAAACTTGTCGGGGTTCTTGAGGCCCTGGGCACCGTGCAGCGTAACAGCAACGACGCCAATGGCCTGGTCGACGGTGGAACCAGACAACATCTTGGCGACTTCGATGGGGAAGACGTTGGGGGCGTACATCATAGGGGCCAGGTTGCCGTGAATCTGCTCAAGGATGAACGATTCGAGACCAGGAATGAAGCCGATATCGAAACCGAAAGTCTCGCCACCGAGCGGCTTACAAACGTAATCAATGGTCGGCTTCTCCAGGAAGCACATCTCAATCTTTTCAACGTGAGGGAAGGGGATCTGCAGCTTGATCTTCAGACGCATGAGACCAGAGAAGGCCATGTCCTCGACAATAACGTCCAGGCCCTTGCTGATCATGGCCTTGCCGACACGGATCTCAAGCACGACCTTGGGGTTGATCTTGTTCTTGACCTGCTGAGTGGTCATGTCGGCAATGTCGTTGGGAGAGAAGCTGAACTTCCAGTCCATCATGACAATGTCATCCTCCGCCTTGTGGTAGGTCTTGACGTGCTCCATGCGGGGCGGCTTGGAGCCGAGTGTAAAGGTACGCAGCTTGAGGCTGTCCAAGAAAGCTGGAGTGGCAGAGCTGAGCACCTGGTCGACGGAGTTGATGATGGTCTGGGCCAAAACGGGCTGGTAGATTGGCCAGAACTTGAACAGGAACGAGTTCATCCACTCAAGTGATTCAGAATCGGTTTCGAGGCGCTTCATTGAGAGCTCGCGGTTGAGATCGTCACGGAAGTTGCGGCGCACACGACGGATAGAGGTGCGGTAGTAAGTGCCGCACGTGGCAATGATAATAAAGACCCAGCCAAGGCCGCCACCGAGGACGGCAACGAACCAGGAAGTCAGGCAAGCGAAGATGATGATACCCGTGTTGTGGTACCAGTCACCGTATAAATTGGCAGGCAGGTAGCCTTCGAGCCACGTCGAATGCTCGAGCAGACTCGGGGCATCGCGAATGGACTCCACGGGCCAGCCGAAGCGGGGTGCCCAACCCGTGGTTTCCGGGCCCATTTCGGTCTCTCCAGGAGCGGCTGTGCCGTTGCCCGCTGCCTTTTCATCGCCTGCAGGTGGCGCGGTAATTGCGCCGGCCTTGGTGGGAGACGGGAGATCGTATTGAGCCGCGGAACCGTCGTCTATGTCGGTTGCGATTGCGACGCCCTTGACACGCTTGGGATTGTGGAAGTTGTCGGGAATGGCCTAGTAATCATATGTGAGAACAATGCATGGGTAACGGGGAGTGGTTGGGGTAAGGAGCATAGGAGAAACACATACTGCTCGGGCTTGCGCCTTCTTCTCCTCGGGGCTGGCATCGGGATTGAAAGTGAAGGCGGGGATGCCAGCCTTCTTGCTCTCCTGGACCATCTTCGCCTGGGCATCTTGAGAGCTGACGGCGCTGTTTGGGTCGCGAGCAGCCTCAATCACAGCGCTCTGTTTGGCCTCCGGCGCACTTGGTTGGGTGGTCACCATGTTGGCCGTTGCCGCGATGGTTGTCCTCTGGGCTTGGGAAAGCAGTATCGTCGTTCAGTGCCGTCGGTTTGGGCGGACGAGAGGTATGTCGTTCGCAGTCGCAAAGACAGAAGCCACGACAGAGGTCTGACTTGGGTCGGTTGCCTGATCTGCGACGATGCCGCGGTAGCAATGGGAGTGGATACGGTAGTGAGAGTCGACTCCGGCTTGTTGTTGTCGAGCCGTGAAAACAGTTAGATGGCTCGATGCAGCGTTGGTTGACACTTTCGAGGAAAGACTCCTGGATGACAAAATGGAAAGCTCCCAAAACCCAGGGAAGCTATTTGCGGGCGGATCGCTTAAAGAAGTCTTGGCAAAGGGAGCAGGGATTCCGATCGAGAAGTTTACCAACGGGGTGTGGGACAGCTGGCGGGAGTAGAGGCCAGGTGAAAAAAGAACAGCTGGCGGGAGGGGAACAAACAAGGAGAACAAAAAACAAACAGAAGAAAACACGAGGAAGGAAAATTTCAACGGAGAAGAAAGGGAAAGGAAGAAAAGAAAAGCAAGTAAATGCAGTTCGGGCGAGACAGGGCAGGCCTTGGTAGATAAGACAGACAGGAACTCGGCGCCAAGAGGAAAAGGAACGACAGAACACTACCGGGAGCCAAACATAGCTGCGTACGAACACAGTAATGAAGAGAGAGGTGGGAGAAGCAGATGAGGCAACACAGGTGAACACAGAGGAGGCGGGGCGGGGAATTGGAAATGGAAAATGCTTTGGCTTTAGTCCCAGCGTACAACAGTAGAGCAGGTCGAGCTAGCCAGCTAGCTTAGCAGAGCTGGTTGCAAGCTAGGTGCTGATCTGAAGATGTGGGTGGGTCTAATCCAATACGCTGTGTGATGGGATATATGCGACTAGGCTGGCTGAGCTGTGAGAGAATTCCGGTGGCTGAGAGTGAGGAGACAGTTGACGACGGAAAAGTCGAGGAGGTGACTGAGAATGGCAGATGCAAATGGGAAAATCGGGCGGGGATAAAAGGGGGATGCCACAAAGGAAGTACGGAAGCAGGGAAAGAGCTACGCGACACAGTGGGAAGGCACAATTGGCATAAACAAAGGAAAGATCGAAACAAGGAAGGAGGTGTGTAAGAATATGAGACAACCCAAGACTTGACACAGAAAGCACTTCCTGGTCGTGAGCCTGCCGGAGGGCATTGGACGAGGAAACACAATGGCAAAAGAGAAAAGAGAATGATAAAAGCCAATTGATATGAATTCAGACAAACACGACGAGGTGCAGCGTGTGGTCTGCAGATGGCCTCATAGCCCTCAGGTGGCCGAGTTGGCCTAGGCAGAGCAAGGAATCAATCGCCACTAGGAAGGAAGGTCGGTTTGCGACGTACGACCTACGTCAGAAGTGGGTGAGAAGGGAAATAACCGAAACGAGCCCACTGGCAGAAGGCACGGGTCCACCGAAAAGAAGGAAGGGATGATGGGACTCTGGTGACAAGCCAGCCCAACCAATTGGGGGAGCTGGAAGCTGTGACTGGGCCACGGAGTAAGAGAAAAATTTGAGGCAACTCCCAGCCACTTGCGGAAACTACGACGAACAAATCGACCCATGCTGAGAAGAAGAAAGAAGGCGGCCAAAGTAGCTAAAAGGGAACAGAGGCAGTAGGGAAACACTGTAGAAAATAACTATCGCATTGCATAGAACATATTCAGAAGTTAATTAACGAAATCAATCAGACTTGCAGAGTGCCAGCATTCGGACGCTCTGCGGTGCATCTTACCCCAAGTGCGGCGGGACCAGGGTCGCAGTATCGCATTTTTCCAGAACGAACAGAAACTAGTTTTCTACGTCGTATTGTCCTTTTTGGTTCAGGCGGCTCGACGGCTGGGCCGCACACGAACGCTCTCGCACGCGAAGTGACGCTGTCTCCCACGACTTGGATACGCCGCAAAGTGGAAGAGCGATCCCAGGGCAAGTGTAAGATACCCCCATACAGCCAGACCACCTTGGAGGAGAGCAGTTAGCGCTCATTGTGGATTTTGGCCTGCCAAGCTGGGCCAAACAGCAGACTAGCTCACTGTCGTGCGCCATGAGCAGCTGGGCACGAACCCTGTCAGGCTGTGGCTAGATGTTGCTTTGCAAGGGTAGCAGGGATTGGCTGGGGCCAGTGCAGCTGAAAGTAGAAAGAGCAGGGAAAATACAGAAAAACAAAGCAGTCATTAAATCAGAAATTGTGCTATCAGACGAGAATTTTTGGCTTTGGTCGCAAGCAACAAGGGTCGTTGATGGCGACGCCGAGACGCCCACGTCTCGCGGGGAGGTAGAGACAGATTTACGATATATACGACATGCACGGGCGAGGATGAAGGAATCTGACACCGAGCAGGTGTGTGAGCAGGAATCGACCCCATCCATTATCGCATCTCGATCTAGCGTAGCATTGTGATACCATACTTGGTCACCATATGTGTGCTCCGTTCATGAACGATATCCTCTCTGGGTGCAGGTCACGGGGCGAGCGGGTGCACGACAGGATAAATTCGCCTTATCGAGTCGAGACTGACCCCGATCTCAGGATCTATGTGCGAGATTTTCGCGACATGTATCGATGATAGAAATGGGATGCCTCGTTCTTGTTTTGCGGCGAGACCGACGGGGATGCTGGAACCAAACACGCGTTGCGCAAAGGCTGCTGCACTCGAAATGGCAGGACAAATTAGCACTTTCAGCACTGCCTAGCTTGGTACACATGACGGGTTGCGCGTCGCACGAGGAAATGGAGAATTTACACGCGATGGAATGCGCTATCTCCAAGACGACAAAGCGGACACCGCGTGAATAAAGCAGAGTATCAAAAGTCGTTGTTTAGTACGTACTTTCTGTCGATGGTGCATATCCGAATTGCCAAGAGGCCAACTGCTTTGACAGACCCCATATTCTCCGAACACCTCGATGGCGAGAAAATGTCCTCGTCGAGCACCGAAGCGTGCTCTTGAAAAGCGCTTGACATTCAATTTGCGACTGCTCTCCCGGCGTGCAAAAGATCCGGGTTGGTTGGCAGGTTCCGCTTGCATGGTGTATGTCTCTGGATGGGCCGTTCCCGCATGAGCTGAAAAGGTACCACGCACCCCGGCCCAAGAAAGCGGAGTTGGGTGGTTGGGTGGATTAGAATCTCGCGCACTATTACAACGTGCTGAGGAGTATGCGCAGAACCAGCCTGCCAGCAAGGACTAGGATAATATGGCGGTGGCGACGGCGTCAACGACGGTGTTGGACGGCCGAGGAGAAAAGGGCCTCGTTGACTTTGGGACGAATTGGCGCCAGGCGCCCATGTTCCTCTTTGCTACTTCAAGGTACCGATCCCCCAACCCCTCTCATTCAGATCGCCGCACCGGCGGATCATGGCAAAACCACCGTCTCGGTGCCTAACATCTTTGGGTCGAAATAAATCCAGGGCCAGGGCGTACGCGCAAAAGAGGACCTGGCGAGGAAGAGAAACAGAAAAGGCAATGCTAGTATTTCTCTAGCTGAAGTACGTTTTGCCTTTGCTTGTTCCGTGTTCGTTTGTCGACAAGAAAAAGGCAACGTGATGGGAGCGATGAGAATAAAAACGAGTCGCCAAACTGCCCACCACTCTACCCCCGCGCAGCCTGCATCGTCTTTCACATGTACGCTACTGCATTGACAACATTCTTCCAATGCGAAGCCACTTGTCATGCGCCAATAGCGTTCAGTAATTCCAAGAGTGGCACGCCAGCGTTTCCAATACCAATTGCTGTAGAATGAATGATACAAACATGCACAAAAGCAAGCTTGTCACTCACTCGCCTTGATAAAAATTCAACATACACATAGAGCGTCTTCTCTACTCTGAGGCAGTGGTTGTTCGTATCAAATATAAACGTCATTTTGACAGGGGTAATCGCAAGGAAACACTTGAAAGATGCATCGTAGACAGGCGTTTCATTGGGGCTTGAAGCTTTGGACGATTCCACTTTTGCAGCACAATAGTGCCAAGAATGCCGTGTCTTGTGGTGTCTTTGTCGTGAGGCAAATGGCACCAAAGGTTAATGTTGCCAATCACTTTCGTTGTCTCTCAATATAACAAGCCTTGCGACTTCTTAACTTGGACGGTCAGTGTTTACAACTACTTTTCCCTGCATTGAGTTGTAAAAACGTTGAGCACAGAATACCCCGCAAGCACATTAAGTTGAAACTCGTGATATATCACGTGGCAAGTACAGGGAGGCGACTGTGGCGTAGTCGGTGGCGTTCTGCAGCCTTCTTCACTTTAGTCATCATTATCGTCGTTTTTCTGGTGTAGCCTCCTCCAATGCGCAGAAGCACTTCTGAACCTCTCGACACATAAAACGCATAGGTCCTCGCCCCCATCATACTCAACTCTCCGCACAAAACTCCACCGAGAACACCACATATTACAATGGCGAACTTTTTGGCTTCCATTTTCGGCACAGAACAGGACAAGGTAAGCTCCGTTCCCTCATCGCACGACCCTCATCGCACGACCTTCCTCGCTTCTTTTATTTTGCTTCTTGCTAACCACGTCTCCCTTAATAGGTCAATTGCTCCTTCTACTACAAGATCGGTGCCTGCCGCCACGGCGACCGGTGCTCTCGCAAACATGTCAAGCCGTCGTACAGCCAGACGATCCTTATGCCCAACCTCTACCAGAACCCGGCCTACGACCCGCAGGCGCGTATGAACGCCTCGCAGCTGCAGAACCACTTTGACGCCTTTTACGAGGACATTTGGTGCGAGTTGTGCAAGTACGGCGAGCTCGAGGAGCTCGTCGTCTGCGACAACAACAACGACCACCTCATCGGCAACGTCTACGCGCGCTTTAAGTACGAAGAGAGCGCCGCCACCGCATGCGACGCGCTCAACAGCCGCTGGTACGCCGCGCGACCCATCTACTGCGAACTGTCACCCGTCACCGACTTCCGCGAGGCTTGTTGTCGACTCAATTCCGGTGAGGGCTGCGCGCGAGGCGGGTTCTGTAACTTTATTCACCGCAAAAACCCGAGCGAGGAGCTGGACCGGGATCTGTCGTTGTCGACCAAGAAGTGGTTGAAAGAGCGCGGGCGCGATGAGCGCAGTGTGACCCGGTCGCCATCACCAGAGCCGACACGTCGGCGTTACTAAAAAGTCTGTTTGGGTACAGGCTTTGGACGTGCGTTTTGTCTTACCTACATCGGTCTTATGTACAGATATTTCGTCTGCATTGGCGTTTCGGTTCAAAAATACTGGGAGCCTGTTTCATAGTGTACAAATTTAGGTTTTTGCCATCTTACTTCAAAGCAATTGACACTGCCATTTTTGTGTTCTGTTTCTGGCGGGATCAGTGATGAGATTAAACTTTCGAAGTTGGTTACGCTATATTACTACGTTGTGCGAACACCAGCGTGGTGGTCCCAACGAAAAGTGAAAAGCAGTAGTGGCGAAAGTTACCAGAAAAATTTAATCAAATCAGTAAAAAGAAAAGAAAGTAAAGAAAATAAGAACGGAACAATATTTAGGGACGATTCTTCTAATTATTCCCGTTTCCTTCCTTTCCCGACCTACCCATAGGAGGACGTTTCCGTACCATTATGTTTTTGCACCGCTGCTAATGTTTCTAAATATAAACTCCCTCCCTCATGGACTAAAACTTCGTCTAGTTTTCAGCGTCATGGAATATGTCTTGCGACCCGCTCGTGTCAGAACGCTTAATTGTAGGCAGGTGCTTGTCTAGGTCTTTGCTGAAGTCCATGAGCGGGCCTGCGGGCGCCGGCTTGCCCGTCGAAGACAGCAGCTCCGAGATCTTGTCGGCACCATCGCTGGCCAGTGGCGCCGCAGAAGGCTTGGACGGGTCGTCATCACCGACATCAATCAGGTCGCCGCTCTTTACTGCAGGGGTTGCGGCCGTGCTGACAATACCGGCAGCACCGGTAGCACCGGCCGCACCGGTATTACTGGCGGTCGCGCCAGGAGACTTTTCGAGAGATTTGTGAGCAGGGATGAGGGAAATTTTGCTTTCGCGCTTCGACGTCTGGCCAGGCAGCACGGGGTATATGGCAAGGATTTGGTCAGCCTGGGCTTGCGGCGTTTCGCCATCACTGCAAATTGTTAGCTGCCGGTTGGGCGATATTGAAAGAAAAATGTGCAGATGCAAACGGGTTCACTGTACATTTGCGCATTGATGATCCACTCCAGGTCTTCCTCGCCTTCCTCGGAGCCACCGGGGCCGCCTTTGACCCGCCGGAAGAGGCGAGGGGTCCACTCGACGCCGTCTTGGGTCCGAGCAGCAGCCTCCTCACGCTGCATATCCTCGACTTTGGTTTTCTCATCTGTTGCGAGCTCGTGGTTTCGCTCCTTCACGGCAGAGGCCGTCCGTTTCCACAGCCGCTGCGACTCTCTGGCCTCTTGTTCTTCGATGGGGCGGACCGAGGGCGGTGAAGGCTTGGACTTCAGCGCGTTGAAGAACATGTCTTTGTGGCCAGTCTTGACGTTCTTAATCGTCATCTCCTCGCTCCAGAGCCCAGAGAGCTCGTACAGGACTTCGCCGGTGTTTTCGTTCTTGACCGTGCCACCAATAGCATTGTAGGTGCCGCCAACCCAACCCTTGGTCTTGAATTCAATGTCGGCGGTCAGGCCGAGCTCTGGGCAGCGGACAAAGCTATGATCGCCAAGCTCGTACTTCATCTTGCCGAAAAGAATGCCCCGGGCGTACATGTTGGGCTGTGTCAGGATGCTGCAGTGGAGGTCAGTTACCATCCATAGAGAAAGAGCAAAACGAGCACACTGCAAACTGTAAACATACTATCTCTCCGGCTTGCCATCCTTGCCGCGGTTCAGAAGGCTCAGGATCGCGGTACCCTCCATCAGACTAGCGGCCGAGTTGCCCAGGAAGCGACTGCGGGGTTTGAGCGTGCCATCGACGCGAATGTTGTATCCCGGGACCATGTAGAAGTAGCTCGACTTAGGAGGGTGGTGGGAGGTCTGCTCAGAGATGTAATAGGCGCGCGTGTTATCGGGGAAGTCCCAATAGCAAGAGAAGACTTCACCCAAGATAGGGTTGAGAGGCTTCTTTACGCCTCTGCAAACAAAAGCATATAGAGTTAGTTTTAAGGAGCATGGCATGATCTACGCATATGTGGATAGATGGGGCAGTACGTACGGAGGACGGATGTGCCAGCCACTTAGGTAGAACTTGACAACGGATACGAAGCGCTCGGTTGGGTCCTCAATATTGGGGATGGGTAGGAGCATCTCAGGGTGGCACATGAAGCTGGATACAGCGTCAGCGGGACTCTTTCTGTCTCTCCCATGGCACGGCCGGTAGCTCTCTCAACATACTTTGTTATCCTTTCCAGCATGCTGCGTGGCTCCAGAATAAAGGTTGGTAGGACAACTCGGCTCAAGTCGGCGCCGGGGCGCAGCTGGGAGATAATGTGCATGAGGACTAGGTGTGAAGTTTAGCTGAGTCCAAGGATAGACAGTATGGCGGCTGAGGGCGACGTGGACATTGCCGTCGAGAGTCCTTACCGTTGCCCTGATCGGGCTCGACAACGAGGGTGTCATCGTCGCCTTGTCCGTTGTTTTCGTCAGACGACCGGTTGGAGTGGGCACCTAAACGAGGATGAGAAAACGACAGAGCTTCTGTTAGCTACCTGAACTTTGATGATGACGGCCAAGAGTTCCGGAGCCTCCGGAGGCTCCGAATCAGCGTCCACCAAGCTTGCACGAGCCGGGATAAACAACCGTTCCGTCTGTTGCCCAGAAGCAAGACACTCAAGCGTGGAATGGAGCTTGTTACGTACTTGCGCTTGACGTCGCCCGGCGGCGAGAGCCAGAAACCAAATTGAGCATTTTGGACAGATCTGGAGCACTTTGTCTAAAGCGCCCTTTCCAACGGCGAGCTTCGATGACGCAGTCGAGAGCTGTTGACAATAAACAGCGTGCTCTGCGCTAAGGCAGGAGTGAGGCGGCGGAGAGCGAGATCGACTGGGAGAAACGAGTCGACGATGCTACTCGAATTGGAGGATGAAGACGACGCGAATGGAGACAGGTGAAGATAACTTGCTGAAAGAAATCTGTAAAGGAGCAAGAGATACAAAGCAAACCAAAGATTCGGAAGGACAAAATCGAGAAGCGGTAGAAGCGTTGGGAGTGCCAAGGCAGAAGGGAAGCAGAGCGTCTAGTCAGCAAAGTACGCTGGGGTAGTGGGAAAAGGCGATGACGGAGGAATGCGAATCGCAAAAGGTCCACGCTCCACGCTGCATAGAGCAGCTATGACGGTCGGAATGCACAGCCCAAGCACGTTTATTTTCTTCTTTCGTCTCTCACGCAGTTGCCTGGTGGGGCCCCTCACGGTCGTTCTTTCCCACTCTGCGGTGTTACGGAGCCCGTTAGACTACCGATTGCCTTACGTTTGCCGCGGTTCCCACACTCTAGGAGCCTTACCTCTGGCTCGTTGGGAAACAGCGACTTGCTAGCTAAGGTCGAGTTGGGCGAATGAGCGTGAACGAATGCGAGCGAACCCGAGACAGGGTGGGACAGGAGGGGAAGGAATGAAGGGAGTGTTGGATTGCTGTGCGTGCTTCTTGCTCCCAGCTGCGGGGCAATAAATGACGTTGCGGATGGTCGGTCAAAGTTCGTCTTTAGTCGCTAAACAGCAAGTCAGGACCTCCAGAATCGGAGAATCACAGCGCCCGTGCACCGCACACGCCAATAAGCGCCACCGAACGAACGAGAGCTGCACCTACCAAGGCCACGCCACAAGTTCCCGTCAAAGGTCCAGGCCGGCGCGGTTTCAGGCCGCATTTCGGCTAGGCCAAGAGCACGTTGAAGGAGAAAAGAGCTTACTGAGTTGTCTGGTCGTAGTTGCCAAAAAGGTACCTAATAATATTTAAGAAAAGTTAATCGCCTTTATCTCCAAATCCACAACCTGTCTGTGACAAGGGGGTAAGAGCGACTGGCAACACTGTACTGCTGACAAGGAGGCAGCAATAAGTGCAGCAATAGGTGTAGTTACGTCGTACCAACAAGTCCCAAATCCGGCCAATGCGCCAGGACATGGTCCTTCTGCACAGCGCCACACGACTTTGTTGGGGGCCGGTATCCAGAAGCTACAGGCTGTAAGCAATCCGCAAGCATGCAGCAGCGGCCTCACGCAGTGCTCGTCTGAAGCACGTTTATTTTATTTTTAGGGTGCGATATATTTCGTACATTTCGACCCATTCCAGAGGATCTCACCTCCCTGTTGATATTCTCCTATTCCTTAGCAACCCTGACACTGCCATCTGGGATGTCTGCCACTGACGACAACAAGCGGAGATGACCGTTCTTGTCAGTGACGACAATACGGAACTTGCCATGGGGTGGCAAGGGCGGCTTCCTACTTGCAGATCCAACACCACAGCTTTGCAAGTTACATCTGTTAATGCTACACTTGATACACTTGCATTCGGCAGTGTGAGCAAGTCAGATGGCCGAAGGCGAGCAACAATGGGCTCGATTGTCTCATAGAACATGGTACACGACACACGACACACGACACGCAAGACATTAGATGTGTAGCATCATGAGCCTGGCTGACAAGCATCAAGCATGGTCGCTTTGGGACAGCCGCCGCACATCTGCAATGGGTGCGGTCTGTAGCAAGAAGCCGTGTACAAATTGTGGATGCCTGGCGCTATGCCAGATAAAGAATCTGCCCTGTGTCGTTCTCGCACAGGATATACAAAAATTGTCGGGGGTCTTTTTTGTCGCTTCACAGACTCTGATGGTTTTCTGGCTTTTTCGCTAAAGTTGATTGTTCCAGTCTCGCTGGCCGGCAGATGTGTGGTTCGAGCGAGGGATCCCATCCTGGCGCGGTTTGGATGTCTAAGAAGCTGCAGAGTCTGTTTGTACACCGTATAATGCCGATGCTGGTTAGCAATGGAGGCATGCCCAAGCCTGTGGGAAGGCTCGGTAACTTACATCGCACGGGAAACCGCAAGTCCAAGGCTGGGAGGCTGGGAACCTTAAAGAGCCTCGTGTATGTTCGGGAACAGAACGGAGCCACTGTTGCTTTCCATCGAGTCAAGAGTCAGGCATAGCTTCTCCTACAGCAAGGTGGATCGTCCCGTCTTTTACCTTCCTGCTTTCCTTATGATCTGTGTGACGAAACAACGGCAATACAAAAGATTCCCTCCCAGAACGCGGCTGCCATGTCCTTACAGCGCCCTGTTTCTCCTTTTTCGTCTCTTCTTTATCATCTCCGGCTTTTCTGTTACACCCGTCGAGCCGCCACCTTTCCTCCACCATACTTTTGTTTCTTGGCCAGCAGCCTCGTTTTACTACGTGCTGTTCAAGAGAGCATCTTTGCACGACCAAACCCGGTTGGAAACGACCTGGAGACAGGCACTGAGCAACGCTAGCGGGCGGCTAAATCAAATGAGACTGAGGACAGGGGAACAAGCACGAGCCTGGACTCCTCGTAGACTGGGTTTGTGAACTGGGTTCTCTCAAGATAACGTCCACTGCCCAATATTTACATCCAAGGGATATAACGACCTGCACGATTAAGCAAGGCACAGACAGGGCACAAACAGGGCACAAACAGGACAGCCACTGCCCGACTGGAACATGAATGAGAAATGCGAGCGGCGCATTGCGCGGCCACCGGCGCGGTACGACATCATAACTGCGACAATCACCCATATCGGATATCAGCCATAGTTCCAAATACTGACATACAGCCAGACGATGCAGCAACCACAACCTCCAAATACAAAGGGCCTTTGCAAAGGGCGCTCTTTGTCATAAGCCCAAACAGCACTGCTTCACCTTCGGCGTGTTCCATAAATCTCGCTCCACGAATCCCCAAGTCCGTTTGCTTGCCACTAGCCAAACCTCAGCCTCGTTGTTGCGGCGCACCGTCTTGACACGCCCACAGCCCCCGTATTCGAACCTGAATCCGTCTCGTGTTGCTCCCCTTTTGGCCATAGAATGGCGCTTGTGGTGCCTGTGTTGTCAGTGGACAGGACATGCCATCTGTTGTCGTATTTGGCACCTCGCTAACTGTCACCTTTGGACGGGAGGCATCTAAACGGCTTCCGGTTCGGGGGCCTGGCTAGATTAGGAATGCTGGTTGTGTTGGTGCTCGTTGAATCGCCCAGTTGGACCAGATATGGCTATCTGAAGGGCTCGGACGTCGTACCGAGTGAACTCCCCTGCATCCTATTTCAGAAGGTACGACAGACCTTTTCTCTGTTCCCTTAGGGACGGACTTCCGCGCGTCGTTCTTGCCTCCCCTTTCCTGGCACCGCCCAAGTGACAAAATTCCTCTCTAATGATACGTGACTCCTGGCTGGGCACTGGTGTTCCGCTTTTCTGTCGCATCGTAGCTTCCGCACCTCTCCTCTAGGGCATGGCTATTTTAATCTTCAGCCCATATGAGTGTACATGGTCGCATCCTTCCCCCTCGTCCCTTCCTGCATTTAGCTGTCCATTTCGCGAAGCAAATTCTTTCCTTGAGCATTCCACATCCACATTTGGATCTCACGACACGCTTTCCATGCTTGCGTGTGCTGGCCACGCCAGTCGAAGGTCAGACAGATACCGGTATCTTGCGGCGTAAGTACTTTGTCGCTGCCCACATACGGCCCCATAAAACGTCTGGAAAAGCGACACGACATCAGCGTCTGCAACATATCTAATCCTCATTAGAGGGAAATAATAGTGGAGAGCGGAGTAAAGGAGGGGTGACCTGTTCCTGCCTCCCACCCCTCCCTCGTTCCCCGTAAGCCTCGCCCATCGCAGTTTCCCTCTTTTGGCTGTCTTATCCTGAAACATAGCAGGAGGGCGACAGGAGCAGGGAAAGGACAGCCCAGGAGGGCGATCGAGCGACAGAAACAGTAAGGAGCACGACGTACACAGTGGGACCACACGAGAAAGAGCCACCCGATCAAAACATATTCACAGTTCTACTGTCCACAACACAGTTGACCCAACTCACACCACTCCATACTCAGCAACAACACACGACTAGACATTGAACTGCAATCTCGACGACCCCTTCCCGTCTCCCCACCCGACTTAGTCGGGCACCCTTCTTTGTCTTCGTTCACCGTATCTCCCGCCCTCCCCCGCAAACACTCCCGCGCCGAGAGCACGCGGACCTTTGCTTAATCCAGCCTCTTTCTCGGAATTGGCCCCAGAACGACGACTGCGGCGGCCGGCAGATTCTAGACGACGACAACAATTCCGCAGGACACTCTCCGTCTCGACACTGCCCTTGTCGACCGTGCCGTGGCCGAACTCGAGCACCGTCTCACGACCTCTGCGCCAACGATCCTGGGCAGTGACATTCTGTTGCTGCGGCTCTCGGCACAGGCCTCCGCAATCTTGTGAAGTTACTCGGCGTCTATGCTCGAGATAATAAGAAGCAAAGGACATTGACTCTTCTTTCCTTCCCTTGTACAACCTCGTCCTTGACCGGGTTGACCGCTCTAACGCACCACCGGCTGTCTACTTCCTCTCATGACGGCCATTCTCATGCAAGCTCAGAAAGTCATAATCTAAATGACAAAGCCGGGCACCTTTTGCAGTCACAACTACAAACACCTCCACACATACAATCTCGATAACACCCGCCCGCTTTCCCTTCTTTCCCCGTCCGGCAGCAACCTGCTATGGACCGAGACCATGGCCTCGCCGCGGCGCATGGCATAGACGACCTGCGGTCACGCAAGGGCCGCCTAATGGGCAAGCTCTTTGGCGGCCGCGACCGCAAGGCCTCCAACGAGTTGCGTGACAGTGGCGGTGACGACGAGATCAATGCCTTTCTGCACGGGCCGTCAAGCGCGGCTCCGAGCGCGTCCTCTCCGCGCTCATCTACCACAGCGAGGCCTTCATTCGACAGCTTCCAAGTGGCACATTCGGCACCGCCCCAGCTCACCAAACTAGACACACGAGCCATATCGCGCTATCCTAATGCCGTCCCCGTTACAGGTGCATCTCACAGCCCAATATCATCCAGCCACTACACACCAAAGCAGAGACGCCCAGGCGTTAAGGGCCTAGTGGTCCGGTTTGTCGACACCTACCCGGAGATTATTGGCGAGGGTGGTGACGAGTCCGACATACCACCAGCGGAAATTGGCAGGTGGCGACGGACTAACAGTGTCCGGCAAGCACATCCGCAAGTCGCTCCCTCGCCGAATTCCGACACCTCAGTACCAATGTCTGCCGCATCTTCTCGTTCCCTACCTTTGCGGTCACATCTACCACCAATCCCACCTCAAAACGTACCTCCACAGCAACAGCAACGAACTTTCGACAGCGACAACTTCGTACCACCTCCCATTCGTAGGACCCAGACCGGCTACTCTACAATCTCTGAGCCGTCGCCGCGGGAGGACCACAGAAGTATTTCGCCGGAACGGAGGCCGCAGGCCGTGCCGGAAAAGATACCCGCCAGGAAATTAGCAGTTGATCCGTTCCTTGGTGATCCGTCATTAGGCCGGGATGAGAAACGCCGGTCGTTTATCGAGATTCACCAAGCAGAAATGCGTGAGGCCGAAGGTCTAGCTCTGCTCCAAAATTCACGAGATGGCGTCAGCCCGCCGTCGAGCCCCGAAGTCGACCAAAAGAAGCCGGTATCGCCTATCAGGTACTCGCCCACAAAGATGACACCACCTCCCTCTTTGCCGCCTCCGCGGAACCCCCGACACGGCATTACGCAGCCGGCTCTCGCGCCACAAAACACAGAAGCTTCCCCTATTCTACCACCACCCTCAACGGCGTCCACCCCTGATGGCAGTTCCTTCGCCTCTCGCTCCAGGCAAGCTGCACAGGAGTACAGTCCCCCATCGATGGCCTCTCCAACCTCTGCCGTGCATCGGGCTTATGGCTCCTTCCGCCAAAATGCTAACAGCCGACTATCGAGCAGGGAGCACGATGACGACTCTGCATCGGTCTACTCTGCGACGTCTGGTGGCTCTGCAACCTCGCCTCGGCCGCCAATGGCCGATCTTCACGACGTCGTTCAGGCTGCTGGCGATGACGCTATCAATACGTTTATTGCCCGGTCTCGCCACTTGTTCGAGTTGTTCCGCTTGCAATCTGAGACAATACACCCTCTTTCATCCAGTTCCGCTGAGGAACTAGCCCGCGCCGCCTTGTGGTGGTTTATCATCGGCAGAATGGGTCTCGAGAATGCGTTTCGTGAGAGGTCAGCCCAAGGTCCCGGTGCCGACTCTCCAGTATCGCGGGCCAACGAAGTTGCCATGCAGCAGGCCTTCGCTGACTTGGCCAAGTCATACTGGCTAGCTGGCGAGATTCTGCTCGATGTGCCTTCGCCTGCTGGTGGTGAGCCTGAACAGGTCCGTACGGCTCTGCTGTACAACCTGCGCAAGCTTGCCGTTTCCATGAAACGCAACAATATTTTGCCGCCTGAGGACGCGTTCCTTCCAGCGATCATCGATAAGACAATCTGGGCGACATACCCCTCTGTCAGCTCCGATATTATCGCTCTCTTGCAGGGCAACTGGACGTCGGGTCTGGCTGCATCGCCTGTCTCTGGTCCTCGGATGGCAATGCTCGAGTCACTGCCCATTGCGGACACCGCTGATGACTTCATTTTCAGCCGGATGTGGGCAGACGTGTATCTGATGGAGAAAGACCGAGAGTCATCGCCGCACCCGTCGAGCAAATTTCATTTTCCTTGTATGCTGAGCGTAGCTCGCCCTCAGAGCTCTGCAATGCTGGAGATTGTGGTTTCCAGCCAAAACGAGAATGTGCAGTTACGTGTCCAAGGTCGCAAGAATCCAGGGCCTAACTGGGAAGACGTACGCTGGCGGTCCGACCTTTATTCGCTTGAGGTCCGGCTACCGCGCGGATTCATTGTTGCCATCCAGCTGTCCAAGCAGGACTATGGTCTTTTGTGGAGCATGTATGATTTTGGCTCCAAGATTCATAGTCAGCTCTACCCACGCAGTGGCGAGAACCCCATCTTCCGCTCAACGCTCAAGGCGTTCCAGTACTTTGAATCCGCTGCGCAAACCGGCAGTTTCCCCAAGGAGGCTGTACCAGACTGTGATGTGGCCCTGTTCTCAAAGACGCTACAAGAGAACGCCGCAACGGGGCGGCGCTACTATCACCGAGGCTTCCGCGTTGCTGTCGTGTCCGGTACTCGCACCCGGACGTTGTACGGCGTATCTCATTCCTATCTTCCGGACTTGCCAGTACAGTTTAGTTTCTTGCGTGGCGACCAGGGCGACCCGGCGTTGTTGCTACGCTTCGAAACTAGCCGCACAAAAGGCAGCATGGTCCTTACCTTTGGCCATACTGACGAGCGCGCCGAGTTTCATAGCCTCTTAACTGGTACAGCCTTGCAGCCCGATGAACAAGTTACCGCCGATGTTCCTCTCTCAGCATTAGATATGCGCGTTGCATCAAAGGGTGGTGCAGATGCCAATAGCAACAAGGCTCTCGCAGCTTTCAAACAGCTGGCGTTCAAGCGCCTGCGCGTGATCAACGTCGATGACGGTCTCGATGGAACGAAGCCACCTACTGTCCTTGCCGAGCACCTGCGGATGGTTTTTGAATTTGGCGACTGCACCGTGGTCGACCGTATTAATGCAGCCCCAGGCGAACTCAAGATCCGCCTCGATGTAAAGGACAGCACATCTCTGGTCCTCGTGCGCCAGGCGCAGCAGGACTTTACCGTAGCGGTGTCAGATGTGCAGGTGCCGAGAGAAATTGGCCGCGGCCTGGCCGATGGCCTGCGCGTCGCCAAGTCCTATCCGACGTGCCGGGCATTGCGTTTCTCGACCCTCACGGACCTGCACGTTGTCCAGCAAGCCATCACGGGCTACAAGGTTCTGTTTGATGGCGTGGCCACGACATTTGGCATTGCACGGCGTCGCATGGTTGTGCCCATCCACAAAAAGTGGGAAGCAGGACACACGCGTATTCAAGTGGTCGCGAACCCTGACACCAAGGTCGTCCAGCTTCTAGCGTTCTTCCAGGACTTCCACTACGGCCACTGCATGAGCTTCGTGCTGAAGGGAACCGACGTGTTCGAGGCCTTCGGCCGTGGCAGCAAGGCTGGAATAAAGTTTGACGACGCCAAGTTCCCGCTTCCGCGCATTCCAATGGGCGACTCGAGCAATGGAGGCGGCGGCTCGGACAGCGGAGCTGGCGGTGGTAGTGGCGGCGGTGCTGACGACCGGGTCTTGAGTCACAGTGAGACTGCGTTTGTGTGTCTCGACATGCCCGACCTACCTGGAGAGCACGACGACATCTCCATCTTGTTCGACAAGGAAACAGGTCAGTAGCGCTATTCTTTCCTCGTCCCTCATTGTCTTCGGTTTCTTCTGATATCTTCTTGTCAAGGTGCTAACCATTTTCTTTAGAGCGTGATCGGTTTGCTGCATGTTTGCCCGCGCCAGTGCGAGGCTCGCGCCTAGCCAAGATGTTTTAAGGATGTGCAAAATGTACAAGACATAGCAGAAGGAAGAAATCGGAACGTCGAAATTCGAACGGCGCAACCATATTTATTACACAACGCAGTATAGCGGCTTATCCAAGTAGCCTTGTCAAGACGAAGCATTGCATTGCATCGGAAGCGGACGTTTCTGCTTTGTCCCTCATTACTATCTTTTCTTTGTTATTTTCTATTATGTAGTTTGGTCGTTGGTCCATTTTGGAAGCACAGCAAAGTTTGTTTGCATTTGTCCGGCATACATACCCGGCGAGTCAAGTGAAAGAAGCATGGTTTGAGCCAGGAGAGAGCTTTGAGGTGGTCATATGAGGTTGGGCGGAGGCAGATACGCTAGGGCGACGAGATGCAGAGTTGCAAAACCGCCCACTGCATATTTTGGACTTCACGCGGCACATCTAAAGTCAGATACAATGATAGTAAATTAGGTTGAACCAAAACGGCAAAGTCGACGTAGGTATCAATCATCCACGTCTGCCTCTGAGTCTCAAGGCAGAAGAGGCAGCCCCGTCCTACAAATGATTCACGTAAACATAGACACACGCACACAAGGCAAGAAAAAGACAAGCAAAGTGAGAGATGGGAAATATAAGGTTTAGAATGGGGCAAGCTTTAAGGAAAGGATATATCTCGGAAAGACGATAGTGTAGCAAAAGAAATCATCGGGACCAGGAGAAGAAAAGCCATTGTCGTTGGCACCGCATCTCGGTTGTCGTTGGGTGAGCTGCTCCTGGAAGAACCCGGATTTGCCCCGTTGTGTCCCGGAAACCAGGAGATTGATAAGAAAAGAAGAAAGGAGGAAACAACACAAAAAACATGACCACAAACCTCTCCCGCAGGTACTGGCGAACGGTGTCAACTGGAACATTGACACACCCAACGTTTTCCCCTACCTACATTTCTCGCCTCTTCTGCATTGCGTCCCTCCCCTTTTCCGTCCACAAGCAAGAAGCTGGCGGCAAAGGCAGGTATTGCCGAAATGTAGGAGAGCTACTCTCTGGTGTACAGAGACCATATGGCGGGGTAAAAAACAATAAAATAAACCATATTGGTAACAAATACGCGCGCGAGAAAGGACAAGACAGAAGCGAAGAAAACCACACAGAAACAAGAACAAGGGGAAGTGTAAGAAAGAGAGAACAAGCAACAAAGGACAGGCTGAAACAAGCCCAAGTGGCAGGCATTCGGCAGAGTACCAATCGCGAACGCAGTCCCTTCCTAATCGAGATCCGGCCCAGCCGTCTTCATTGTAGCGCTTGTCTGTGTTCAAGAATTCTTTCTTTTTTTTCAGATATGGGATTAGGATTCTAAAGCAGGTCGAGAGGGGGACGGAAGTATGCTTTACGAAGCAGCCTCCGGCTCGGGCTCAGCAGCCTTGGGTTCAGACTCCTCCGTCTCGGCAGCGGGAGCCTTCTCCTCCTCCTTAGCGGCTTCGGCAGGAGTGGTCTCGGCGTCGACGGCATCCGAGGACGTCCACAGGGTCAGGTTGTCGCGCAGGAGCTGCATGATCAGGGTGCTATCTCTGTATGACTCCTCCGAGAGCGAGTCGAGCTCGGCGATGGCGTCATCGAAGGCCTGCTTGGCCAGGTGGCACGCACGGTCGGGCGAGTTCAGAATCTCGTAGTAGAACACCGAGAAGTTCAGGGCCAGGCCGAGGCGGATGGGGTGCGTCGGGGTCAGCTCGGTCTGGGCAACGTCGGTAGCGCTCTTGTATGCCTCGTGGGCAGCCGTCGCGGCACCGCGGCGCTTGTCGCCAGAGGCGAACTCTGCCAGGTAGCGGTGGTAGTCACCCTTCCTGCCCAGTAGTTAGTAAGAGGACGGCCGATCACACCCAGAGGTATGGAAAAAAAATCATAATTTTTTTACAAGGCAACTTCTGGGACGCACATCTTGTGGTAGAAAACCTTGGATTCGCCACTGGCAGCGTTGGGGATCAGGCTCTCGTCGAGAACGTCCAGGACATCCTGGCAGACCTTCTCCAGCTCGGCTTCGATCTTGTCACGGTACTCGCGGATGGTGCCAACATGCTTCTCGGAGCCCTTAGATTCCTCCTTCTGTTCGATGGACGAAATAATGCGCCAGCTGGCACGGCGGGTGCCGACAACATTCTTGTAAGCCACGCTGAGAAGGTTACGCTCATCGACAGTCAGCTCACCGCCCAGCTTGGCAACCTCCTTCATGTAGGTAACCATCTCATCGTAACGCTCAGCCTGCTCGCACAGGCGAGCCAGGAAGGTCTTGCTGTAAAAAAACGCATAAAATCAGCATCTGTATCTTGAGTACGATCAGGCGCACAATCTCCCGTCCTCTCTTTTCACTCCCCCTCCGCACCCTTTCTACCCCTTCCCTAACGCGCGCAGCGGCGCACGGCAGCCATGGAAGGGGCAGGGGCCGGAAGTGTTTCGTTCTCGCCATTCCAGTACGGAGTAACAAGCAAACGAATGTGCGATTAGAAGGCAGGGGTGTAGGAACATACTTGTCGCGCTAGTAAAGAGAGATAAAAATGTTAGCAGATAGCTCTTCAAACGCGGGCGGTTACCGGACCACGGCCAGATCACAGCCAACCAAGCACCGATGCTGGAGATCGGAGACATTGGCAAGGCGAGCCTAAACCTCTACGGCATCACCTTCGACGCGAAGGTGTCTGTCATATTATGCTGCCGGGAGAAAAGAATAGATAACCATCGCTGCCTGGGTGGACGCGTGGGGGGGCATTTGGCAGGCGATGTGGCCAGACATAAAATCGGTTTACGTGAGGCCGTGCCGGTGCAAGACAGGCCGGGGAGGGCCCGGATGTCGAAAGGGGGAGAATAGGGAGAGGGAGCATGTCCTTACCTCGCTTGCCATTGTTTCGTCTTATCTGGAACAGAGGAGTCTGCTGGGAGAAAAGGGCTTTGTTGGATACGGCGAGGAGACTTGTGTCGAGAGTGAAAAAGGGAGTATGCGGATGTAAATCGGCGGCGGTAGAAGAAAAAAAAAGTTGTGGTGGGTTAGATCGAAGTGGACGGAGTTGGGTATGTTGTGTTGAGGGTTGTGTTGTGTGAGATGAAGTTCTTTTTGGGGGAGGGGGGCTGTTGCACAGCAAATGGTGTGTATTTTTCGTTGTCAGTTTAATATTATTATTTTCTACTTTCTACGAACTTGGCGAGGGGGAAGGAGACGTGTGCATGGGGCGGTTCCTACTGCGCTGGCGGAGAAACTGCAGGAGCGACGCAAGAAACGGAAGGGAGGGGGGAGGGGATGAGATAGGGAGAGCCAGTGCGAGAGGGAGGGGCGAGCGAAGAAAGGAGCAACGGGCGCGCCTTGAGGCCTGGCCAACGAGCGAAGCGGGAAGGTTCGAGGCACGGGAGATGGTCAGCCAGCAGGGAGGTCGCGGCCTCCTGGAGGAAACGCCCGCTGCTAATAGGCTTCCTTCCGCGGTCGACCTCTATGGGACTGGACACTCCTGGCAGCGAGGCCAGGCCACTGTTTAGCACTGAAGTTCCTGGACAGAGACGGGGTCCTGGCTAATCCCTGAGGACCAACGACTCACAGTGGGCACAATCAGGAGAAGGAGGAAAGATGGGGCCTGAGCGCTGTTGGTTGTTTTAGGCTTAGCACGTATTACGACGTATTTGGGGCAGGACGACACTGAGGCACTGAGGGAAGGAGCGAAAATTGAGAGCGAGAGGCCAACCAGGACAAGTGGGGTCATCAAACGGTGAGAAGGCAGGCAAAGTAGGGCAAGAACCAGGCGCATCTATGCCGTCCAGAACACACAAGAAACGTAACCGTTACCGCATTTGCCCGTCGCGCTCGGAAACGTTGGGCGAGAGGCAGTGTCTGTGAAAGAGGGCGGGGCAGTTGACAGCTGTGCGGGAAAGAGCGTTGGAGACGGAACGAAAACAACGGAGAGGTGAGAAACAAGGCAGCGCCAAGCAACACAACAGACGTGAAACAGTTGAAACAAATGCAAACAGTCAGAGGCGCAAGTCTCGCTCGCGTGCTTTCCCATATCAAACGTACGGCACATCAACAGTTGCAACCTCTTAACAATGAAGACAGCTGACTGAAACGTTGTTCCTGCCCAGACTTTTACGTCTGGATCGCACCTGCCTGTGTCGTCTCGTGATGGTGGGTCATTGCGCCAAACACGCGACCTCGGCCAGGATGCGCCCCAGCCTTGTTCCCTTATCCAAAAGACTTTCTCTGGTGAACATCGCAGTCCTGTCTTGTTTACCAGCTCCTGATTCGCACCGCATATTCGGCAGCTGTTGTCTGTGGCGAGATACGTCCGCGTTAGTGATACGCCACTTCCATGCTTGGTTAAACTGAAGGACTTGGAGAGAGCGTTGCGTCTCTTCTGCAGACAAGAAGCAACGATACTACAATACAGCACAGCCGCCTTTACCAGGAAGCATGCCCCAGGCTGAAGGCGGATGCGGCGACGGCATCAGGGCATATCTCTCAACGCACACCACACCCACCTTTGGGATGGCTTTCGCCTTCCTCGGGCTCAGATGTGGGTATGATGGAGCCTGTCACGAGGGCATGTCATCAACGCCAGCTTGGCCGCTGGCCACTTATAGCCCATTCCTTTTATTTTCGTCTTATTTTTCCCTTTTTTTTCTTTCGTCACACGCCCGCCCGATACCATACGGTTCGCCCAGCGGCAGCCTGCATGCCACGTTCTCTCAGGCCATTCAGACCATGCAGATTGGTTCAAAGCGTGTCGATACAAAGTTGACGGCAAAAGCGGAAAATGATGTGTTTGCTTAGCTACCACAGAACAGGAGCCTATCATCCAATCAGTCCAAACCTACCCAAAAAAAAAAAAAAAAAAAAAAAAAAAAAAAAAAAAAAACAAAAAAAGCGACTGTCATTCGCTAAAGAACACACGCAATGCTGTAAACAAGTGACGGGACAGAACCAAACATAAACATTACGATGGGGCGCAAAGTAAACAAAGAAACAAACGTCCAGTACGGCCACGACCAACCATTAGAAGGATGCCAGTTTTTGTTTTGTTGGGGCTGGCTCCCGCGTTGTCCTGCCTTCAGGCCGGCGGCGCTGACGTTCTCTTCGTCCTGCACGGGTGGATTCTAATATCAAGGAAGCTGAAGCGCGCGCTACGTCATTCACCTACCACGTCAAGGTTCGAATTCATCAACAAACGTAATCGGGACACATGTTTGGCTATCCGCCAGATTTTTGGTCCTTGCAATTTCAGCTACTTTTGGTGTATTAAGGACAAAAGAGTAAACGGCAGTAGAGCAAGAGGGAAAGACTCGAATCCGATGACGCTGGGAATACATGCTTTGTATGAAGAAACGCCTTCAAATAGACTCAAAGTAAACACAAACAAACTGGAAATCACGTGTGCCGAACCAAATATTCATTTGTTCACAGCTCGTCGTTGGTATAATTGTACCGTTCGCGGCCCCAGTCCGCGGGATCGCCGCCAGGAAGACATAGACCCAGGCGCCAGAAGTAATCACGGTGTGCAAAGAAGAGCTCCCATAGCTTCAGATTGGGCGGGATAATGCCTTTGCGCGTCGAAGTCGAGCTCTCCTCGCCAGAGCCGTCATGTTCGCCGTCATGTTCGCCGTCCTCGTCACTGCATGCCGGGTCACTCCGGCCCTGGCACTGTATGACGTCCTCGGGTGTTGGTGATAGGTTCACCTTTGTGATAAAAATCTCGCCTGCATGAGAACGATAGCCCCAGTCGGACAACGGCAGCAGCGGGACTGGGTCGTTCTTGTGCGTGACACGGCGGTACGCGTCCGCCACAGTCGGTTCTTTCAGTTCTTTTGTCGCCGTGTTCGAGCGCAGGTTAAACACGCCTTCAAGGAATTTCGCGAATCCGATGTTACCTACGCGCGGCTCGCCAAAGGTCGTGACCTGAATTTCCTCCCAGCCAAGGACAGCCTTCATCTCTAGCGCCGCAAGAGCGGCTACGGCGCCTCCCAGAGAGTGGCCAATGAGATGGACACGGTAGGGGGCGGCTGGGGCAGCGAGCGGCGACGACGAGTTCATTGACTGGCGCCGGGCTTCGGCCACAACCGGCAGAATGAGACTGCGTGCGCTCTCCCAGGAGGCCAGGAAACCCATGTGGACGGTGCAGTTTGTGCACTTGGCTCGTCTGGCAATATCGGCGTCTTCGTCTTCGCCCTCGCCTGGCTCGTACGGGACGTATTTCTGCGGGATCGTGCTCAGGTCGGCAACAGTGTTGGCGATACTGTACGTGCCGCGGAACGCCACGATGATCTCGCGGGCGCTGTCATCGACAGCAATGTAACCACAACTGTCGCGCATCAGGACGCCCGTGTTCCATGTCGAGACGAGCCGGAGCTCAGGAAAGTCCGCGCATCGTGAAGCGCACGAGAACGGCTGCGAAATGCCCGAGCCTGTAATGCCCACACAGTACGTGACATCGACCATCCGTGCGTAGCGCTCCAGCGACAAAAAGACGGGCAATGGCACAGCCAGTGCCGACTCAGGTGCCGACGGAGGCGCAGGTGGTCGCTCAGGCCCGGCTGCCGTGGCCGCCTCCTCCGGGACAACAGCAGCCGATGCTGCCTCTGTTATTCCTCGATAGTCACCACTGCGGCCACCGCTGCCAGAGCGGTCAATGTCGTCATGGTCGCCGAGGACAGATTGGCCTGGATCTTCTCTTGCGAGGAGCGACGCAATATGGAGGGCGAAACCGCAAACCGTTGCGGCCCTCATGGCAGGCGACGATGTGTGGTCACGCACAGTTTAGTGGAGAGAGCGAATGACCTCGGCGTTAATCGGGCCCCTCCTGCTATGGCTGCATCGCAGGTAGTTCTGCCCAAAAATCCAACCTCGCTGTGAAGTCGAGTTTGGCCTTGGAAACCGCCTTTTCCAGAGTGACACGTCGTATGCGCCAGTAATATGTTTAGAGTCAATTGCTCTTGGGAGAAGCAGTACGACGTAATGTATCGTTTTCGTGGTGGATTGGGAAAGCGCGCCCTATAAGTGCTGCGAAGGGCAAGAGCGATGGTGGGCAGAGAGAGGCAGAATGGAAGCGAGGGAAGGTTTAAGACACTTTGGTAATGTCCCGAGACGGTCTTGTCTTTTCCCCTCAAAGAAGCGGCGATCGCACCTACCTGATTTTCAGCCCTGAGAATCAATTTTGGCAAGGTGCTTTGGCGGTCGCATGACCTACCAACGCGGAGAGCATCTGCAGGTACGATGGACTCAGCCTTGGCGAGTTGCTGTGCGCGGCCTCCGATTGGTGGAGCTCAACCATCAACTTTAGTCATTATTAGTTAGTTTGCACTTCGGAAGCAAATCGACCAACACAAGTGTTGAACTTCACACGACATCATTCGATGAATCCTGATAGTTATTGCTCAACAAAACCACAAGTACTTTTTATGAGAAGGCTTGGTATTGCAAAACCTTGATATCACATCACAAGCAAGCAATGCTGACATACAACCCGTACTGGAAAAACAGAGGACGTCTCATTCAGCCAAATACAGCTT
The DNA here is from genome assembly GCA_001630435.1 of Sporothrix globosa. NCBI lineage: Eukaryota > Fungi > Ascomycota > Sordariomycetes > Ophiostomatales > Ophiostomataceae > Sporothrix > Sporothrix globosa. The sequence continues at coordinate 1,883,495 of LVYW01000001.1, forward strand.
CGTTCATAAATAATTAGACACGAAAGAAAGGAAGTGAGAAAATTAACATGTTTGGATAGAATTCAACAAAAGAAAAAGAAGGAAACGCTAATGCATCTGTTGCCTTGTCGTGCACTGAAAGATGCCAGAGGGGAAATACATCACCGAAAATGAGTGTTGACTGGAAAAGGATTCGGGCTAGCTTAGGACCCAGGAATGAGATTAAACGGCGAATGCGAGAGAAAGATATAAGAGAGAGTTTTTCGCTGTGTTTGTCGTAGTTTACAATCGTTTCATATGCACGCAAAGTTGGAAAAAAGCACGTGGCGCACAATGCACACAAAACGTGTGGACGTCCCATGGAAGGGGAAGGCAGAGGGACGGGATATGATTTTGAGATTGTACAGAAGAGCAAGAGAAAATAAATGATCATTCATATACAGGAAGAAAAGTCGCTCTGTAGGAGGGGCGAAGATAAAAGGGGTTAGGTGGAAAGAGGGCAGGCCGCAGGCCGTGGCGGTGGAAAGGGAAGCGCTGTTTATAAACAAATGGGCAGTAGTCAAAGGCTCGACTAAACGAGTTGTTTAGAAGAGCTGACCGCAACCCCAGTGCTGCTCGCAACCGCACGAGCCGTTGTCCTTCCAGTCATCGTTGGAGTACGAGAAGAAAACAACCTGGCTGCCAAGAGCCGCCTTCAGGGATGAGATGGCGGAGGCCTGGTCAGACTCAGAGCAAGTGGCAACACCGTTGGCAACGCACTGCGAGGGCCAGCCAGTCTCCATGACGTAACCGGGAAGACCGCAGATGTTCTTGACAATCTCGAGCTGACCCGCGACGAAGGAACCGGCCTGAGAGGGGACGGTCTCAGCGTTGAAGTAGGCGTGAGAGTTGCAGGCAACAACGTCGACAACCTCGCAGAGAACGCCAGAGAAGTTGGTGTCCTGCCAGGTGTTGACGGTATCGGTGGTGGTGACGGGGACGCTGCAACCAGCCTCGACGATAATCTCCTTGACCTCAACGATCAGCTCCTTCAGCTGCTCGGGAGTACAGAAGCCCTGGTTGCCGGCCTCGTTACCGACAACGACGAGCTCGACAAGATCCCACTTGCCCCAGGCCTTGATGGCAGCGATCTGGGAAGCGACGTCGGGGTTGCTGTTGTCGCAGCCGACCTCGGAGATGAAGACACCAATAATAAGCTTCAGGCCAGTCGCGTCGCAGGCAGCGCCGACGTTGGGGAGGGTGTCGCAGTCGGTGGAGTAAACACGGATGGTGGTAAAGCCCTTGGCCTTGATCTCCTGGAGGTCAACCAGGACCTGCGAATACGACTTGCAGCTGCCGCCGCTGCCGTACGGGGTGTAAGTGATGGCCCACTGGTCGCCAGTGCCACCGAGACCGCTGTGCGTGGTCGGTGGCTTTGCAACCGCAGAGGTCGTGGTCTTCGGCGGCTCAGGAGCGGCCTTGGTGGTCTTCACAGGAGCAGGAGCAGGGGTCGTAGTGGGAGCAGGAGCAGTGGTAGGGATGCTGAAGGGGCAGTAGACAACGACGTCAGTCTCGGTAACAGTCGTGACAACGGCCGGGCGAGTGTAGGTGCCAGGGCAGAAGGTGGTGACCACAGGGATGACGACAACGGTCTCCGTGGCGCAGACAGTGGTGACGGGGCCGATGGTGTAGGTACCAGCCGAGGGGCAGACGTAGGTGGTCTCCTGGATGATGCTGGTAACAACGCCATTGGGGAGCGTGGAGGTCGTAGCGACCGGGCAGACAACGGTGGTCTCCGTCTCGACCACAGTCGTCACACCACCGAGCGTGTGGGTGCCGGCGGGGACTGAAGTCGTCTCAGCGCCGCAAACGGTAGTGGTCTCGGTAACCACGACGGTGGTGGCCGGGAAGGTGTAGGTGCCGGGGGTCGGGCACGTCTGGACGACGATGGTCGGGACGGTGCAGGGCGTCTCGGTGGTCACGGTGATCTCGTGGTTGGTAACGGTCGTCTTGGGCTTCGTGACGGTCGTCTCGGGTTTGGTGACGGTCGTTGTAACGGCGTGAGTCTTGGTGACGTGCGTGGTCGTGGTGTCACTGCACGCGGGCGTCGGGTGCCAGGCTGTTGACTGCAGTCAGTATTTATCCGTCACGTTACGACTTACACGGTCGAGATATATTTAAAAATATCCAAGCCGATGCCACTGTCAAGTATAACAAAACGTCCTCCACATGTCTTTCAACGCCAAGACTTTTTCAATGTTGGGCCTGTGGATTTCGGGTGCTGCGCAAAACGTACTCATCTCGCCGTAGATCGTGCTGACGATGGTCGTGCAGACCTCGCCCTCGGCGTGGCCGCGCTTCTGGAACATGTCGTGGGCGGCCGCGTGGCGGTGGTGAACCCGGTTGGCGCTGACGCCGCCGGCGAGGGCTGCTGCTGCTGCCAGAATTGAAGCCTTCATGTTGAATTATGCAAAAGAAGTGAAAATTACCGAAACGGTCGTTTGGCGTGTAGGTGTTGATCGTGAGAAGTGGAAGCAAAAAAAGAGTGCCCGCTGAAAGAGTGAAGCGGTTTGTTGAGCAGAAAACAAGTATAACGAGTGACAGAAAGCAAAGGGGGCTTCCGAAGACTTGACTACCACATCCGGTCGATGATGGGAAAGGAGGAGGAAGAGTGAGGGAGAAGAAAAAGAAAGGGAAAGAGGAAAGAAGAAAAGGGAAAAGAGGAGAAAAGGGAGGGAAGCCAGAAGAGAGATTCAGAGGGTGGGCGGGCGCCAATACTATTATTTAGAACAAGACACCCACACCTCTTGACCCTCTCTCACCCACGATGGGTATATCTTATTATGGGGCGGTCGAGGACCAGGGTGGAGAGGATAGGGAATGCAGAGGCCGTGGGAGGCATGTCTGGTTGCGCGGAGAGTGCGACCTCGCGATGATCCCACACTATGGCCGAGTGGACGGCGAAGAAAGTACCGGAGTGCCTGGACGCATCCAGAAGCCTTTCCTTTGACAGGAAGTAGACATGGGGAGGAAAGGGGGGATGACAGCACCATCGAGGCCATCGGGAGCCAGCCAGGCAAGGCCGTGGTCAGGATCTGAGAAAAGGAAAAGGAAAAACAAAACAATCCCCCAGTACAACATCCACACACCACACACGCTGACGTGGAGCATGGGAGGTCACTGAAAGCCCACAACACCCACAATGTCCACCATGTCCAGAAGACTAGCGCCGCAAAACATTTGTGCAAGCCAGTGGCCAAGGGCTGGGGCGTGGACGTGGTGAACGTGACTGCAATGGATTGTCCAATGTTGCTCTCACGGCCTGTGTGGGTTCCTGGATTCTTGTTCTTTTATTTTCTGGCTGCATGGCGCCCGTTCTTGTGGGGCGGCCCTTGCTCGCGTTGGCAGCTCAAGCTGCGCACTACATGGTGGTGTGGACATGGGATGGACCCCGGTGGCGTTTGACCAACAATGGGACAGCTGCTACTTTTGCGCAGGCAGCAAGTTGGGCGGCAAGTCGAGTACTGGTTGCGTCGTGCAGTTTGTGTGGTGGTGCACGGTTTGTACGGAGGCTGTCGGCATTCGAGAAAAAATACTATGTATACAAAAATGAAGCCAAAAGACCGGCGGTGACCGTCTACTGTCGATGCTCATTTCCCAAGGCGCACGCTCTTGCCACTGGCGCTGCCGACCACCCGGCACAGGAAGGTGCGACGGTGCTGCGGCAGGAGCAGAAATGGCAGGCGCGAAGGCCCTTACTGACACAAATCTAGCACTTGCTTTTACGCCTCAACTGAAAGGCTGGAAAGAGCATCCCAGTGCGTCGCCCATGGCTGTGTCCGAGCAAAGAAACTACACGCGGGTCTGCCAAGATCAAGAGGTGGGTGGAGCGTGTGGCCCTGCAGAGCCCAAAATGGATACAGAAGGAGCTGCCAGGCACAGTACGTTCGGTCTTTTGAGCTCTTGCCCTTTTCTGCTGACGAGACCAATCTTGGCCCATAGGCATCCCCGTTCCTTCCCGTATGGACGCTGTCGATTTAAAGGGGGACGTGGCCGCTGCTCGCCGGAACACACCTGCCAGTTCATGAATCTTCGAAGTAGTACACGTCACGTCCATCAACACCGCCTCTTTTGCAGTCTCGACAGCGACGGGAGCTTGCTTCTGGTTCCTGGTGGCTCTCCGTCGCCCGTCAGTGGCCCGGAAAAGCTGGGAAATTAGCTAAGCGACATTAGCTCCGCGCTACCTGCCCATCTCACCCACCCTTGATGCGGATGTGCAGGCACGACCCCGGTCACTGGTGGCTGCTCATCTTAATTTCGCAAAAGTTAGCTAAAAATCCTGGGTGCTTACCCCTGGAAAACTGGGTCCTCGTCTTTCCCGTCCTTTCCTTGTTCGGCTTTCTGCTGGAACTTACGAACGTACTTTCTTTTCACTGTGACTCGGCCACACCACTCCGCTCTTTTCGATAAGCGTGATCCAAACCACGAAACTGAAAATAAATCACCGAAAAAATAAACAAAAGTCAAGAAAGGTACTTGGTACGTCGTACATGCGGCGAGAGGCAGCCTTGGATCAACAAAAGCTGGAGCTTGCACAAGTATGTTCTACACCCTACCTGGTCAGGCTCCTCATCCACTTTCGAGTCATACGGTCTGTGTATCTAGCCACCATGACGCTCCCCGCAGAGCATGGCGGTTCCTTACTGGATCTCTCTGTCTTTGATGTTACCTGCATGTGCACATATATATATCTTACTTGCACAGTCTATCGAATGAAAAGGCTTGCCGGACGCCGACTACGAAGAGAACACCCTTCGTCAAAACAGCCGGAGCAACTGACTTTTCTTCATATATTTGGGATGTTGTTAATCTCCCCCTGTTGACGAATCAAAGCTTGGGAAATGACGCAGTCCCGATCGATACCTTCCTTTAAATGGGGACGCCGAGACTGGAAACCAGCGTCGTCAATTGTAAGATACAAAGAGAGCATTGGAGCGTTGCGACAAGTGGGAACCAAAATGTTAAGAAATAGGGCCAAGCAACCACGATAACAAAAGAATGCCGAGAGATGTAGGTCATCATCCCTCAGGAAGCTTGCCGGTCGGGTTCCGTCATCACTTTGCTCCTCTTTCGGGCCAGACACTGTCCGTGAAACGTGCAGTATCCCTTACATTGTAAGATACATACACAACTGTGAAGCCAGTCGCGTTTATGGTGGACAGATACGGAGCAGACTCCGTAACTATGGCCGTTGAGATGGGAAGAAGGGAGAGAGGACCAGAGTGCGTGTAAAAAGGAAAGAGAATTTATGGAAAATTGAATGCGGGCGATAAAAGGATGGGGGTACCAAAGAGACGGCCCTGCAGAGCAATACAACATGGTTGACCCGTCGATCTGGCCTCGAACAATCGATCTTCGCAGAGAAACGATCAACAAACACAGCAAACAAAACAATGGCAACAACGACGACCGGAACATGGTGATCGTACACATACAAAACAGGTAATACATAAGGATCATGTCCGTCCAGATACGATTGCTACGAATGGCGGCCTTTGACTGAGTGTACGGGACTGTAATGCCGAGCCAATTTGGTGTGGCTAAAGAACGCGTTGTAAACGCCCCTAGCTTGGTCGAGGAATGTGTCTCCGGGGCCTTTCCATCGCCCAGCATGTCATGACTCTGCGACGTATTTGCACTAACAAATTTGACTTCGCTGGGAATCCTGGAATATGCTTACCTTAAAGCAACCCCAAGCTCAGTCAACTCCGTCTGTTCGCTGCGGAATCGGCTATCTCGCGCCCCGTAAAAAGGCGTCCTCGCATTCTCAAAAGTCCCCTGGTTTGTTTACTTTCCTCGGAATGCACCTCCGTACGAGGATGCAACGCTGTTCTTTTGCATCTTTCCATCTCCCTCTCTCTCCGCCCCTGATCTTTAATAAACCTTAAATAGGGTGCCCCATAACACGCAGGACGTCTTGTAGCCATTAGCTTGAAGGACCTAAAATAAGGCACGCCCCTGCTCATTAATATCATCTTAGAATTAATACTTTAGAATTAATAGGGGCTCTGGGGGGGGTGCGGAATCGTGAAATTGTCGAAGAAAAGTCTGCCAAATAAGACCACCTGAAACGCCGGGCTGCCCTTTTTTTCCCTCTCTTTTTGAAAAATACAAAAAGATTTTCTCTCCACAGCACACCTCCACCTTGAGCGCGTGGCTCGCGAGCTGTGTATGCATAAAATGCTCCGCAGAAACCTCCTGCAGTGTGTTTTCGGAGCCCATGACCAGGCACCAAGAGCCAGCAAGGCTAAGGCACCAATGCTGTCATCCGAGAGAAGGAAGCAAAACCGCGTTCTTTGCTGAAGGGAGGACGCGCAGGGGTGCTAATGTCGCGTGCTCTTGCCTCTAGTAATACTATTCACATACAAAATTCTCCTGCCCGAAGGAAGGCTCGCGAACACAAGGGAGAGTTGTAATACCCAGCGGAATTCATCTTTTCCTTGTCGGGACTGTGACTGAGTCGAAAAAGCTCTCCCTGCGTTTCTTTTCCTTTTCTGAGTCTACGTGCCCCATATGTGTCGTACTTGCCAATGATTCCTGCTCGGCGGAGCCTGGTAGCCTCGTATTCGCTGCCAATTTCACTTACGCACAAATCAGAAAGGGGAAGCAAAGCAAACCTCGTAAATGACTAGGAGTAATTACGACGTATGGGGTTCTCATCCTTAGCATGCGGCAACTCTCTTTCTGGAAAGGACCGTATTAGCAAAGCCCTTCTCTCTTTCGTGCTGAACTGCCCACTTGAGATGCACATTTTTAATCTTCGGCCGACCCCTTTTCCTTTCCGTCTTTGGTCCACGTCACACGGGCCTCCTCTTTTTATCGTCCACGCCGTATTTTTACAGTGTCCGAGGGCAACTGTTTGCAGCAATATGTTGTAGGAGAGGCCGTGACAAAGCATGACTCGGTCGCCACGCGGAAAGGAGCTGGTGCAACTCTGGTCTAAAGCGACGGTGCTTCGGCGGTTGCAACACGGCTAGGGGTAGATGTGTGTTGGCTGTGATGAATGCGGCGGCGTAACTTAACTGGCTGGCTCTTTCGAGAGCAAATTCCGGAAAAGCTCATTACAGGCGGAACTGCTCAAAAGAATTGCTGTTGTTTGCCCCTTATTTTCGAGATTTCTTTTGGTTTAATTCTCCCAAGCCCACCTTCCCCGGTCCAGGGGATAGGATCGCGGACGAGGTTGCTCCTCTTTTCAGTGTCGATCGAAACCAAAAGAGAACAGCACCGACATGAAATTAATGCTCCGTAGCGTCGTGTATTACGTCTGGGTGGGAACGCGCAAATTACGGGGCACTTGACTTTTGCAAAACGTTCGTTACTGCTCGATATTGGAGCTGCTACTCATAACCTCGTGAAAGCGTTGAGAAGGCGACCCCTTGCATTTCTATCCAGATCTGCTCAGTAGCCCAGCTGTTATGCCCATCGCTTTGGGAATCTCGAGCCTTGTCATCACTTTTGCTTGCAGCCTGCTTGATCGTCCCATCTCCCATCAGACGGACGATCTGTTCTGGGTCCTTGGCAATTTCCGCGCGTTGGAAAAAGCCAAGACATGTAGAAAGAGCAAAGAGGAAAAAGTGGTAGAGCTGGCTGAAGGGTATTGCATCTGGCGATGGGAACGATGATGGGGAAATAAATTCAAGCATAGAATCCAATGGGATTGTACGTTATTGATTTTTGTGATCTGAAGTACATAACGCAATGTAAGGGTCCTAGTAGACCACTGGAAGCAATGCTCTTGTCGGACACGGCCGTAGAAAATAAGACGGACATACTTTTATGTTTTGTTGTAGATGGGTAAATATAACCACATATGAACATACAAAATATAAAACCCACTACAAATAAAAACACTTATAAAAACACAACACAACCCGAATAAAACCTGCAAAGAATATGTTACGGACGCGCTCGAAGATGCAAGAGATGAAATATAGGAATATAAAATAGAATATACAAGAAAATAATATATAAAAATATAAGAAAGGTGTGTCGACACAGAAAAAAAAGACGCGAATACACCATAACCCAACAAATTAAAAGACGTATGCTCAAAAAAGAACAAAGAAACACAACAATGGTAGCTGGAATGACGGAAAGAAAATGGTATCGTAGCGCAAAGAAAGGGCCAGAACAAGGTGGTATAATGCCGAGAAACACAGGCAACAAAGCGAAAAGAAGTGGCTATACGAAAGCAAGGAAAAGGGGATTAGAAAACAAGTTGAAAAGGCAAAAGTACCAACTCGGCGCATACTGTGCCGTGACTGACGAATGGGATATGACCACTCGATGTGTCCTATCTGTTCACGGGCCCATCGCCGATGCGAGAATCGAAGGTAACGAAAAACCACCACCAGACGCAGACGACGACATAGACGAGTAAGACGTGGCTGAGGACGCAAGCGACGATGACGACGTTGACGACGAGACATCATGACCATCACTGCTTCGCCCGTCCCTGCCGCTGACACCGCCGTCACCACGACCGTTGGCCGAGGCGTATGGAGACGGAATGCCTAGTGGCGCGACCGTTGGAAGCATACGACCCGAAGTGGTCGGCAATGGCAGAGGCGGCGAGGCAGGCGTACCAGATCCACGAGGGCCACCGATGGCAGAGTTGGGACTTCCCGGGACGGGCTGTGTCCACGACGAGTAGTAGTGAGCCTGTTGGTGGTACTCTGGCTCCCATTTCACAGTATGATGGCCATGGTGGAGAGCGTCCTGCTGTTGGTGCTGCTGTTGGTGCTGCTGTTGCTGTTGCTGACCATAGTGATGAAGAGGCGGCATATGGTCGCCCGAGCGGCGCGCCCCGTTGGTTGCATCGGCCGCTACATCGTCCACCATCGGCGGGGCCGCCGGCGCCGACAAATGGGCCAATCCCAATGCGCTGGCATCTCCCTGCCCACCGTGTCCATTGTGTCCGTTGACGATTGCCGGATCTTCTGCGCCCTGCGCAACGCCAACTGGTGTCTCGCCAGCTATGCCCGACGCCGCTGCGGCAGATGCCGCACCCGGCCGTCGCCGTGGGGGCCGTCCAGACCGTGTTTTGGGCGTCTTTTCGCGGATGGCCAGTTTGACCTGGTTAAGACTGAAGCCGGTGATCTGGCAGATACGTGCCTTGGGCAGTCCGGCATCGAAAAAGAGCGTTCGCGCCCGTAGGCGATCCGCCTCCGTCAGGTGCTTCGTGCCCATGGCGGAAGGGCCGGCCGGGACAGAAGATACGAACAAGACAAGGAAGGAAGGTGGGAGAAGTCGAAAGAATTCGTCAAGGCAGGCGCGTGGCAGGCCGAGTCGTGGAATGGTCCACCGCCGCTGATGGCAGGTATGGGGAAGGTGCAATCGGGAAGAGCGACACAAAATGGCCGGCGACACGCCAGGGCCCAGGGCGGACACGGAAGGTGAGAACGAGGAATGCCCGCCCTCAAGAAGAGGGCGTGCTGCTGTAAAACGGAATGGCGATCGCAACTCGCACCTGCCTGACGTTCCTGGGCTGGTCGAGTCGCAATGTTCCTGCTGTGTCGTACCTTCGTCTCTTTCTCTGCAACAAAAAGGTGTTGCCATGTGAATTCCGCGTTAGACGCGACAGCGCGTTCCCCTACACTTTTCAAATGTTCGCTGCCATTAATTACATGGTTCGCATAATACTGGGCCTGGTCTAAAGCTAGGCCACTGGCGCTATGAAAGGCAAGTTTGTTTGTGGGGAAGGTGCCAACAATGGGTCTCTGCCTGGCATTACAGCTAGCCTTGCCCGGCAGGACCAATCAACGCTTGTAAACACAAAAGGATTAGGGGCGAGCTACCAACACCATTCAGCCTTTTGCAGAAATTTCGAGCCTTCGAGCTTCGATCGGCGAAGTGGTGTTACAGCATAACGGGCTGGCAACATACGAGGTTTTTGACTTTGCATGCCAAGTCGCACCTCGCCGTGTCCCAGAATGAAGCCCTATACCGGGAGAGGCGCATTGCGTGTGTTTGCCTGCCAAAACTGTGTTGCTCGGGCGGCATCGTCAACACAAGCGTCAATATCGCGATCATGGTCTAGCCACGAGCGGCAATGTGCAACGAGAGTACGAGGGAGCTTCTGCCCGTGAAATTATTTTCGGGTCATATTCTAACGCTTTAGCAGGACTTTTCCTCTGCCCATCATCTCCGTTCCCGTGTGGACGATAACGACGTGACCGCCTCAAAGAAAACCTCAGATACCAAGAGGGCGTGGATCACCCAGATGTCTGACTCTGAAGTGACGCCGGGGTCCCGTGGCATGCCATCGATTCGCGAGCAGCTCCGAGACTTTGTTGCATTAGAGCTGGCGACTGCACGGCCGATACCGCGTGATGCAGCCCGCATGGGTACCACAGAAAACTCGCTGACACGTGTCGAGAGCCACACTCTAGCTGAGATCAAGACTGGCGAGACGAGCCTCGACGTCACAGACGACACCGACCAGGTTCTTCCCTGGGGAAGTGTTGGAGGGGACCCAGACGACGCACCGTCGCTGCTTGCACGCCCGTATGGTGTTGTAGCGCCTCGCGCCGGCGACTTGATCGAGATCCGCACTGACTCATGGCGAGTGCAGCTGCTAGCTGTTTGTCTTGGCAACTTCCGCGGCGTCGACCACTTTTACACCAATACAGGAAAGTGGTTTGTGAGCTCGGGCGTACGCAGCTTGTTTGCCGTAACACGCTTCGCTACCCCAGATGACCTGGCACCTCTCATTGCAGCGCTGCCGTCAGAGGCCCTGCAAGAGACGACCAGTGATTCCAGCACCCCGGGGGGGACGGACGCTGCGGCTCTTGACTCGAAACTCAATATGCTGCAAGACCTTAAGTTGGGACCCTCTCGCGAAGCAGGCGCCGGATTGCTCAAGAAGATGGCCGATTTCGCGGAGCAGGCTGCCGGCATCCACATGGCTCATGCCGGTGTACTTGACAACGCCTTTGACGTCCTTGAACTCTCAGAACAAGACCCTGGCAAATCCTCTGGAAAAGTTTCTGGAAACACTTCAGCCTCAGCTCCACAGCATCGCAAGACATACATGACCCTCGACCAGCTTGCGTCAGTCTTGCTACGGCGTCAGGGTTACAAACACCTAGGTCCCCGTGGCCAGCACAACAACCACCGGCACCATTTTCCCATTCGAAATTTAAGGGGTAGTGGCAGCGGCGCTGAGGGTATGGATGAATTTACGGCGCCCGCCTTGTACGCTGTCTACCGATCAATTGTCTCCAATGACCTTGCCTTCCGCCCGTTGACAACCACCCTCGGAAACACCAGCGAGACAGACGATGCCGTGTCGCCGGCCGCCGTTGATACTAGCGAGAAGCAGCACAGCCACAGTCGTTCTTGCTTGTTTGCAATTGCACCTCGCGAGGACATTGATATCATTCACGGTGTGGATCGAATCGTTCGCAGTTTCTACGAAGACCCCGACCGTGTCAGCTCTGGTGGTCGGCTCAGCGACAAGGCCTTGTCCAACAAAACGCTAGGCAGTTTCATTTTAAAAGCACGCAGAAGCATTGACCGGAGCCGAAAGACCCGCAACTGGTCGCCTTATGGCATGCTTGGCGCTGCAGAGCGAAATCCGAAACATAACGTACACTCTAAATTTGAGCAGTGGAGTCCTTCAGACGTTGCGATTCTTCAGTTTATGCACCTTTGGTCGAGCTCGCAGCGGTTCTCGCCGTCGTCGCGGCTGCATGGCACCGGGTCGGCCATCCTCCGCGCGCTCGATCGGTATACAGAGTGCCAATTCCTTGTCATGTCTACTGGATGGACGTTCCTTCAAGAAGTCGGCTGGGTAACTCCGTGGGACATTCCTGCTCGCTATAAACTGGGTCTTCCGGATATCCCGCCTCTCCGTACAGGCAGACTAGAACGGTCACTCGAGCTGCCATCTTCGTCCCTCGACTCCTCTGACGCTGATTCCGTTTCCACCCCATCCCGCTTGTCTGAAGACATATTCGCGGGTAAACGCCGGGACTGGGGTGACCTGACTGCTTTCTGTATCGATGCCCCGGAGGCTGCCGATATTGATGATGGCGTTGCGCTTGAGCGCATCGCAGATTGCCCGGATGAGTTCTGGATCCATGCACATGTTGCCGACCCGGGCTCGCGCATTCGCCCGGGCAGCGCCCTCGCCGAGCAGGCCGCACGAATGCCCCTGACAGCGTACTTACCAGGCCACCATGAGCGCATGTTCCCCGATGACGTTGTGCGCCAGCAGTTTTCTCTGGGTCCTGGCCAGCCCTGTCTGACGTTCAGTGCGAGGGTCAATCGGCAAGGCGAGGTGCTAAAGTCCAAGATCACACCTGGTCGTCTCGGCCGCGTCGTTTTTATTACGCCGAGCCAAGTTTCTTCCGTCGTCGCCAATGCCGAACAGCGAGCCATCCGTGACAATAACATTGATGCCCTAGCTGAGCCTTCGGCACTTGAGCTGCCGTGGACAACATCCTCATTTTCGGTTGGCACGCCTCCAGCCACAAAGAAAGTTGATCCTTCTTCCCCTGCCGCACGCACGATGACCACAGCAGACGAACTCACACCAGACCAGAAGGACGATCTCGAAACGCTTTCGACACTAGCAACCGCACTCCGTGCCGTGCGCCTCGCCCATGGCGCCATGCCGCTGTACTGGCCACGTCCTTCTGTTGACGTGTCACTGGACAACACCAACGTGGTCGTTGTAGATGCTGCCGTGCAACCGGGCTCGTCAAAGGCTGCGGATATGATCTCTCCTACAGACAGCAAGCACATCACACCCGCATCCTTAATGCAAACCTCCGGCGACCCGTATATTCGCATCTGGTACGAAGGTGCTGATTCGGTCTCTGCCGCAGCTGCCGCGTCATCTGCTGCCGGCAGCCGTCTCGTGGAGAGCATCATGCGCTTGGCGGGTGAAGTGGCCGCCAACTGGTGCCATGCACGCAACATTGCAGTACCCTTCCGTGGCCAACCCGACGCGGCGCGTCACCTCGAACGACTGCGGGAGCTGACGCGAGACGAAATATACCCTGCCCTAGTCTCCGGTAAGCGGCCCGAGGATGCCTCGCTGCGCGAGCTTCGGCGGCTGCTGGGAGCTGACGACATGACGGCTGTGCCCGTGCCTCATATCACTATGGGTGTGGCGCGGTACACCAAGGCGACAAGCCCGCTGCGCCGGTATTCTGACCTGTTAGTTCATTGGCAAGTTGAAGGCGCGCTCTTGGCCGAGATGAAGGACGGCGAGAGCAACGCTACGCCCATTGAGTCCTCGTCTCCAGCAGGGCCGCCCTTTACAAGGACGCAGATGGAGCAGGATATCTTGCCGCTACTTCGAGTGCGTGAACGCGCCCTTCGGTCGCTTGACAACCAAGCTGGACGTGACCAGTGGATCCTGCAAGCAATGGTCCGGGCGTGGCTCGGCGAAGAGGCGCGCATAACCAGCCGGGCCGATAAGGCTAGCGAGGCGACCGAGACAACTACCTCGACACCTTTTGCAAATCTCCACCTGACCGTCTCGCGCATCGACAGGCGCCGTGGTCTTGTCTCGGGCCGACTTGACTGGTTCGAGCAGACTGCAGTGATGGACGTGCTCAGTCTCAATGCCACTGGCCTAGATAAGGACAACGACGGTATGCAGCGGTTGACTCTCGAAGACATCCAGCCTGGCCAAATGTACCCTGTGGCTTTGTCCCATGTCGATGTCCACGGAAACATGGTACTCGTTCGCCGGCTCGGCGATGCTTTGTAGAGGTCGACGTCCAGGATATATAACATGTCGCCATACTATCGTTTCTCAAATCAGTTATCTTGTGTGTAACTATGAAAAGAGAAACATTTATCTTCGATGTTTTGTTTGCATAGAAAGGCATTTGAATTTTGTATGCTACGAATTATATTTAGATACCACTTCACGTAGACGTCTAAACGTGAATGATATAGATTATGGCACGGAATATTGTATCCAAGAATAGTTTCGCATTGTAATCTCTACTAGGGTTTTTATTTCATAGAAAATAGTATCATTTATATTTTTAATATCATAAAAGTCAACGCCAAAAAAAGTTGTAAAACAAACGCCATTTATGTTATTACGCTCCCTTGTGATTATGGGAACGCATTTCCGTAACCTTTTTTGTTTTATCCCGGTTTGCAGCTCGCGCCTGTCCGATCCAAATATGTCCCGTAATCCCCTCGCCCCTGAATCCCTGCGAAAGCCCTGGCAATAAAACAGAACAAATACAGAACGTGAACGCAATGTGACAATGAAGGACCCCCTCGCCGGCCGTGATGAAGACAAAAATCAAAACACGCACGCCTCTTGAGACAAGATGAACCGCAAACCGAAATACCGACACAACCGCGCCCGCAATATGTTGTGTTGCTGACAAGTTGTTTGTGGCGACGTCAAACGACAAGATAACGCGGAACAAAGTTTTGTTATTCCCGTCCCTCCCGACGTGTATTCGGTGTGCTGTTTTGTGTCGACCCTTTCGACTAAAAAATATTTTCCTTTTTTTTGACTGCAAAATCCAACTCCGAGGAAGGCAAAGTACAGAATGAATTAGCAAAAAGCAAAACAATAAATGAAACTGAACGCCGGTTGAAAATGCCGTTTCGCAACAGGAAAGATATAATCGATCGTCGAATAGCGTCGAGATCATGACGTGAAAGGCAAACCAAGAAATCTCCCGTGGTTTGCGAGGCAGGCCGCGAGATGGTGAATTGGGCAGGAAGGTATCAAAGCTGGCGTGCGGCCGTAAAGCGAGACGACGATCTGGGGTATATTTAGGTTGGTATGAATCGGCGCCAATATTGTGTGCCGTTTTGCTGGTGTGTTGTCCTCCGCCGGTTGTCTGAATTTCTCAAATGTGTGCTGCCTCGTTGCTATACTATTGTACAAACAAAGAGACAAAACCAACAAGGATACGACGCGCGCGCGAATTCCCAAAGAAGGCAAAATGGCGATGCCATCACCGAGGTCGATGATGACGTTGGATAGATGACAAGGTCCTAGAGCTTCCTCCTATTCATCAAAGCAAACAAACAGATCAGCAAAGCCCAAAGGCGACAAATTAAAAGGACACCGCCCTAGAGTACCTCGAGAAAGCCCGCCGCGGGGTAAAAATGCGACAAGCTGTTCAAGGTCTCCAGCCGACGTTCCAAATAACGTGGATAATGTCACGGGCTGTGTTGACCGTATCAATGACTCGACCAACCAGCCCACCATTACCGCCTTCCGCTGGCTCACCTTCGTCGTAGGGCATGAACATGCCTGAGGATGTTCTACGCATCCCGGTAGGTTCTGCGGAAAGGCTGCTGGTCGAAGTTGTGCGCTTAAGCCCACCGCCGCCACTACTGCTGCTGCTGCCAATATTGTCAAACATGGATGAAGCGTGCAAGGCACTGTCGATTGAATTGCCGCCGAGTCTCGAGGTCGATCCTGACAGCTTTAGGCCGCCGGCGCGCAGGATTGGGCCACCCATGGCAATACCGAAATTGTCGTCATCGCTGTTGCTATCGTTGTCGTCATCGTCGTCATCCCTGGGTTGCTGGACAACGTGTCCGTCACTATCTTCGTCGTCTTCGTCATCGTCGTCATCATCGGTACCAAAAAAAAGTTTGCCAGATGCTTTTGACGGACGCAGCGTTTCCTGGGACGAAGAGGGTGACAGAACAGGGCTCCGATAACTGTGCTTCATCGCGGACCCGGTCGATCCAGCACCCGGTAGATCTTCCGTATCCTCGCGATACTTTAGGGTGGTCGACGGGAGCATGGCGATGGTTTTGCTCTCATTGTGGTGGCTCATGTAGCTGTGGCGGCGACGCGGCTGCATACGGTGCTTTGATGTTGTGCGCTTCATCATGATGGCGCCGTCATCCGAGTCGCTGTCGTAATTGGGACGGGCAATGAAGCTATCGGCATCATCGTCTTCTCCTTTGGCCTCAACGGCTATGCACTGCTCGACTTGCTCGTTGAAATGGATGTGTCTTCGTTCTGAGGCCGGCGAGACAATTCCTGAGGAAGAGGTAGACGGCAGCATGCTAGGCGGGCCCGTGCTATACTGGCGAGAAGAAAAGGGAAAAGTGACGTAGTCTGTTGTAGCACGCTCGAGTCGTGGGCGAGACATCCTCCGTGCACCCGAGTCCTTCTGCTGAGCCTGGACGGCTGCGGCAGCTTGCTTGATCAAAGACGAGGCAGACAGCGACCGCTGAAGCATGATCTCTGACATACTCCGCTTCTTCAGGATGGGCTTCTTGTTGTTCGCCAGGAACGAGTTCGACTTTGTCAGTTCGACGCTATCTGCTACTTGACCAGGAGGCACAGCAGCATGGCCTGTTTGTAATGGGCCATACAGCCACGTCACATCACAGTCCTTGAGCCTTGGTTGTGTTAGAACGAAAAGAAAGCACGGATATAATCCGTCCATGGTCAGGAGTTAAGCTTACCAGTTAAGCGTTTCAGGAGAAACGGTCTTCAGCTTGTTCTTGGACTTTATCCATGTTCTCCATGAAGCATTCTCTAGCCGTGCCGAGTTGCTGTAGTCGCCCCTGCGCGAGACGATGTACTTCCACGACTCCCAAATGTCTTCCTCCTTCCAGTTATGTGAAAGGTAGTCGACGTGACGAGACGGCATCGCGCGAACGGCCGTGTCGTCCTCGGCCACATGCTCAAACAGATCGAACTGATCGGACGAGTTCGTTCTTGACGGGCCGGTGGACGACACGGTTGTGTTGTCGTTCGGCGATGCGGCATACGCCTCGCCAATACCGCTGTGACTTGGCGAATCAAAATCCTTGGTCGGGTTGAAGTAGCTCACTCCATCGTAATGTGGATAGTCGATGGCCACGTCGGCATCTGTGCCGTCGTCAGTTCCGTTTGGTGATGAGCCGTAGCCCGGGCGGCCAAGGCGTTGTGGCAGGCGCATAGCTGGCACGAGGAGCTTGGATGGTGATGACGAAGCGATAGCAGCATCGCCAGTAGGAGAGGCGCGAGGGGACGACGTGCTCGAGGAATTTGATGAATCGGAGAAAACGGGTATCTGTTGGTATGGTTCAGGCGAGGATTGGCGTGGCTGTGATTGAGACTGTGGGGATTGTGATATGTGCTGTGTTTGTTGAGACTGCTGCTGCTGCTGCTGCCGTTGCTGTTGCTGGTAGACGTCGCTGATCCTGGAGGCGGACGCAGACTGTCGAAACCCAGTCTGTTTTGTAGAGAACTTGGGCTGTGAATGTGAGCGCCGCATCCCAGGCGCAAAGTGAGCGGCCTCGTCAGATGTGATGACGACGGCCATAGCGAAAAGAGAGGTTGATCGAAAAGGCAAGCAGGTTCGTCTCGTTGATCGCAATACCCTAATCCCTCTCCCGTCAAATCCTCAACTCCGACGAGTCGCCAACTTCCGGATCTCTGTCATAGGCAACGTAGGTAAGGAGAAATAGGTCTTGTAAATGGGCAAAGTTTAGTGAGTGCCCCTTTCGACAGGAAGGGCGATTATAGGCGAGATCAAAACGAGAGAGCAGGCCGAAGCGGTCGGGTGTTTGGCTGTTCGTTGCACCAAGAGAAGAGAAGGCCAAAACCGAGAGCACCAGACGAGGCAGCGGATAGAGTGAGTTTGAGAGACAAAAACCAAGAACGATTTTTGCCACAAAATAGTCACGATTGCAGAACGACGTTGGGTTGTTGTGCTTGCGTGTCTTTCCTCGGAAAGCTAGAAATGAATCGTTTCCCGGGGTTAGATGTAATATTAGATGTTTATAGTAGTAGTAGTATGTCGTGGTAGTAGAGATATATGTTGCTGCAGGCGCGATAAAAGCGAGTGAAGATGGAGGTCGAAAGCGAGCGAGCGAATACAAGGCTGCAAAAAGAAGGAGGAAGGCTGTTATATTGAGTCAGATTCATAGGCGTGCCAGGACAACCGAAGATCGATATCGAAGATATGGCAAGATAACGACGCAGAGCGGGACGAAGAAGAAGGGGATAGCGAGATGTGGGAGTTGGAGAGGAAGAGGCAAGAAGGGGGAGCCAGAGGGAAAGGAAAGAGAGAGTTGGCCCTCTGTCTACTCGAAAAAGAGATATGCAGATGCAGTGTACATGGTGTGAGAGAGAGAAAAGGAGCCGGAGGGTAGCTGCATGAGAAAGTGAAGAAGTGAAAAGGCGGTGGCCTTTGCTATCGTCGCTGTGCCGGAAGTCTCGCGCTTCAGTCTTGTGGTGGCAGAGCGAGCAAGGAGGGCACAGAGAGGGAGCGTGAGTTCGAGAAGAACGGATGAATGTACCGGCTCATCGGACTGAGGTGTGTGAGGGTGAAGGAGGGTGTGTGGGAAACAGGAGTGGTTGCAAGGGCGTGTGGGAGGACACAGGCCTGGGTGTGATTCCTGAGTGCTCGGAGCGAGAATGGCAGGGGAGGGATTGGCAATCGTGACTGTCGCTCTCTGCAGCCTGGAATGGGAATGGGCTAGGGTGTCTGGGGAAGGGAAGGGGGTGCACATACAAGACAGTATTAATGAGGCGGCGTTTTGTCGTGGGTATGTCGAGAGAGCGAGAGAAGAAAAACAACAAGCGAAAGCAGACGAAAAACGTGAAGTCAATAAGGCGGATGGAAAAATGGGAAACGAAAAGAACTAAAAGGTTAATAAAGAAAAGGTTCGAAATTCGAAAGCCCACAATTCCACTTCCGGCCAGACCATCACACCCTGCAGGCTGTTGCGTGCAAGGAGTGTCTGTTTGTACACCAAGAGTCGTAGCAAGTGTTCTGGCCCAGCTAATAGTCGGGGAGGCGAGCGCGCGGCCGCATGGGTTGTGTAGGGTGAAGTAGTCCGTTAAGATGGATCAAAGGAGGCAATTAGGGACAAAGACCGTCGGTCTAGGTCGGTGACCAGGGTGTATCAATTCCGTCCTCGGTCTGCCACTGCCGAGAGAACTGCGTAAAGGGGAGAGGACATCAGTGATGAAAAATAGGCGGAAAGACAAGAGTTGCGGATGACGTTCTCGACGTTTTCGAAAACAGGTCGAGATCAATCATCGAGGTGGCTCGACAAACGTACAGCGCTTCCGTCCAAGTCTACCCAGGAGACAAGAAAAGAAGCTCGGAAAAGAACGAGACGCCGAGAAGCGCAACCGATTGGGAAATACGCAACAACAGGCGGGCTGCATGGGTTGCAAGGGCTGCACGGCAGTGAAGGGGCGGATGGGGAGTAAGGATGTGTGGAGATGCTGTTTGGGAGGAGGTGGGGAGGCGAAATGGGAGGAAAATAGCGAAAAGAAGCGAACGAGGAGAAAGGAAGGAAGCATGGAGAAAAAACCAACAATGTCTTACAGGGTGTTTTCTTGGGGGAAGTAAGGAATGAGGGAGTACAGTATTACGTCGTACTCCATTCTCCGTAAAAAGGAGGGGAAATGGAAGGACGGAGGGCCTGGGCGTTGGGACCTGCGAATGGCGACCACGAGTAGCCACTCCATTCTCAATGCAGGTGACCACTGTCTGGGTCAGATAATAGTACCTTTTGTCTTTGCACCTTCCCTCTTCCACCCCCTGCTCCAGTGGCCGCAGGGGCTACGCTGATTGGCCGATGATTTAACGGTGTGATGCACGAGGTGAATGTAGATTTGCAGGCTCTTAAGAGCCATCGGCAACCCCCCAAACCGACAGAGGAGATGCGAGAGGAAATTCTAGTGAGTTGTACCCTGCAACGTATAAATGGACACTGTGGAGACTGGTCATGGTACGCTCCGTGAGGGTGTTATGGCCCATTGTGTTGTGCTCTGCAGGCTACTCTTGCAATGGCCTGCCAGACTAAGAGAGGGGGAAGGCGCAATCGATGCCCCTTACTGCGCAAGGAAAGCACGACAATCAATAAATACAGAGAATAAATACGGCAGGAGGAGGTAAAAGGTGCGAGAGGCGAAAACGAGGGGAAAGCGGCGACAGTCCAGTGAACGGCAGGAGGCATTGTTAGAATGTAATGAAAATGGCAACTCTCGAAGTTTTCGTCGAGACACATGACCTACCATACCGTATGGAGAAGACTGCAACGACAATGGAGCATGGACCAGGCGTAAGCGTTGTTTGGGACGGGGCCTCAGGTCGTTCATGCCGAGCGCTGCGATAATCAGCGAACGGCTGCCAAAGCGCCGTTTCCAGCGGCACTTGCCTTGTTCCAGCGCTACAAATATCCACCAAGTGAAACTCAGGCCAGTCGCACACCCGATGCTGACGCCTTTTGACACCTGCAAATAGTGGAAAAAAAGGAGCAAAATATAGAAAGAGAACGGGGAATAGGCATTCAAATGGGAAAAGTCGTCGAAGAAAAAAATTTCGTTGGGGGAGTGGAGGGGAGGCAAACTGGTGGGCATTGTTAGCGTATCTCGCTTTTTCCTCTCCATGCATCAAAGCAAAAAAGAAGCGACCTAGATGACCTGCAAACCCTTGCGCCTGCCGTTGTTTTCTCCACGGTCCAGACTGTTAGGGCAGGTGCTGCCCTGTCAATTCATCTTGCCTAGGCCCGTTGCATATACCATGTTGGGTCTTGGCCCCAAGATCCTGCTCTCTCTCATGGCGATCTGAGGGAGGACATCAAGAGCTGGCCTCTCTTTACTTCGTAATACGACGTAAGATTACTTTGCGCGCCTCCCACTATGTGCTCAATCCTTGCGGTCGAAATATCCGGAATTGCCACACGAAAGAAACCAGCGATGGATAGCCCGTTGGCGTCACTGCCGAGGCCCCGTGAGCTTGCTCGGCGGTGGCGACGAGGTCTGTATCGAGCTTATGACTCTGCTCCTGCGTTGTTTGTATGCAGAATATAGGCATATGAAACCAGTCGACTGTGGGATATCGAGAACGTTTCCATGTTTTCATACGCGGAGCGACTCGATCGGAGCTCGACGTATATGTACAGAGGTGGGCTCTGGATCATCATCAAATCGAGAATGGCAGAAGTGTGAACCAGTTGGATAGATGCTAAGCTGCTACCGGGCTAGTGCGCTTCCGGGGAGCGGATTCCACCAGACCGCCTGCAGGTGCTTTACCAAACTAGCGAATCAGAGACGAGGAACGAGCAACCGTAAAAGTCATTGGGAAAGAACGGAGGAGCGACAAAAACGAAATGGGCAAGAGCATTGGAAGCTACAGGTTTGGAGAGGTTGGTTTAAATGACCTGGAACTAGAACCGGTAGGAACTAGAAAAGGCACACTTCCGGCATACTCGGTAGTAAACGCAACAAGACAACCGTGGCATGAGAGCGAGACGAGGGCTAACGAATAAAATTCAATACGGCCTTTTGTACTGATTGTCTCCCTCTACATTCACTGTCACACCTGGGTTGACTGCATTTGGCTTGGCCATTTGAAGGAGCTTATTCAGTGAATCACATTAACCCAGGGCGGACCAACAAAGTGCCTAGGCAGGACCAATGAGCCTGGGAAGGACGACTGGCACGCGAGATATCAATGCCCAACTAAAAACCTGCCAGCCACTCAACACAGCGCGTCCTTGTGCCTGGGTGGCGAGAGAAGGGAGACAAAATAAAGTAAAGAGAGGTGAAAGAAAAATGCAAGGAACATACGAACGTAGGGCGTAATTATGATGTGATATAGTATTCGCGCTCACGGGGTATAGGCAAGCACAAATCTGAGCCATGTCTTGGTATTACTGGTATCACATTTGTAAGTCAGTGGTGGGTCTCACGATACGAGTATGGAGAAATGTACAACACGACATACAGAGTACGACGTATCTTACAACGTACTTAAATCGGACTGTCTCCTGTGTATTTCGGATCCATGTAATACGTATCGTGGCCGGTACCCCATAATACCCCATACTTTCCTGGTCTTACCTGCCGTATCCTGATTTGCATGACAGCATGGTTGCTTTGAAACAAAACAGCAGACAGTTGCGGACAACTAGGAAGGTGTGCGCTGAGAGTGCCGCAACTGGGAAGAGACAAGAAACAAACCCAATATGTGTCCGCAACATGCCATGCCTGACGAATGGACGTTCAAAGTCCTCCAAGTGACCGACCACCCACCGGGGCCTGGCCCAAATGCTTCCGCCACGACAGAATGCAGTCAACGGCAGATGTGAGACATGCCGAATGGGCCGATTTGCATTCCAGAGGGCAAAGGCACATATGCACACGGCAAATTACTCCTCACTACAACCGAAACGCCAAGCAATGATACCACAAGCACCAAAGATGTCTTCGAGCTTCAAGACGTGAGCAGTTGACGAAGAGGGCGAATGCTAGGGCGCCTACTGCGCGCAAGACGTTGCCAGGGAGGGAATAGATTAGGATGCTGTGGATGCTCAAGGGAGGGAAGACCGAGACTCTGGGAGATCGGCCACCGCCACAGGGCTGGCGTGCTCTGCGGCTTTGTCACTGTGAAACCCTTCTCGCAGCAATTCTTTGCTTTGTCCATTGTTCTTGTCCTTTCACGAAATATGAAGACAGGCGCGAGCCCGACAGGGCGAGCGATGGATCAGCAAGATCTCCCGGAAATGGCACATACCATCAATGGGTATCGAAAAATTCTCCAGGTCCCCGTGACGGTCAATAGAGCGATTATGACGATGTGATGTGCACTCAGGGACAAAACGTCTTCGTTGTACATCATGAGATCGACAAGAGAGGGACACGATAAGTTCGTTCGCGGCTGGTAACACAAAAGGAAACTCGCTCAGACAGCTCTCGCAGCGGAGGAGAGAAGGACTTGGACAAAGACATCGAAAACTGAAATATTCGCTGCCACAAGCAGCGGTCAAGTGATGTGCAGAGCCTGTGAGCTCGAGCGCCATTTGAGATCTTACGAATTGTATCGTCTTACGATTGCTTTGTTCTGGACTAGAGACACCAAGCTCCCACAGTTTTACGCTTGCCAGCTGTTTTGTGATTCAGTTTCCATTTTCCAGGCTCCTCCGGGGTTCCATTTGCTATCTAGCCAGGACCTGGCCCAATCAAGTGTCGATCCTGTCCAAAGCATATATTTGTCGTGCTGGAGAATACGCACTTGCAGAATACGAAACAAACAATACCCACCTTGCAGTGAGAACTGGGGTCGTAAATATGTACCTGCAAGACCCATCATCGAAGTATTACACTGTACATGTACAGCGTACATCATACCTACATACGACGTACATACGACGTATGAAATATATTGTCCAGACATGGTGCTCGGATTTAGTGCTCAGGCCCAGCAGTAAGGAAAAAGTGACAGGTCAGAAGATGCGATTTTGCTTCCCACCCTTCTTCTTTCGACATCGAGCTTGTCGAGTCTGTGCCGCGCAGTGTTGGCATCCATTCGCTCCAGCAACGTAGACACCTAACTGTTTTCGCGGACGGAGTTTTCCGCGCAAAGATGGAGTATTTCTAGCCCAACGATTGTTGATTGGAAAAGTAAGAACTGCCACCCCGGCGCGCCTTCAGTGCGTGGACGGCTGGCCATGTGGACAGCTCCGGCCGGCCCAAATTATGTCGTAGATTGTCTGTCGACACGGCTATCGAAACAATGCGGCACACAATGAACAATGTCAGACAGAGCTGGCCATTTAATAAAAGACGCATATCGATGCTCTTGCAAAGTGCTCGCGCTTCTAATATTCACTTTTCTTCACTTCACTTCCCTGGCCTTAATTACTGACCTGTACGATTGCCCATCACACGGTTGTTGGAACCCCCACTGTCATTTTTTTATATCTCGTCATCTGCCCTGAATGGTCCCAAGCCAACTGCATGCTCCTCCCATTCTGCCCCTCCTCCCCTCTTTCCCGCTCTGCCCCCC